>CM069867.1:7414753-7537253 GCA_036172795.1 Pelodytes ibericus | reverse complement strand
AGTACATCCAGCTTGCACAGTACATACAGCTTGCACAGTACATACAGCCTGCACAGTACATAGAGTTTGGACAGTACATCCAGCTTGCACAGTACATACAGCTTGCACAGTACATACAGCTTGGACAATACATCCAGCTTGGACACTAGATTCAGCTTGCACAGTACATCCAGTTTGGACAGTACATCCAGCTTGGATACTAGATACAGCTTGCACAGTACACACAGTTTGGACAGTACATACAGCTTGCACAATATATACAGCTTGCACAGTACATAAAGCTTGGAGAATACGTACAGCTTGGATAGTACATAAAGCTTGGAGAATACGTACAGCTTGGACAGTACATCCAGCTTGGACACTAGATACAGCTTGCACAGTACAAACAGTTTGGACAGTACATCCAGCTTGGACACTAGATACAGCTTGCACAGTACATACAGTTTGGACAGTACATACAGCTTACACAGTACATACAGCTTGGACAGTACATCCAGCTTGGACACTAGATACAGCTTGCACAGTACATACAGCTTGCACAGTACATAAAGCTTGGAGAATACGTACAGCTTGGATAGTCCAAAAGAAGAAATCATAGATTTTGAAGAACTTTTACAAAAACTCTGCAAACGAGTCCTGTCCCACGCAAGGAAAATGCTGTGAGCCCAGGTGGTTCAGTGGTCCTGTGGAGCTGTGGCTACTGTTCTGAGAGCCTGGAGAGTAAAGAGAGTCCCATTCACTGGAAGAGCTACAACTACTGGTGGGGCTTGCGACATCCAGCATGAAGCAACTTTTGGGCAAGTTCTGGAAGGAGTCTCTCATGTCCTGGTGGTGGTGACCTAGGCTTAATAAGCTGTGGTCAGCCATGCGAAGGGTTTCAGAAAGAGCCCAGATGTAATTGTGAGCAAATCTCAGGGTCTCAATCTTGGTCAGCTTAGCATCATCTGAAAAGGTTGGTAGGACACTTCTCAATGAGTCCAGAGCTGAGTTGAGGTTGTGCATTCGGTTTCTCTCTCTATCATTGGCTTTGACTCTACGATTCTTCCTCTGCTTGATCACTGTTCCTTCAGGTCTTCCCTTAGATCGCCTTCTATTCCCCTTTACCTTCTTACGGTGCGACTCCTTGAGATCTTCACGAAAAGAAAACGTCTCTCCCAGCAGACAGTCTTCACTTTCTGTGGGGCTCAAGGAAGGGACTGGTGAGCATGGGGGAGAGAAAGAGGAGGTCTCGTCCTCAGAGAGCCCATAATAAGACCCCCTTCTCTGATTGTGGGGACAGTCAGTTTTTGGAGACATCCTGGAAGGAACAATGTAAAGAACAAAAAAGGTGAGCATTAGCTGATCTGATTTTCTATTTATCATTTGTTAAAATGCATTAAAGGTCTTTAAAAAAAATACAATTTGTAAAAAAAAAAAAAAAAAAATGGTTCTTAATGATCAAAACATTCTAGAATAAAGAACAAAGTTCTAAAACAGTGTAGCAGTCTCCTTGGCAACAATGGAATGTTGCTGCTACTTGCTCTACTCTAGAGCCGGATTATACATAAAATTCCACCTTTTAATATAGTATAATTGCAAGGATTGGATTTAATAGTACAATAGCATCCTGGACATGTAAACCTACCTCTGGCTAGATTCCTAAGACTCCTAGGAAAGGCACTGGCTTTTAGATCGGTCCTGTTTCTGGAAGGTGAGAGGTGAATGTGCTCTCAAGAGTAGCATATGAGGCAACAACAGGCACACGACTACCTCCTGTCCTTATATATATAGTCCCCGGGGACAATAGAGATTTAGTAATCAATATAAAGTGTGTCCCTTTGGCACACGTTATCTTATCAGTGCTGCTTGGAGTGTGCCGGACTCTTTACAGCTTTGGAAGTGGCCAATCAGGAGCTATTGTGCCACGCGAGCCCCCCACCTCCCCCCCCACCTCCCCACTGACTGACACAGCTGGAATCCCAACAAAGAATAAAGTGGGAGGGGGTAAGTGTTGAACCAGCAACCCCCCCCCCCCCCCCCCCCCCCATCCCAAAACTAACCTATCCCCAATGCAATCTACTTCTAATATGTGCAGCCAAAGATTATACTTTCCAAACTGATGCTTTTTAACTTTTTTTTTTTATTTTTTTTTTTTTATTTTTTATTTTTAAACTGACTTAGTTTTATACACTGCATGTTGCATCTTACAAGCCTGGTACCAATGATGAATCTCCCTCTAAAGAGATCATTACTTTATATATAAATATATATCAGTTAGTTCATGTTCCAACTACTTTTTTTTTGTTTCAGTCCACCTGCTGTGTGTGATCAGAGCACCCATGGTGCTCAGCCACCCTGCTGGTTGGCTGAGCACCATGGGTACCGCAGTGCGCAACCTATAGCTGTCACTGACCGAACATGGGATCATTTTTGATGCACTAATTAAGGAGCAAGCCTTATAATATGCACACAAGCAGGATGATTGGGGAATTTCACGACTTGAAACATATAAAGGTAGATCCCCAGGTCTCCAGACCCAAACATAAGATGTGCACATTGGTTGTCAGCTTATATATGTTTTACATTTCTGGAAATGTAAAAAAAAACAAAAAAAAAAACAGATCCATAGTATACAGAATATTTGGAAAATAATTAACTGAATCATTTTATCCAGTTTAGAAAGTGTGACATTTGGAAAAAAAAAAAAAAAAAGGCCAACTATATAACTCAGCAACTTGACCCCCCTGCAGAAAGCCAAAGCATGTGCCATTTTGGATTTAGTATGAATCTATAACAGGGTGTCTACTACACCTATATTGGATGACATCTGTGATAAAAAAAAAACAAGTGTGGAAAGTGCACCATTGGAAAAGTGTAGAAATATGCAATGCAAACACAAAAGATCTATCACACTATCTCTGTGCGCAAAATAACAAGGATTTTGCGCAAAACTTCTTTGTAAATACATTTTGCACTTACACAACGTGCAAATCTGAGCTTTTAAACCCTGCAGCTGACTGGCAAGACACTAATGTAACCCCAAAGTATAGATTTGTAGACTTTATAAGTACTTTAAAGTTTAGGATAATAAAGGAAAGACTTTTGGAACAGTCAATAGATTGGAGTTATCCAAAAAAAAAAAGCAAAAAAAATAAAAAATGCTTTTTGGAAAGTACATGTTTCTTTACCAATTAAAAGCGTGTTGTAACTGATATGTATGAACAACGTGGTGGTGCTGAAACAGCTCCTTTTCTTGGGAGTCTCTTAGTACGTTTGGGATGCAGATTTGACTCAAGAGGAGCAGGTAACCCGAGATTGGCGCAGGTGCCTCGGTGCGCATCGTGCGCCTATAAAGGCGCAGGAATGATTTGCTCACTCCAAACCTTCCCAACGATGGCATCTGTTTATTTCAAGTAGCGAGAAAACGGACAGTTGGCTATAAAAGCTTTTATTTGCCATCCATCTTCTCAGAGGGGAACATTATTTTGCTTCTTTATCTTCTATGTCCTTTTTTTTACATTGATAACAAGTGGTGGGGGGAAGAAAAAAAAAATGAATAGCCAAGCTTTGGCCGTTTTTTTGTTTGTTTTTTTTCTCTTTCTTTCTTTCATTTTTTTTTTTTTTTTTAATTCTTCTCTTCCTTGTACAATTGGATGGATGAAAAATCTGGTAAGCGAGTGGTACCCACTTCAAACATCCTTCAAACAAAGACTCCAGACTTAAATGAAAGCCCCACCTGGTACCACTGTCTGCTAAAAAATAATCATAAATAGATGTCGTTTAATAAATAATTACAAGAGATTGTAAAGTGGAGTGCTTTGGACAGCATTAATCAATAGGCATGGGGCAGGTATCACCTGCTCTACACCAGGAAAGAGTATTGTTAAATCACCTTCAGGCTATCCCATGCCTGATAAGTCTCTACAATTATTTATTTTATTTATATTCTTTTACAATGACTGTTGGTTGTGTTTACTTATAGTTAGCATAGCAATCACAGAATTACCACAAACCTGATAAAAAATATATATATATAAATATAAAGGCCACACAAAAAAAAAAAAAGTGTTAGGTTTGTACAAACACCTGTCTGGACAGACTATGTGTGTATCCCATTCATTGGAAAAGACTTGTTAAGTGTACATTGGATTATTATATGCCACTTTATAACAGGTTTACTGCAAGGCATATCTCTGTCTCCTATTTGTCTTTCTTTATTGAAAGCATATGCTTGGTGAACTTCATCTCGTATTTCATCTGTTTCCAACAGACAGGTTTTGCAATCAGGAGGGGGGCTGACAATCTGTTGTCTACTTTGGAAAGGGAGGGGGGTGGTGTGTTTTAGATAACACTTACATATTCTATCACACACACTTAAACTGTAAAATACTAACACACAACACAGAGTTTTTTTAATTATTATTATTATAATTTTTTTTTTTTTTTTTGGAGAAAGGTTTCTGCACCCTGTTGCTTCTGGAAGGGGGTAAAGAATGATCCAACATATGCTAAGTTTGGGTGAGAAAAAACAAACAAAACAAAACACTTATAAACTGAAGAGACTTTGATCTGGACTCTCCAAAACATTATTGACAGATCTCTCCAACACAATGGCCAACAGAACTCTTGCTACAAGTGTCAGCTAAGGAGAGATGGGAAAGGGAAAAGGTGCATTTGCGCCCAGAGCACCTGTTGAGCTGTGGCTCTTTCCAAGAAGAAGTTGCACTGGCACTATTAAAAAGATACAGTGATTTGTGGTGACATATGTTCAACGAATCTGTGTACACTCTTCAAAGGCTTGAGCATGGAGCAGCTGTGCTTGCTAACATACCTTACTCACAATATAATACCTGTGGTCACCATCTCTCGCCCCCTCTTTGGAGATGAAGGCACCACTAATCTTGCTCGAATCCATGACTTTATTGTCAAGTTCAACAGATGCACCGTTGTTCCCAATGCACACAAACATTTTGTTTGGATACAAGGCAGCCCATATGCCAGGGGGTAAGGTGCAACATATGCCTTTCTTTGTGACTTGGTACTAAATCAAACAATGTATTTTAGTTGGAAAAGAAACAGTGAAGGTTGGAGAAAGCAATGAACTATATATCTTTCTTTGTTGGATTTTAAACAGTGTTCCTGCTGCATTGATGGTGCAGAGTTGGGATGCTAAAGAATTACTGGCTTGGAATATAAAGCCTTTGGACCACTTTGGCAGTGTGTTAATTAATAGCAGTGGAGGCTTCTTCAGGACTTCAAACCCTCCTGGGAGATATACACCATAGAAGCCTGTCTATGAGAGATGCTATGACTGTGTCTACTCCAAAGGATTCAAATTTAACTGGGGTTGAACTAATAAGTGATCTACAAAAATCAGGCTTTTAAAAAGGTGAGTTGAAAAGTTTCAGAAATATTGCAAATTCTGTTAATAATGGCATCATTTTTGGCATTCTTTGGAAACTTAAGTAGAAAAAAAAAACAAAAAAAAATGCAAAATGACATTAGATTATCTTTTTTAACAACAGTGCTTAATAAAAGTTATAGAACAAGGCAAAAAACAAAACAAAAGTGTTACTTTCCATTGGGTCTGTCCATCAATAGATTCACTATTATGGTTCCTCTGTATTTAACACACTGTTGTTGTTTTATTAGACTAATATGTCTAAAAGGTCACCTTGGGGTTAATGTCACTGTGACAGTATTGATTAATCTCCTTGGCAGTGTAACTAGAACTAGATAAAAGGCACAGTACTGATACATAGGCAGTAAGTAGGTTGGTAATACATTATTATACAGATATGCAGATTATATATACTTATTCATCAGGCTGGCTGTTAGAGGTTATGGAAGGATTTCAGCTGGTCTTTGGGGCATTTTTAAGTGAGTGTTTAAGCTGTTAATATAGAGGATAAAAATTATTAGTAAAATCTACGCATTGTGTTAGCAGAATTGCAAGCAAATACATACATTAAGACATTTTTATAATAATGTGTCTGTGGTGGCCCCTGTTTATAGTAACATAGAATGTTTCGGCAGATAAGAACCATTCGGTCCATCTAGTCCGCCCAATTTTCTAAATACTTTTATTAGTCCCCAGTTCCCTATCTTATATCTAGGATAGCCTTATACCTATCCCACGCAGGCTTACACTGATTCACTGTATTAACCTCTACCACTTCTACTGGAAGACTATTCCATATATCCACTACCCTCTCAGTAAAGTAATACTTTCATTAGTCCCTGGCCTTATCTTATATCTAGGATAGCCTTATACCTATCCCATGCATGCTTACACTCCTTCACTGTATTAACCTCTACCACTTCTACTGGAAGACTATTCCATGCATCCACTAACCTCTCAGTAA
This sequence comes from Pelodytes ibericus, assembly GCA_036172795.1. Lineage (NCBI taxonomy): Eukaryota > Metazoa > Chordata > Amphibia > Anura > Pelodytidae > Pelodytes > Pelodytes ibericus. The sequence continues at coordinate 7,530,909 of CM069867.1, read as the reverse complement.
AGTAATACTTTCATTAGTCCCTAGCCTTATCTTATATCTAGGATAGCCTTATACCTATCCCATGCATGCTTAAACTCCTTCACTGTATTAACCTCTACCAGTTCTACTGGAAGACTATTCCATGCATCCACTACCCTCTCAGTAAAGTAATACTTTCATTAGTCCCTGGCCTTATCTTATATCTAGGATAGCCTTATACCTATCCCATACATGCTTAAACTCCTTCACTGTATTAACCTCTACCACTTCTACTGAAGGCTATTCCATACATCCACTACTGTCTCAGTAAAGTAATACTTTCATTAGTCCCTGGCCTTATCTTATATCTAGGATAGCCTTATACCTATTTCATGCATGCTTAAACTCCTTCACAGTATTAACCTCTACCACTTCTACTGGAAGGCTATTCCATACATCCACGACTGTCTCAGTAAAGTAATACTTTCATTAGTCCCAGGCCTTACCTTATATCTAGGATAGCCTTATACCTATCCCATGCATGCTTAACCTCCTTCACTGTATTAACCTCTACCACTTCTACTGGAAGGCTATTCCATGCATCCACTACCCTCTCAATAAAGTAATACTTTCATTAGTCCTTGGCCTTATCTTATATCTAGGATTGCCTTATACCTATCCCATGCATGCTTACACTCCTTCACTGTATTAACCTCTACCACTTCTACTGGAAGACTATTCCATGCATCCACTACCCTCTCAGTAAAGTAATACTTTCATTAGTCCCTGGCCTTATCTTATATCTAGGATAGCCTTATACCTATCCCACGCATACTTAAACTGCTTCACTGTATTAACCTCTACCACTTCTACTGGAAGGCTATTCCATACATCCACTACCCTCTCAGTAATGTAATACTTTCATTAGTCCCTGGCCTTATCTTATATCTAGGATAGCCTTATACCTATCCCATGCATGCTTAAACTCCTTCACTGTATTAACCTCTACCACTTCTACTGGAAGGCTATTCCATACATCCACTACCCTCTCAGTACAGTAATACTTTCATTAGTCCCTGACCTTATCTTATATCTAGGATAGCCTTATACCTATCCCACGCATGCTTAAACTCCTTCACTGTATTAACCTCTACCACTTCTACTGGAAGACTATTCCATGCATCCACTACCCTCTCAGTAATGTAATACTTTCATTAGTCCCTGTCCCTATCTTATATCTAGGATAGCCTTATACCTACCCCATGCATGCTTAAACTCCTTCACTGTATTAACATCTACCACTTCTACTGGAAGACTATTCCATACATCCACTACCCTCTCAGTAAAGTAATACTTTCATTAGTCCCTGGCCTTATCTTATATCTAGGATAGCCTTATACCTATCCCACGCATGCTTAAACTCCTTCACTGTATTAACCTCTACCACTTCTACTGGAAGACTATTCCATTCATCCACTACCCTACCTGAAATTGAACTTTTTTTTTCTCTAAATGTATTTATTCATGTGAGAGTGCATACATAACAAAGATAACAAGGTTACCGGACTCATAGCAGTACAAAATGAGTACAATTAATAGCGAAAGGGTATCTCTACGAACATATAATAATACATACAATGAAGAGCAATACGACCGACCACTGTTTCCGGCGTTGTACACCCGCTTATGACTCGTTTATATTTTGCATCATTTCCTTAACAAAACACATCATACACAAGACAAAGATTGTTAAGTGGAGGTGGCTGTTCCTGGGATAGGATGTCGGACCAACAAAATTTGTGAGGAGAACCAATTGGTGGTTTGGAAAGTTGACTAAAGCGATGACTGGACTCGATTGTCCAAAGTATTGATGTAAGGGGACCATTTTGTAAACAATGCCTTTGTTTTGGTTTTCTTTATGAAGAGTGGATCCCAACCAATCCATTTGGAATAAGTATTGAAGTCTAGTCAACACCATAGATAACAAAGAGGGTTGGGAATAAAGCCATTGTGATAGGATTGCTTTTTTAGAGATGACTAGAGTTGAGCGGACACCTGGCTGTTCGGGTTCGGCAAGTTCGGGCCGAACTTCGAAAAAATGTCCGGGTCCGTGCTCGAACTTGACCCCAAACTTGACCCCGAACCCCATTGAAGTCAATGGGGACACGAACTATTGGCCACTAAAATGCCTCTAAAAAAGTCCTGGAAAGGGCTAGAGGGCTGCAAAATGAAGTCAATTGACCTATTCGTATGAATGGGGACTCTATTTCGGTTTATAGAATAGCAATAGCATTACCTGTATTCCATAAACTGAACGTCTACAAACCGAAAGAGATTCGGTTTATAGACTTTCGTTTTATAGAATACATGTAATGCTACTGCTATTCTATAAAAAGAAAGTCTATAAACCGAATGTCGTTCGGTTTATAGACTTTCGGTTTATGGAATACATGTAATACTATTGGCTTTGTATAAACCAAAATAGAGTCCCCATTCATAAGAAATTCTTTTTCGGTTTATTGAAAGCCCATAGCATTACATACAATGTAATCGCCGAACCCCCGAACTCCAACCCGAACATACAGTGAAATGTCCGTGTTCGGGTCCGGGGTCCAAAAACCGTAATGTTCGGTACGAAGTGCGGTTCTGGTTCGCTCAACACTAGTTATAAACATTGTTTAAGTGACAGAGCCCCTTTAATCAAATCCGGGCACTCTCCATATACCAGACTTTAAACTACTTTGAGTGGGTTTGTTACATGGATGCTTTATGATTCCTGTAGAGAGCTGTATATTCTGTAAGTTAATTGTAATACATATTTTACCTGCCAGAAGAATCTACTCAATAAAGAGAGAATTGCAGTGAATGGAGACGGGAATGTCAAACCTCAGACCAAAGTAGCCGAGATGGAAAACCTCTCCCATCCCGCTGCACTGGAGAATCTTTCCAACTCGCCTACATCGACTTAAGGTCTGAAATTCCCATCTCACTTCCCTGTGATTCTCCCTTTTTTGAATAGACCCGAGAATTTGTAGAAACCTATAGAATCTCATGGATAGACTTTAGAATTATAATAAAAACACAAAGGGCAAATATATTCTCTATACTGCAGATATACATCATCATCTTAGCACAGTTTGATTAATATTTCACACGGTATTATTGAATTATTATATGGGGTATATAAACGAGTATATTATGAGGTGTGAATTCGCCCTCCAGCGGAACTACAAATCCCATAATATGCCAAGATATTTAAAGAATCAGAATCAGAAAACAGAATTTTGGTAGTAGGGGTCCAGAAACAGCTAGAGAGCCCTAATCATGCCTAGAGTCATTGGCACCTGGTTCAGGAATATTTTGGTACCCCATGGGGTTAGTGCCCCTCAGTTTGACACTAACCCCATGGCGCTTGTCACACTGCCTTACAGCCCTTGGGATAGTCGGGGCCACGTTTAGGCCCTAGTGGCCCCATGGCAATTTTGTTTTAGCAGTGGGCCCCCCACTTTTACCCAATTTTTCTGGTATTAAAGTGGTGCAAATAAATAATTTCCCTTATGGTGTAATAGCTTGTCACTGCCACATTTCCTCCACAAAACTTGCCAGTGCCACCTGTGCCAACCAGCTTGCCACTGCCATATCTGGCCACATTTTTTGCAAGTAACATATTTTTCCCCATACAACTGATCAGTGACATCTTTGCCCCCAAACAACTTACCAGTGTCCTCAAACAGCTTGCCACCTCCTTCATCCTCAAACAGCTTGCTATCACTGTCCCCAACAACTTGCTACTTCTACCATTGTCCCCAAATAGTTTGCCAGTTGGACATTTGTTCCCAATCAGCTTGCCAGTGCCATATTCATCCTAAACAGCCTGCCAATGACATTTTTGTTCCAAAAGCAGCTTGCCAGTACCATCTTTGTCCTCACAAACAGCTTTCCATTGTCATCATTGTCCCTTAACAGCTTGTCAGTGACACAATCTTCCACCATACAGCTTGCCAGTGCCATCTTTGCCCCAACTGTCTATGAGCACCTGATTTCACTAAGATCCAGTGCTCCAATTTTAATTAAAGCACCAAGCGTCAAGGGGCAGAGCATGAAGTCTGTGCAGATTCAGTCGGTATCAGGACTTTACTCTTCGTGCTGTGTTTCCCCACTCTGTGCTCTCCAACTCTGTATGGTGGGCAGGTAAGCGAGCAGGGTAAGCGAGAGGGTGAGCCATGGTTTGGCCCCCCTTTGTCAAGCAAGTCCCCACTTTGACCACTGGCTAATGCAGCCCTGGCCGTAGTGTCAAACTTCCTTACAGTACCAACCAAAGTATCACATTGCCCCCACAGAGCTTCTCACAGTGTCGCATTGTCCCACAGATCTTGTCCACAGAGCCTTCACAATCTCCCACAGAGCTCGTAACAGTCACATTAACTGCACAGAACTTGCCAGTGACTCACTGTCCCTACAAAACATGCCAGAATGCCCACAAAGACTTTTCATAGTGCCACATTTCCCCCACATAGCTTGCCACAGTCTCACACCTTCCACACAGAGCTTTCACAAATAGTAAGCAGTTTGTAGATAGAAATAAGGGATAATCTTATTAAAAGTAACAAAATCCCACCCAAACTGAGGACTAATCCCCTTGTCATCGATTCTAAACCATCACCAAGCCCTGTATGGTTACGGGTTATATAAGGGACTATACAATATAGCCCAAAATAGCCAGACAGGGATTCCCGAAATTCAGCTACACAATATACAGGCATACCTCAACCAGGCAACAAAGTGAGTCACATCCGCCAAAATGACTAAGTACAAAAAATATGTACTGGACATACTTTCTTTTGAAGCTTAGAGTCCATTGAAAGTGATTAATTTGTGACTACTTAGCGTACCGCCATTTCTCTTTTCACTGCTTGGACACATGTATGGCTCCTCTTTCATAGTTACCATATGTGTCTCTCACGGTGTTGGCAACTATGGCACTTATCAGCAAGAACAGCGATGGGGGAACATTTTTTAAGTTGAGTGTCCAGTCTTCTGCAGGAATCCAAGAGGAAGCTTCAAAGTGGCCTCTCATGACTAGTGTACTGTAAAGTTCCATCCCGTTAAATGTTTAAAACCTCTAGGACACCCCATTAATTATACCTTCTTCACGTATCCCATAAACAAAGACAAAACGCACAACATCTTTGGATAAACGCGGCCACAGCGTTTATTTAAAAAAAACAACGAAAATAGAAATATTTTATTAAATAACACCATATTACCTGTCTGTATACAATACCATATAAAATAACTTAGCCACTGGAAACAATTATTCAAATACCCATCAAACTGTGGATCTGTATACACAAGACCCAGACGCAGTTCACCAGCACGGTGGGCGTAACCAACCGTTAACATTGATTCCAATTTAAACCACCACCATTCCCAGCCTTATTTGGTACTTATACCAACCCCCTGGGACCACACTTTTGTATCAGATCTCACAGTATAAAAAACCCTCTCACACGCCATGACATCCACCGCTCCTACCAACCAGAGTCACCATAAATAGGGCAGGGGGGGGGGGGGGCAATTTACGTATGATTAAGATACTCTCTCCAACCTTCCTAAAAATCCATGATGATGTCTAAAGACCTCCCCTATCCTTGTGACATGTTACTTACCCTGACCTCTCTCTCATTCCAGACTCTCGTCATGCAGTCCCTGCATTTATTATTGCATGCCAACTCTGGGGCTTTCTTGTCAGGCATTTCTCCGCCCATCCATATCAGCCATCTTGCTCATTCTTGCTCTCCTTCCCTTCCTATAGTTAATCGTGAACCGGTGAGTTCCTGGTTTAATATGCTGGACCAAACAATTTATTTATAAATCTTCAGCATATTCTGTGATCCTTGTTCCACTACAGTACAGACATCTTGTGTCTGTCTCATTCTGCCTGCTCCCTTTTACTTGGTTTATAAGAGTATTTGCATATGCATTTCCCCCTCCATCATCCTTCCTAACTGTTCGCATTTTTATAGGCATTCCCATTCACACATACTTTCCTCCATTCCCTCTTACATGATTGACATACCATTTTAAAACCTTCCTAGAACTAGCCACAAACCGATTTTTATTTTTTTTACCAGCCTGCAAGTTAAAGGACTTTATGTTTAAATGAAAGATTGTATGACATGCAGATGCTTTATAAAGAAATTATTTAATGAAAGAATACAAATGAAGTACCTTATTGAGCATTCATTACTCCATATCGTTCTCTCAGGGGGCAGACATGTTGGTTAGAATCTTTACTCCATATAGTTCTCTCAGGGGGCGGACATGTTGGTTAGAATCTTTACTCCATATAGTTCTCTCAGGGGGCAGACATGTTGGTTACAATCTTTACTCCATATCGTTCTCTCAGGGGGCAGACATGTTGGTTAGAATCTTTACTCCACATAGTTCTCTCAGGGGGCAGACATGTTGGTTAGAATCTTTACTCCATATAGTTCTCTCAGGGGGCGGACATGTTGGTTAGAATCTTTACTGCATATAGTTCTCTCAATGGGCAGACATGTTGGTTACAATCTTTACTCCATATCGTTCTCTCAGGGGGCAGACATGTTGGTTACAATCTTTACTCCATATCGTTCTCTCAAGGGGCAGACATGTTGGTTAGAATCTTTACTCCATATTGTTCTCTCAGGGGGCAGACATGTTGGTTAGAATCTTTACTCCATATAGTTCTCTCAGGGGGCAGACATGTTGGTTAGAATCTTTACTCCGTATCGTTCTCTCACGGGGCAGACATGTTGGTTAGAATCTTTACTCCATATCGTTCTCTCAGGGGGCAGACATGTTGGTTAGAATCTTTACTCCATATCGTTCTCTCAGGGGGCAGACATGTTGGTTAGAATCTTTACTCCATATAGTTCTCTCAGGGGGCAGACATGTTGGTTAGAATCTTGGGTCAGATCTTCACTCACCTTGGTTCAGAAGAACAAAGATCTAACCCATCTGACCAAAGATTCTAAACAAAATGGCTGCCTCCTGGTAGAGCTATATGGAGTAAAAAGGGCTCAATAAGGTACTTTATTTGTATTCTTTCATTAAAACTTTTCTATATAAAATTCCTACATTTGATACCATCTTTCAATTAAACAGAACTTAATTTATTGCTGCAGTTGACCTTTAAATACTGGGTAGGGGGCATTTTACACATTTAGCACACTAGCAGTTACAAAAACAAACAAACCGGTCAAATTCATGGATGTTCAACTCGTGCAAGTGACAGACTGTAACAGTCAGGGTATTTATTGATTGATTTTATAGTTATTATCCTTATGGCTTATGTTAAGATAATGCCATTTAAAAAGTATCTTCCAATTGTGGCAAATGTTACCTTCGTGTGTAGACAGAGTCTGTCAAATATCTTTCCCATTTGTTACATAGGTTAGAGCGACTGTCAACAAGAACAATATACTAAGAATATAGAAAATGCTAAATTGGTGACTGAATTACAAGTAAATGCATAAATGAAGAGAAAAAATAACACTTTTAATTCTGTTATGACATCACCTTGTGGCTGTTATGCAAATGAAATGTTTAATGAAATAAATAAATCCAACAGAGCAATAAAATCAATATATATGTATATACACTGATCAGCCATAACATTATGACCACTGACAGGTGGCAAGCTGGCGGAGGCAGTGTGATGCTTTGGACTGACCGGTGGCAAGCCGGCGGAGGCAGTGTGATGATTTGGACTGACCGGTGGCAAGCCGGCGGAGGCAGTGTGATGATTTGGACTGACCGGTGGCAAGCCGGCGGAGGCAGTGTGATGCTTTGGACAGACAGGGGCCAAGCCGTCGGAGGCAGTGTGATGCTTTGGACTGACAGGTGGCAAGCCGGCGGAGGCAGTGTGATACTTTGGACTGACAGGTGACAAGCCGGCGGAGGCAGTGTGATGCTTTGGGCAATGTTCTGCTGGGAAAGCTTGGGTTCTGCCATTCATGTGGATGTTACTTTGACACGTACCACCTCTCTAAGCATTGTTACAGACCATGTACACCCTTTCATGGAAACGGTATTCCCTGATGGCATTGGCCTCTTTCAGCAGGATAATGCTCCCTGCCACACAGCAAAAATGGTTCAGGAATGGTTTGAGGAACACAATGAGTTCAAGGTGATGACTTGGCCTCCAAATTCCCCAGATCTCAATCCAATCGAGCATCTGTGGGATGTGCTGGACAAACAAGTCCGATCCATGGAGGCTCCACCTCACAACTTACAGGAATTAAAGGATCTGCTGCTAACGTCTTGGTGCCAGTTACCCCAGTACACCTTCAGAGGTCTAGTGGAGTCCATGCCTCGACGGGTCAGGGCTGTTTAGGCGGCAAAAGGAGATACACAATTATCTTTATATATGAAGGCAATCAGGAGCAGTATATGCACACCTGACCTAGGAGAGTTCTTCATTCTGCGGCTTCCTCATCTAGCCATCACACTGTGACCATGTGTCATACGCTAAGGAGCTTGAACCTCCGATTAAGGAGGAAAGCTCTGTCTGAAAACTGAACACTCGGGATTCCAGTCACTGGTTTTAGCAAACTTGTAAAAACTTTTGGTACAGGTTCTTCTGAATGTTAATCTTCTGGTGTGAATCGGCTGAATCCCACTACTGGGTTTCAGGATTCCCCAGTAGATACCTAAATCTCTCCTTTGGGTATTTAGTAGTGTTGAGCGAACCCGAACCGCACTGTTCGGGTTCGTATGGAACATTACGGTTTTTGGACCACGGACCCGAACACGGACATTCCACTGTATGTTCGTGTTGGAGTTCGGGGTTCGGCAGGGCCGGCGCCACCTGTAAGGTGGGCGCAACTTATCAGGGGGTGCCGGAACCGTTAAAAAAAAAATCCTGCCCCTTCCCCCGTAATTACCTCCTCACTGCTGCTCTGTCTCCCTGTGCAGGTCCATGGCTGTGAGGAAAGCGTTGTGCGCTCCCCTCCAGCCGATGCGGATTCAATAAAGTTTGTTTGGCACGTTGAGAGGCATAATCCTGGCATATTGAGTGGCATAATAATCCTGGCATATTGAGAGGAAAATACTGTGCTTACAGCGCACTTTGAAAAATTGTAATAGTTTTGGGTGGTAAATAGTACATTTGCGTCTTGCGGTGCACTTCATATCTGAGAGTCAAATAGAACAGTCCAATACTGTGCTTACAGCGCACTTTGAAAAATTCTGGCTACCTCCTCCTCCTCCTCCTCCAGCGCCGCTTCCACCTACACCGCCACGGTCACTGCCTCCTCAACCTATGGGTCACTTAGTATAAACTGAAAGAGAATACCCTGCACTCCAACCCTCTCTCAAATGGATAATTCTGTTGATCCTCCTGGCAGCCATGCTTTAGATTTAGATTTATGTTCTTCCAAAGCTAAAGTCAAAGATTCCATCTAGTGCAATTTTATGGCTCAGCTGTATTTGTAATTTGTTTGTATTTTATGTTATTTTAAGTTATTTCCCTATCCACATTTGCTTGCAGGGCACTTGTCCTACTCTTACCCACATTTTACTTCCTTTTGCAGCCCTCTAGCCCTTTCCAGGACTTTTTTAGAGGCATTTTAGTGGCCAAAAGTTTGTGTCCCCATTGACTTCAATGGGGTTCGGGGTCAAGTTCGGAGTCAGGTTCGAGCACGGGCCCGGATATTTTATTGAAGTTCGGCCGAACCTGCCGAACCCGAACATCCAGGTGTCCGCTCAACTCTAGTTTTTAGCCAATATGGGGAAACTCTTTTTTTCTGAGCACAAGTGCTCTATCCACCAATGACCTCCTTGAGCCTGGTCAGTTTCCAAGTTCCCACACTCTAGTGAAACATCCCTTGGAAGTATTTCTTCTCTGTTGAATCCAAAGATGACTTCTCCTACAAATTCACCCAGATCTCTCTGCCACCTCTGATAGTGTTTATCATCACATAGTCTACCCTGGGTATAAACGTCTTGGGTCTTTCATGGTCCATATGAATTCTATCCAGTTCGGTGTCTTTCTTTGGTACAATATCTTAACCCCATCTACTCTCTTTTGGTGTATTGAAAGGGTTTTTCTTCAGCCCTCTGCTTTTCCGAACCAAATGTCCCATCAAGACCTTGCTCAAAACTGAACCAGCCTTCCATGCAGGACTGGAAAAAGCATGAAACTCTATGGGATTTACGTTTTAAAAGCGCTATAGTGAATGACCTGTGAAGTCACTGGAGAGGTGACCTCACTAACGCCTTTTTAGTTAGTTAGGTCACATTGTTTGCAAGCAAGATCCCAACCAGCCAAAGCATTGACAACTTTTTGTATACCTACCATGTCCCCACACTCCCCATAGTAGAGCAGCAGTGTAAGACGTTAGATATGTAACTTGTATAAGAAACACCTACCAAATTCTCATAGTCTGGTGCTATATATGGACTTTTTATTATTCTCTGGGAATATAGAGCACTGAGAGTGTGAAGGGATGGTGATTAGCGCAGAGATTAAGAACGGCGGAGGAATAAATAATTGGATCCCAAAACCTTACACCCACGCATTCCGAGATACTGTGAAGATGTCCGATGCTTGTTAAGTCTCCAGATGAAGGTAAATAGACAGGTCTATTAAATACAATGTAATATACACTATTTTTTTGTTTTAACTTAACTGTTCTTATTCTCCTAGAACACTTTCATCATCAACTCTACAAGGACCTGGTAATTCTATTAAGTAGACCAATCAGATCAGGGGTAAGGTCAATGCGGGGTATGGGTAACATAAGTACTTTGGTTATGCGGTACCCTTCATCCTTGAAAAACGCTCTTAGTATTTTACACGTTCCTGATTGATTAAATAAGAATTGATTATATCCTGGGGACCAGGGCCGGCCTTAGGAGTGTGCGACCTGTGCGAGCGCCTGCCCGCCAGCCATGAAAAAGTTTTAAAGTAAAAGTTTGCTGGTAGAGGCACTGGATTGGGGAAATCAAAAGATCCCCCCCCCCCCCCCTCACCAGCCCTCTGCTTGGCAAGCTCTGCTTCACAGGGAGAGAGCGTCTGCTTCATGGGGAGAGAGAGAACAGATATGGGTAGGAGGGGGAGAGAGAACAGATATGGGGGAGGAGGGAGAGAGAGAACAGATATGGGTAGGAGGGGGAGAGAGAACAGATATGGGGGAGGAGGGAGAGAGAACAGATATGGGGGAGGGGGAGAGAGAACAGATATGGGGGAGGAGGGAGAGAGAGAAAAGATATGGGGAGGAGGGGGAGAGAGAACAGATATGGGAGAGGAGGGAGAGAGAGAACAGATATGGGGAGGAGGGGGAGGGAGAACAGATATGGGGAGGAGGGGGAGGGAGAACAGATATGGGAGAGGAGGGGGAGAGAACAGATATGGGGAGGAGGGGGAGAGAGAACAGATATGGGGGAGGAGGGGAAGGGAGAGAGAACAGATATGGGGGAGGAGGGAGAGAGAGAAAAGATATGGGGAGGAGGGGGAGAGAGAACAGATATGGGGAGGAGGGGGAGAGAGAACAGATATGGGGAGGAGGGAGAGAGAGAACAGATATGAGGAGGAGGGAGAGAGAGAACAGATATGGGGAGGAGGGGGAGAGAGAACAGATATGGGGGAGGAGGGAGAGAGAGAACAGATATGGGGGAGGAGGGAGAGAGAGAACAGATATGAGCAGGAGGGAGAGAGAGAACAGATTTGGGGAGGAGGGAGAGAGAGAACAGATATGGGGAGGAGGGAGAGAGAGAACAGATATGGGGAGGAGGGGGAGAGAGAACAGATATGGGGGAGGAGGGAGAGAGAACAGATATGGGGAGGAGGGGGAGAGAGAACAGATATGGGGGAGGAGGGAGAGAGAGAACAGATATGGGGGAGGAAGTATATATTGTTTGCTTGAGCTACTGATATCATAGTAGCTGTATTAGACCCGGTCTATACGGTGACTGCCTCTCCCTGCCAGCGCATAGAAAGATCCTTGTTTTTGCATGGGATCAGCAGAGGGGATCTTAACTAGAGAGACTGGCCCCTGAGAGGGGTGCTGGCTGCTGTAGGCATCCTATACGTTGTTGTACTGTCGGCTGATGAAAAAAAAAGAAAAAGAAAGTGACAGTATATTAAATCCTGGGCTGTATTTCCCTTCTCCGTGCAAGACAGAAGACTGCACAGAGGAGGAGGCCAGGGACACAGAGCAGCCAGGAGGTGAGTACTGGGAAAGGGGAGTGGGGGAGGATGGTGGTATATTAATGGGCAGAATAACACTAGCATATTAATTGGCAAGCTGGCAGTATCATATTAATTGGCACATTGGCGGTGGCATAGTAATGGCAAAATAATACTGGCATATTAATGGCAAAAAAATACTGGCAGATTAATGGGCAAATTGGTTATGGCATATTAATGGCAAAAAAAATACTGGCAGATTTATGGGCAAATTGGTTATGGCATATTAATGGCAAAATAATACTGGCATATTAATGGACAAACTAACACTGGCATATTAATGGCCAAATTGACTGTGGCATATTAATGGACAAACTAACTCTGGCATAAAAATGGGCAAATTGACTGTGGCATATTAATGGGCAAATTGACTGTGGCATATTAATGGACAAACTTACACTGGCATATTAATGGGCAAATTGACTGTGGCATATTAATGGGCACATTGTCTGTGGCATATTAATGGGCACATTGTCTGTGGCATATTAATGGAAAAACTTACACTGGCATATTAATGGGCACATTGACTGTGCCTTATTAAAGGGCAAATAGACTGTGGCATATTAATGGGCAAAATAACACTAGCATATTAATGGGCAAATTGGCGGTGGCATATTAATGGACAAGACAACACTGACATATTAATGGCCACAATAACACTGGCATATTAATGGACAAAAATAGCTGTGGCATATTTAATGGACAAAATAACGCTGACATATTAATTGGGAAATAACACTGGAATATTAATGAGCAAACAAACACAGGCATTTACAGGCAAACTAACAGTGGCATATTAATGGGCAAGCAAGGGTTAAAAAGGTTTACTTTTAAATGGGTATTCGAAGCACAGGATTCTATTATATGTTGTTGGCGCACATGTAGGAAACCCACTTAAGTAATTATTGTTGGACATCCAAGACCTGAAGGGGGACAGATTGTATTAAAAGTGTGATCTCTGAATTAAATCATGTGATCTCTGAATTAAATCATGTGATCTCTGAATTAAATCATGTGATCTCTGAATTAAATCATGTGATCTCTGAATTAAATAATTTAGCACCTGATTAGTGTCGGAGAACCTGCACCAAACGCAGTTATTTTCATAATTTCTCAATGAACTGTCAGCGCCGACAAAGTAACCGCTGCAACCCTTAACCCTAATACTGAATGTGAAACGAACCATAATACTAACCCTAGAAGTAATACCTAATACTAACCCTATAACTAATATAACTAAGCACTAATAACCCTAATACTAACCCTATAACTAATATAACTAAGCACTAATAACCCTAATACTAACCCTATAACTAATATAACTAAGCACTAATAACCCTAATACTAACCCTATAACTAAGCACTAATAACCCTAATACTAACCCTATAACTAATATAACTAAGCACTAATAACCCTAATACTAACCCTATAACTAATATAACTAAGCACTAATAACCCTAATACTAACCCTATAACTAATATAACTAAGCACTAATAACCCTAATACTAACCCTATAACTAAGCACTAATAACCCTAATACTAACCCTATAACTAATATAACTAAGCCCTAATAACCCTAATACTAACCCTATAACTAATATAACTAAGCACTAATAACCCTAATACTATCCCTATAACTAAGCCCTAATAACCCTAATACTAACCCTATAACTAAGCCCTGATAACCCTAATACTAACCCTATAACTAAGCCCTAATAACCCTGATACTAATCCTATATCTAAGCCCTGATAACCCTAATACTAACCTCATAACTAAGCACTAACTAATAAATCATTTTCGGGGAAAGCCTCAATGGTCCAAATAAGACCCTATGGTTTTGTTTGAGTAAATATGCATAAAGGACTAATTGGAGAGCCCTTTCATATCTCCACCCACTTTACTACTCATATTACACTTAATCAAACAGTGATATGTCGTTTTTTGTGCGTGATAAGGCCACCCAGTATTGGAAGACCCTCGGACCCCCTGATAACAGGGTGTGAGGCTTTGGGAGTGAAAAGAAGGCTTTATTGTCAGCCATCTTATTGTTTTGTCTTTTAAGTGTCCCAGACGGTTATTAGCAAAGAAAGACAGAAGCTCAGTGGGAGCAAGTTCTACAGCAAAACAAACAAACAACGCAGCTGACTGGAAGAGACAAATGAAAGATGGGAATTACATGCAGGCACCAGGAAAGGTGACCGCCATGCTTATAATACCGCCATTTTACCTCCAGGTCCCCCCGCCAACAAGGAAGTCAGGTCAGACATTATATTTATGCATCTGTAAGAGCAAACACAATATAAACTCTCGCTCTATCTGTAGAGGTGCGCAGTGGATGTAAAAGATGAAATTAAAAAAAAATTGGGGGCCAACCGCCTAGAGCAGATACATGTGGATTTACTCGGAGCTCTGTCTCTCTGCCAAGGCATAGCTCACCTGGATGCTGGGGCAGGCTGATACTATCAGAAATAAGAAGGAAAAAACAAATGTAGAACACTAGATGTATAAGTTTCACTTTGTGCCACCATCATTTACTCTGTAAGTGAAGAACATATTAGAAATAATCTAAGCATTGAGTTACCAGGATTCCAATCAAATACATGATTCTGCGCAGTCTCCTGTTTATGACATCACCTTGCGCCTTGATATGCAAATTACACAAGTGGGTCATTTGCATATCAAGGCACAGGTGACATCAGAAACAGGAGATGGTACACACATTCAAAACATTTTTCCTCTTCCGCTAATTACGCTAGCTCAGAGCATAGATTATTTTATATATTTTTTTTTAAATTTTTTTTTTATTTTTTATATATATATATATTTTTTTTTATATCATCTGTGCTCTACATTCACAGCATAAATGTTATGTAGCCATGGATTTGCCTCCAGCTGTCGAGACTTGTTCCTGTGCGCTGTAAATTCGTCAGGAAGGGAGCATCTTTAGCAACACATAAACAAACAAACAAAACAAACAAAACAAACAAAAAATCCGGCCTCGATGTCTGGATACAGGTTAGTTTAAAATAAAAAAAAATCTGAATTAAGTTGAATTTTCCCAAAAGATTTGAACTTAACTGATCCCCCAAGTACTTCTTTTTCATCATTTCTTTACAATACTCTACTTTTTTTCTTACATTATTTCAGTTTTTGTTTTTTTGTTTTTAATATCTTTTATCCGTCTCCCATTCTTGCTTTCTTTACGCAAACTCTCAACCATATGTTTCCCTGTGAAAGGAACGATTGTGAAGAAGCACTTAGCACCGTACTGTTGACACTTATGGTCAGAAGACCCAACACATTCTCCACCTCGTAATGAGTAATTGAGGCTTCTGCTTTTCTAACTTCCTCCGACGAATCAATAAAAGATTCCCCAGAGTGTCTCTTTCACATCTCGTCCCTTTCTTTCTGCCCTTTTTAAAGTTGACACCCAGCAATAATTATCTCTTTACTTTGCCCTGCTGGGTCCTCTTGTCGTGTGAAGGTAGAAGATGAGCTAGGGGTAAGCGTTGGGTGCCACGGCATTAGGTAATATTAAGCGGACAAGAGACACTCGATTCCTAATCGAAGTTGCTCTTAAGTTTAAACTCTCGCTTCCATGAGAACAAAGAAAGGCTGAAATACTTCTTGAGGCCTGGCAAGCTCTGAGGGAAGCAAGAGCGCACTCCGTCTCGAAAAAAAACAAAAGAGATATAGTTACAAAATAGCTGGTAGGGGGGAAAAAAATAGGAAATAATAACCACATCTATTTCAGAAAACACAAAACGGATGAAATTCTCCAAGCTTTTAGTAAAAAAAAATAAAAAAAAAAAAAAAAATTGTATGGTTGGAAAGAGGAGTGTATATTTGGTCACCAGTCAAAACTGGTAAAGTCCAAAAAATACAATTTCTTAATGATACTTTGTAGCTGACAACTGATGCCTCAGTGTGAACAATACATAGAAACATAGAATGTGTCGGCAGATAAGAACCATTCGGCCCATCTAGTCTTCCCAATTTTTTTTTGAGTACTTTTATTAGTCCCCCGTTCCCGGTCTTATAGCTAGGATAGCCTTGTGTCTATCCCACGCATGCTTAAACTCCTTGACTGTGTTTACCTCTACCACTTCTGCTGAAAGGCTATTCCATACATCCACTACCCTCTCAGTAAAGTAATACTTTCATTAGTCCCTGGCCTTATCTTATATCTAGGATAGCCTTATACCTATCCCATGCATGCTTAAACTCCTTCACTGTATTAACCTCTACCACTTCTAATGGAAGACTATTCCATGCATCCACTACCCTCTCAGTAAAGTAATACTTACTGATATTACTTTTAAATCGTTGCCCCTCTAATTTAAGACTATGTCCTCTAGTTGTGGTAGTTTTTCTTCTTGTAAATATACTCTCCTCCGTTACTGTGTTGATTCCCTTTATGTATATAAATGTTTCTATCATATCCCCCCTGTTACGTCTTTCCTCCAAGCTATACATGTTAAGATGCTTTAACATTTCCTGGTAAGTTTTATCCTTCAACCCATGAACCAGTTTAGTTGCTCTTCTCTGAACTCTCTCTAAAGTATCAATATCCTTCTGGAGATACGGTCTCCAGTACTGCGTACAATACTCCAAGTGAGGTCTCACCAGTGCTCTGTACAATACTCCAAGTGAGGTCTCACCAGCGCTCTGTACAATACTCCAAGTGAGGTCTCACCAGTGCTCTGTACAATACTCCAAGTGAGGTCTCACCAGTGCTCTGTACAATACTCCAAGTGAGGTCTCACCAGCGCTCTGTACAATACTCCAAGTGAGGTCTCACCAGTGCTCTGTACAAAACTCCAAGTGAGGTCTCACCAGTGCTCTGTACAATACTCCAAGTGAGGTCTCACCAGCGCTCTGTACAATACTCCAAGTGAGGTCTCACCAGTGCTCTGTACAATACTCCAAGTGAGGTCTCACCAGCGCTCTGTACAATACTCCAAGTGAGGTCTCACCAGTGCTCTGTACAATACTCCAAGTGAGGTCTCACCAGTGCTCTGTACAATACTCCAAGTGACGTCTCACCAGTGCTCTGTACAATACTCCAAGTGAGGTCTCACCAGCGCTCTGTACAATACTCCAAGTGAGGTCTCACCAGCGCTCTGTACAATACTCCAAGTGAGGCCTCACCAATGCTCTGTACAATGGCATGACAAAAATGTAGAACACTAGATGCATATTACAAGTTTCACTTTGTGCCACCATCATTTACTCTGTAAGTGAAGAACATATTAAAAATAATCTAAGCATTGAGTTACCAGAATTCCAATCAAACACATGATTCTGTGCAGTCTCCTGATTATGACATCACCTTGCACCTTGATATGCAAATTACACAAGTGGGTCATTTGCATATCAAGGCACAGGTGACATCATAAACAGGACACCACACACACATTCAAAACATATTTCCTGTTCCGCTTATTTCGCTAGCTCAGAGCATAGATTATTTTATATATTTTTTTATATTCTTTTTTTTTTATCTGTACTCCGATCTGTACTCGTGGAAGCTCAGACCTCAGTCAGCACTCCTCGGGAATGTGGAGTCATGAAGGATGTTTTTTTCCCATTTCAGATGATAATAAAAGTGTTTTAGTGTCGGCTTGTTGGGGTTTTTTGCCTTTCTCCGGACAAACAAACAGTTAAAAAGTTACAATATGATCTTATTCAAATTTAAATATCTATGTTTAATTTACTCACAAATATCAAGTTGGGAACTTTGAAACATATTTTTTTTTTTTTTTTTTACTAAGACATTTACTTGGAATTTTGCTAATACAATGTACATAATCATGTTTTAATCATTTTTTTATTCTTTATATTCACATTATAAGCCATGTTTAGGTTACAGAGTCCCTTTAAGTCAGTATAACATCAACAACAAAAAATACAACCTATCGACAGTAAGATACACTACCCTGTTTTGGAAGCAGATTGAACTGCAATGGTAAGACCTCACCTTGAATATGAGGTACAATTCTGGGCAACAGTCCTTAAAAGGGACAATATGGAACTAGGTAAAGTGCAATGGAGGGCTACAAAATTAATAAGCGGTATTGGAGAGTCTTAGTTCTAAAGAGAGACTAAAAAGTTGAATTTTATATGCTAGAAAAATTTCTTAGAGGGGATATTATAACATGATATAAATATATGCAGGGCTAATATAGAGAGCTCTCCAGTGACCTGTTCATTAACAGAAATGTACAAAGAACAAGAGGTCACCCCCTGAGAGTGGAAGAGCAAAGATTTCACAGTCAGCAAAGGAAGGGTTTCTTTACGGACGATAAAGCTATGGAACTCACATTTAAATCACATATTTCTCATAATTTAGGAATTTACCTGCAATTTTTCTAACACAATGTGCACACGATCATTTTCAATATTTGCTTTCTCTACATTCACAGAAAAGACCATGTTTAGGTGATACAGTCCCTTTAATTATATACAATTATATATTCTAAAGGGTAGTACACAGCCTCAAAAAAATAAAATTAAAAAAAATGGCCGAACACAGATATGTAAATATGGAATAAGAAGTAGTAGGAGTTCAGATCCAATCTATTAAGGTTAAAAGCAACAATAGAAATGTATAACGTTTGTTAGTTGCTAAGGGAACAAGAAATAAAACACACACATATATAAATATATATATATATATATATATATATATATATATATATATATATATATATATATATATATATATATATAAAAGCAAATTGTATACTTGCACATTGGGGATCATCTAGTTAAAGTTGACATAACTCCAGAGGGGTGTCGGAACAAGGCAGAGATCCTGTAATAAAGTTTCAAATATATAGGTCTAGAAGAGACTGCACGGTTCCATGGTATGTTTTTAATGTATATAAGTAAACGAAGACACTAACCTGCTTTATTACACATATTTTTTTTTTTTAACAAGGTAGTCCTATCTTTATTGCTAAAGCTCTAACCATCTCACCATCTGTCAGGAAAGTTCCGCAGAATAATCTATACATTTGGAGACGGTTAGTCCAATTTATCAAACACCTCCATCTGTACATTGAAAATGGTATTTTCAAATATACATTTTCTGGAATACAGCAGAGCCGTAGCATTGTAAAAATACAAGAAAATTGAATTTTTGGGGTATTTTTGCTTCTTGATGAAGAACTTTTTTAAATTTTATTGCAGGTATAATTTCCTTTATGTTTTTTGTTTTTTTTTTGTCCTATTATAGCAGAGCATCATAAAAAAGTCATTACCTGGAGCTATAGAATAAACAGACAAGGCTTGTAAGGAATCTGGTTTAATACAGAGGATTGCCAACTAATGACATAAGTGAGCTCTTACTGCATTTTGGTTAGATGCAAGATAAGGAATTAAAGGTATAACAGATATGAACTCTGCAAATCATTTATTTATTATCAAGTTAAAAAAAAAAAATATATATATATATATTTTTGTCACTTTAAGTGACACACAATGTGTTTGTCATGATTTGGGTTACATAATCTCAGATATTAGGATTGTTTGATGTTCTAACGGTTGAAAATATTCGATTATATTTATTGTAACTCATGAAGTCATTGGGATCCTGACATAACCAAGGTGGTTATGGGTAAGCAATAGACATGTGCAAAACTAAAATTTTCGTTTTATTTTCGGCCATTCGGACGAAAATGTTATTTATTTAGTCTAAAACGAATTTCGTTCATTACTGCATTCGTTTCAGACGAAATTCGTTCATTATTTTCGTTTCCTTTTATCCGTTCGTACGAAACAATTGACCTACACATACATGGAATACATGTAATGCTATTGGCTTTCTTTAAACCGAACTAGAGTCCCCATTCATAAGAATTTCTTAAGAATGGGGACTCTAGTTTGGTTTATAGAAAGCCAGTAGTATTACATGTATTCTATAAGCCGAAAGTCTATAAACCGAACGACATTCGGTTTATAGACTTTCGGTTAATAGAATACATGTAATGCTATTGGCTTTCTATAAGCCGAAATAGAGTCCCCATTCATACGAATAGGTCAATTGACCTATTCGTATGAATGGGGACTCTATTTCGTTTTATAGAATAGCAACAGCATTACATGCATTCCATAAACCGAAAGTCGTTCATTATGTCGGTTTATGGAATGTATGTAATGCTATTGGTATTCTATAAACCGACTCTATTTCGGTTTATAAAATGCCAATAGCACGAATGGACGAATGGACGAATGATTTTCGTTTATTAACCATTCGTTCATTCGGCTTTCGTTAGTTTAGCATTTTTCGTTATTCGTTTTTCGGACGAATGGACGAAAATGCTATTTTCGGACGAAAATGCATTCGTCCGAAAACGAATGCACATGTCTAATGTCTAGTAAGCAATGTTTCGGGGAGGCTTTTTTGTCTGGTTTGAAAATATTTATTTCAACCCCCAATTTTCTGAATTCAGAGGTATTTTGGAGACGCCTGAATGGACAGATTTAAAGGTCGATTCGGTCCACCGAAATGATCGCAATTCAGACGAGGTTTCTTTTTTAAGGACAACTAAACTTTTTATTTTTAGTTGAAAAATGAGTAGTTGTCCCTAGTATGAGGATGAACTGGCAGGTACTTTTGATAGTACATGGCGACAAAGAGTGGGGTGGGTGCTACAATGCCCGAGAACAAACAGTGCAATAGTCTGTCCTGTAGGATGATACCTACTCGGGAGAGCGACTCCATTTTTTGCCTGCTTACACCATTGCAAAGGAACCACTCCATTAGCATATCAGACTGATCCCACCCATAAGGGCAGTCCAGATCCGAAATGCATGGCCAGTACCCTCTACACGAGGAACACAGCAAACCACAGACGTACGTTTCGGCCTACATGGACAAATAGAGGAGTTAGATAATCTACTAGTTGAGGAAATAGCTAAAATGACAATGAAGGGAGAAGTGATCATCATGGGTGACTTCAATCTTCCTGATGTGAACTGGAAATACAAAACAGCTACTTGCGCCAGGAGTAAGCATATCCTAAACTCCCTACTGGGATTATCTCTAAAACAAGTAGTGGAGGAGCCAACTCGAAAGCAGGCCATACTAGACTTAGTGTTCACAAATGGAGATTTGTTATCAGTTATTACTGTAGGTGAAAGTTTAGGATCTAGTGATCACCAGACAGTGTGGTTTAATATAAGAACAGTGACGCAGTCACACCACACAAAAACAAAAGTTTTAGATTTTTAGATTTTAGAAAAACAGTCTTTTCTAAAATTAGATTAGGTGTGAAGGAGTCATTATCAGACTGGAGCAAAGTCCAGGAGAAATGGGATTATCTAAAAGTTACACTACTGAAGGCAACAGAAAATTGCATAAGGCTTGTCAGTAAGAGCAAAAAATTGAAGAAACCACTGTGGTACTCTGCAGAGGTGGCTAAAATAGTAAAAAAATAAAAAGCTAGCATTTAGTAATTATAAAAATACTCAGAGTGAGGAAGATAGAAAGATCTATAAGAGTAGGCAGAAAGAGGCAAAGCAAGCTATAAGAGCTTCCAAAGCACACACAGAAGAGACTATAGCCCAGTCAGTGAAAAAGGGGGATAAAACATTTTTTAGATACATAAATGAGAAAAGGAAAGTAAAACAAGGATTAAAAACAAAAGAAGGATGCTATGTAGAAGAGGATAAAGGCTTAGCAGACTGCCTTAATGAATATTTTTGTTCAGTTTTTACAAATGAAAATGAGGGTAAGGGACCTCATTTAGGGAAAAAGACTAATGAGTCTTTTGATGCATGTAAGTTTACAGAGGAAGAGGTTTTACTTCAGCTGTCTAAAGTAAAGACAAATAAGTCGATGGGACCTGATGGGATACATCCAAAGTAATTAAAAGAACCTAGTGGTGTACTAGCAAAACCGTTAACAGATTTATTTAACCAATCATTGTTAACGGGAGTAGTTCCAGAAGATTGGAAATTAGCTAATGTTGTGCCCATTCACAAGAAAAGTAGTAGGGAGGAGGCGGGCAACTATAGACCAGTAAGTCTTACTTCAGTAGTGGGGAAAATAATGGAAACCTTGTTAAAGAATAGGATTGTTGAACATCTAAAGTCGCTTGGATTTCAAGATCAGAGACAGCATGGGTTTACTTCAGGGAGATCATGCCAAACTAATCTTATTGATTTTTTTGATTGGGTAACTAAAATAATAGATCAGGGTGGTGCAGTAGACATTGCTTACCTAGATTTCAGTAAGGCTTTTGACACTGTCGCACATAGAAGGCTTATCAATAAACTGAAAATCTTTGAGTTTGGATTTCAATATTGTTGAATGGATTAGACAATGGCTGAGTGACAGGCAACAGAGGGTTGTAGTCAATGGGGTATATTCGATGCAAGGTCTTGTTACTAGTGGGGTACCTCAGGGATCTGTTCTTGGACCCATTCTCTTTAATATTTTTATTAGCGATATTGCAGAAGGTCTTGTTGGCAAAGTATGTCTTTTTGCTGATGATACAAAGATTTGCAGCAGGGTTGATATTCATGGAGGGATAAGCCAAATGGCAAATGATTTAGCTAAACTAGAAAAATGGTCAGAGCAGTGGCAACTGACATTTAATGTGGACAAGTGCAAGATTATGCACCTTGGGCGTAAAAACCCAAAAACAGAATTTAGACTATTTGGTACAGTCCTAACCTCAACATCTGAGGAAAGGGATTTAGGAGTAATAATTTCAGAGGACTTGAAGGTAGGTAGGCAATGCAATAGAGCAGCAGGAAATGCTAGCAGAATGCTTGGTTGCATAGGGAGAGGTATTAGCAGTAGGAAGAGGGAAGTGCTCATGACATTGTACAGAGCACTGGTGAGGCCTCACTTGGAGTATTGTACAGAGCACTGGTGAGACCTCACTTGGAGTATTGTACAGAGCGCTGGTGAGACCTCACTTGGAGTATTGTACAGAGCGCTGGTGAGACCTCACTTGGAGTATTGTACAGAGCACTGGTGAGACCTCACTTGGAGTATTGTACAGAGCACTGGTGAGACCTCACTTGGAGTATTGTACAGAGCACTGGTGAGACCTCACTTGGAGTATTGTACAGAGCGCTGGTGAGACCTCACTTGGAGTATTGTACAGAGCACTGGTGAGACTTCACTTGGAGTATTGTACGCAGTACTGGAGACTGTATCTCCAGAAGGATATTGATACTTTGGAGAGAGTTCAGAGAAGGGCTACTAAACCGGTTCATGGGTTGAAGGATAAAACTTACCAGGAAAGGTAAAAGCATCTTAACATGTATAGCTTGGAGGAAAGACGTAACAGGGGGGATATGATAGAAACATTTATATACATAAAGGGAATCAACACAGTAAAAGAAGAGAGTATATTTAAAAGAAGAAAAACTACCACAACTAGAGGACATAGTCTTAAATTAGAGGGGCAACGATTTAAAAGTAATATCAGGAAGTATTACTTTACTGAGAGGGTAGTGGATGTATGGAATAGCCTGCCAGCAGAAGTGGTAGAGAGTAAACACAGTCAAGGATTTTAAGCATGCGTGGGATAGACACAAGGCTATCCTAGCTATAAGACCGGGAACGGGGGACTAATAAAAGTACTCAAAAAAAAAAAAATTGGGCAGACTAGATGGACCGAATGGTGCTTATCTGCCGACACATTCTATGTTTCTATCTAACCATCCTCGTGTACCAGTTCCTGCTAGTCAGCTAACCATCCTCGTGTACCAGTTCCTGCTAGTCAGCTAACCATCCTCGTGTACCAGTTCCTGCTAGTCAGCTAACCATCCTCGTGTACCAGTTCCTGCTAGTCTGCTAACCATCCTCGTGTACCAGTTCCTGCTAGTCTGCTAACCATCCTCGTGTACCAGTTGCTGCTAGTCTGCTAACCATCCCCGTGTACCAGCTCCTGCTAGTCAGCTAACCATCCTCGTGTACCAGTTCCTGCTAGTCTGCTAACCATCCTCGTGTACCAGTTCCTGCTAGTCAGCTAACCATCCTCGTGTACCAGTTCCTGCTAGTCTGCTAACCATCCTCGTGTACCAGTTCCTGCTAGTCTTCTAACCATCCTCGTGTACCAGTTCCTGCTAGTCTGCTAACCATCCTCGTGTACCAGTTCCTGCTAGTCTGCTAACCATCCTCGTGTACCAGTTCCTGCTAGTCAGCTAACCATCCTCGTGTACCAGTTCCTGCTAGTCAGCTAACCATCCTCGTGTACCAGTTCCTGCTAGTCAGCTAACCATCCTCGTGTACCAGTTCCTGCTAGTCTGCTAACCATCCTCGTGTACCAGTTCCTGCTAGTCAGCTAACCATCCTCATGTACCAGTTCCTGCTAGTCAGCTAACCATCCTCGTGTACCAGTTCCTGCTAGTCAGCTAACCATCCTCGTGTACCAGTTCCTGCTAGTCTGCTAACCATCCTCGTGTACCAGTTCCTGCTAGTCTGCTAACCATCCTCGTGCACCAGTTCCTGCTAGTCTGCTAACCATCCTCCTGTACCAGTTCCTGCCAGTTTGCTAAACATCCTCGTGTACCAGTTCCTGCTAGTCTGCTAACCATCCTCGTGTACCAGTTCCTGCCAGTCTGCTAAACATCCTCGTGTACCAGTTCCTGCTAGTCTGCTAACCATCCTCGTGTACCAGTTCCTGCTAGTCTGCTAACCATCCTCGTGTACCAGTACCTGCTAGTCTGCAAACCATCCTCGTGTACCAGTTCCTGCTAGTCTGCTAACCATCCTCGTGTACCAGTTCCTGCTAGTCTGCTAACCATCCTCGTGTACCAGTTCCTGCTAGTCTGCTAACCATCCTCGTGTACCAGTTCCTGCTAGTCAGCTAACCATCCTCGTGTACCAGTTCCTGCTAGTCTGCTAACATCCTCGTGTACCAGTTCCTGCTAGTCTGCTAACCATCCTCGTGTACCAGTTCCAGCTAGTCTGCTAACCATCCTCGTGTACCAGTTCCTGATAGTCTGCTAACCATCCTCGTGTACCAGTTCCTGCTAGTCAGCTAACCATCCTCGTGTACCAGTTCCTGCTAGTCTGCTAACCATCCTCGTGTACCAGTTCCTGCTAGTCAGCTAACCATCCTCGTGTACCCGTTCCTGCTAGTCTGCTAACCATCCTCGTGTACCCGTTCCTGCTAGTCTGCTAACCATCCTCGTGTACCAGCTCCTGCTAGTCTGCTAACCATCCTCGTGTACCAGTTCCTGCTAGTCTGCTAACCATCCTCGTGTACCAGCTCCTGCTAGTCTGCTAACCATCCTCGTGTACCAGCTCCTGCTAGTCTGCTAACCATCCTCGTGTACCAGTTCCTGCTAGTCTGCTAACCATCCTCGTGTACCAGTTCCTGCTAGTCTGCTAACCATCTCTGTGTTTCTGATACTGGCCTCCTTGACTATTCTCCTGGATTCCCCTTTTGCTCCTCGTATGACCTCGAAAATGTAATCAGGTTTATAAAAAATAGTGGATTTTGAATACACGACACTAAAAGAATGTTTATAATTTATGTAAAAGAAAGAAGATAATGCTCATTCTGGACACGTATGGCCGTAAGAAGTTATTTCTAATATTATCATTCAGCACTGTACCTGTCCCACCTAGTTGCAAGTGTACTCTGCTGTCACTCTCCTGAAGTGAAAACTCTGCTAATGCTGATTGTTCCAGACTCTAACATAAGTTTGCCCTGAAAGAGGTTTTCCCATATAGCTATATGGTCCAACAACTGCCTAACACCTCTAGGGATTCTCCAAGTCCCTGGTCAGCCGAACCGTGGGCTCAACCACAGAGGCAAATCTGGTTCAGGGGGAATAACTCCTGCAGTGGTGGAAGCAGTTTGTAGGCCAGCGTGACAGCCACAAACAATATCATTATACAACTAAATGGGGCTTGCCAGAAGCCATAATGGACAAGGAGATGTCTAGTACCCTATTCCAACAACGTCCCAGTACAAAGCGACCTGGGAATGACCAGTCCCATGAAGTCCGTAGCTTCAGCTGGTGGGTGTGTGTGCAGCTGAAGAAGTTTTCTACGAAACACGTCTTGAGGGGTGTCTTGTCCTGTTTTCCCTTTTCTTTATTTTATATTTATTTATATTTATTTCTATATATATATATTGTACCTACTTTATTTTTTTGTGTCCATGTGACCATTTGTTGTTGTCTGTCTTTCTGTGGTACTGGATTTTTTTGTGGTCTTTTTACCCTATATATATGCATGTTTTTATTCTGTGATGTATAATACATTTTTCTCATTTTCATAAATATATGTCTTGTTTTTTTCTGGGGTATATTTTAGCGCTGGCTCTTTTTTCATTAATCTTGTGCTTCTTTTTTTGCAGTGGGGCAGTCCATTGCAGTTGTAAGACTAGCTGCTATACCTTTTCTCTATTTGTAAGTGGCCTGCCCCCTCCACGAGATTGAGATATTTTTTTCTCCACATTTTGATCTTATGTGAGTTTTTTTCTGTGTGTGGAGTATATACGGGTTAGTTTCCATTTATTTTATCTATATATAATTCCACTATCTCTGAAAGCGAAGAGAGGAGGAAGGAAGATTGGGGGACAATACCCATCTAGGGGGGCCATAGTAAAGAGGGAAAAAAAAACATATATCCAACTGCATTAAACCTTACATTAAATTATTTTCCTTAAAATGTATTTGTGCCCTTCCCTCCGACCTGTGCCACTCTCTATAATCTAATGCTTATCAAACTTCCCTTGGATTTCTTCCAAGCTAAACCTTGTCGATAGACATTAATATTCTACCGTTCTAACAAGTGCTACCATATTATATTTTAGAAACAGATGCAGGCGTAACAAAGCAAGGACCACACATTGCAAAGGTTGTTTAATAGAACTATTTCATATATTTATTTGAAAAATACTTACAAAAGCAAATGTTTTGACACTAAAATATTAAATTTTACTCTAGCTGTTAACATCAGTGGAATTATGCATGCAGTGATAACAGTCTTCTGTTAGGAGCATTGCTACAATAACTGGAGGGGAAGAGAAAGGGCGGGGAGGGCTTTCTTAAAGAACCTTGGCATTGCCCTCACTGGTCTCTCACCTCCAATACAGTAGTCAAGGTTTGTGCTTAACTATCTGCCCGCTTAATGCTGGGTTTACTTTTCAACCATCGGCTTCCATCCTTAGACTCGACTCGAGGCTGGTTTATCGTCAACGACCCCGTGGAAGACCAACCACGAAACGTGCATGGTCTTCTGGGATTGACCCATTTTCCTACCAGGGAAGGCCGAAAGCCTTTCTGGCAGTATAAATATTTAAAACGGGAACGTTAAAAGGTTGGATCAGGAATACTATACAGTCTGCATTGACTGCAGAGCATGGATTAGTGGAAGGGGAAAGGGTCCTTTGGTTATATACTCACCAATAGGGAACCAACATATAACTGCAAACATCTCAATGTTTAATCTAATTAACACCAACATATGACTATTGCTAACCGGAGAAGGGCCTGAAAGATAGAAAGGCAATGGTTTCCAAAAATCTAAGTCTCAGTACGCCAATATCTTCAGTAACGGGTAGCTGATAAACACCTTGGACGCCTTAAAAACTTTCCTTTAAATCAATTATTGCTGGGTGAGTACCGTACCGACGTTACGTATAAAATTAATTGCTCTTGGTATGTATTATGTGGAAGAAATATCTGCCATTAATTGAGAACCTGAAGAGGTCGAGAGCTTAAGAAATATGCATTCCTGAAATAGTATCTACTGGTGAGTTGACAGTAAATTCTTCCGAGATGGTTTGGACACTACGAAGAAAAAGGATTCCATTTCCTGCTCTGAGATCTAAAACAAGATGGCTGTCCACAGGTGTAAAAGGTATTAAGACAAGACTGGCACTCATTTTTTTTTTCTTTTTTTACAGGAGCTTTCTTTGCATTACAAAACTTGGAATTAAGATGTAAACTGGCAGCAGCTAGTGAGGGGTCAAATGGTTTCCACGATGAGCTGGCGGAATGGGAAAAACAACATCAAAGATAAACAAAACCACATAATTTATCGAGCATTTCTGTGCATGGCAAATGCACCTCTCCAGTTAACCGTCCCATAAACATCAGCAGTGGGTTGATAGGTCCTATGGGGTGAATATACTGGATGAGGCCTTCTACCACCTATTTGAGGGGCAAAACTGTTTTGTCTCCAATCATCGTCTGGGGGCATGTCAACTCTCTTCGGACTTTGAATTCGTGGCTGAGGCGCCGTTGCATTTTCCCATAGGTCTCCTCTTCCCATAGAACTGCTACGTGGCATTCTTAAGGTACAGTAATCTGTAATAACTGGTGGCTTGTGATTCATTGTGAAGGACTCAAAGCCTCTGTACCCAGGTGACTGCTGAAAGAGGCCACTTTGAGATCTTCTGCCAGGTGAGCTCATAAAGCCAGAACTCATCGTGTGTTGGTCAGGCCCGGACCACCTATGGCTGATTGGATTGCTTTGTTCTTCAGCTCTTGTGTGTTGCCAGCATTCAGCATTAGGCCTTTGAGATGGGCTGGAGTGTACAGGAGAACCGTACTTTGGCGTTCTCGGAAATGTTGCATAACTCAGTGACGCATTTGAGTATTCGTTACCTCTGTCAATTTCACCCCTGTCAGGCAAAGCCAAAAGCTTTTTGAAGTTCGGATCTCCTTATGAGAAAAGAAAAGAAAGGAGGAAAGAAAAAAAAAAGACAAAAAAAATGAAAGAAAAAGAAAAAAAAACAGAACAAAAAGCGAATAATGGGTTAGTTGTTCTTTCTATCAAAACACCATCAAGTTTATACAAACAATTGTGGATTTTGAATATACAACACTAAAAGGATGCAAGAAGATAATGCTCATTCTGGACACGCATGACCGTTAAGAAGTTATTGCTAAAATGCTTAAAAAGAAAAAAAAAAAAACACCTTAAATACCTTAAACAATTTTGCTTTTCCAATTACCTCTCCATGTTTGAGAATTCCCCACTTCAGCTGCAGAAACATTTGCACACTAAAAGACGATTATCTTTTTAAAAAATAAAAAAATAAAAATCTTATGTCGTGTAGGCCTGAGAGCTGAAGGTGTAATTACTGAATAATTCAAAGGCCAGCGAGGTATTGGCAAAGTAACTTTTTCTTTCACTTTTTTAAGTGAGTCAAGAGGGATTATACCGGAAACCGACAGCGGTTTCTAATGTTGAGTTGGAGTATGGAAATGCGAACAGTTAGGAAGAATGACAGTGACGCAGGAGGACAATACAGAGAAGGGGGAGTGTGCCTGGTGAAGGAATTGCAAGACGCAGGTGTTCAAGTAGAAGAGGAGCACAGAACACACCGCAGGTTTATAGATAAGTTAATTGTTTCAGCACACTGAAGTAGGACTAAAAGTAAGGACTACAATAAAAATATAATATCTTGTGAATAGCTAATCATAGAAACTCCAAAAGCATTGTATCCATCTTCATGTTTTGTGTTTGATTTTCTTCAAGTCCTACAGTCTTGCTCACACTCCCTAACCTGCTCAATCCTATTTGTCTATCAATTTGCACTCCTATCTATCTCGTCGATGCTCCAAGCCTTTGTCTCTATCTATTCTCTAGCCAGCTCATTCTTTCTTTGCCTCATCTATTCCACCCCTTCTTTCTCTCCCCTCTCTATGAGAATTTGAAATAGACAGTATCATGGGAATCACGGGCGCACGTTTACCAGCCCAAGTGCCAAATCGTCTTCACAAAAAAACAAGATACAAATTTCAGAGTGCCCCTCTCCCCTTTTTTTCAGCTCCCCTGATCACTTTTACTTCCTCCCTCCACTACTTTTACCTTAATTTAACCCATTAATAGGAGTACACTTCTCTCTCCCTGGATTTGAGATATTGGCGAATCAAAAAGGGAAGGATACATAATTGTCTCTGGGGTCTATGATACTGGGGGAGGGGGATAATTGATTGTAATGTGAGGTAAGGAAAAGAGACTGTGATGATTGATGAAAATATAATGCTGGGGTTGAAGAGGGGAAAGTATTGGGTTTAAGTGTATCCAAGGATGCTGGAGTGGAAGGGAGGACTGTGGAGCAGATGGGGAAGAAGGAACTTTAAATGAAGAAGGCAAGTAGAAGGGAAAAGTGAGACAGTGATGCACACAAGGTAAAAGTGGACTTTGATGCAGTGGTGGTAAAATAGGTGATGAAGAGGGGTTGTAATTCAGAGAAAGTAGAGGGGACTGCGATACAGAGGTGTGAAGAGGCAATAATGACGGCATACTGCTGGGGGTAATAATAAAGGACCGGGATGTGGGTAGGGTAGAGTGACACTTGTAGTGGGGACGAACATAGGTAGCCACAGGCAGACATTTACCCAGGGTACCTATAACATTAAATTAATTGTTGAAAAAAAAAATGAAGTTCTGTTGGAAGATTGCATCAAGTATAGGCATTTTAAATAATAAATCCTTAATGAAAGAATACAAATAAAGTACCTTATTCAGCCTTTTTTGCTCTGTATAGCGGTATCAAAAGCCAGACATGTTGTTTAGAATCTTGGGTCAGATGAAGGAAGATCGGATCCATTGCACACAAGATTCGAAACAACATGTCCGCCTCCTGATTCAGAAAAACAGAGTAAAGAGAGCTCAATAATAATATTATTTGTGTTCTTCCATTAAAGTTTTTCTATTTAAAATGTAATATTTTAATGACACATTATTTTTTTGCTGTGCTTCTGCAGAATTTATAGTAACTAGCCCACCATTCCCTCCTCCTACAATCCTTCTGATTTTCCTTTAAAAGTGAATCTTGTAACAAATAAACTAACGAGTCCTAAACACATTGTTTTTAAAAAATGTGTATGCCGTTAATATATGTTAAATATATAATATATGTGCCATTATTTTTTACTTCCGTACAATTTACAGGTTTCCTGTGATTTTAAATTGAACATTATTTTACTGGGGCTTCTAAGTGACATCTCAGGATGGTTCAGACAGATAGGACTGTTACCATGGCTATAAAACTGTTACACTCTATGGGGGTATGGAATAAGGGTGACGGGGGCATGTGATTGGGAATTTAGTGTGTGTGCAAT
Source organism: Pelodytes ibericus (assembly GCA_036172795.1). Classification (NCBI taxonomy): domain Eukaryota; kingdom Metazoa; phylum Chordata; class Amphibia; order Anura; family Pelodytidae; genus Pelodytes; species Pelodytes ibericus. Next base: position 7,499,651 of record CM069867.1, on the reverse strand, counting down.
GTGGGTGATGGCAATGTAATGGGGTGATGGGGCATGTCGTGGGTGTGCAACGTGGGTGATGGGGCATGTCGTAGGTGTGCAACGGCGGTGGGGAAGTGCCCGAATTTTGTCTGCCTAGGGCAGAGGTGAACAATACACAACAGAAACGCCTCTCTTTCCTTACAATAGTTAAATCAATGCACAGGTTTCTCATAACCGTAATAAATATATACCACTATACATCATTCCAGATTATAATATTAATAATAAGCAGCCAATATATTAAGCCAGAGAGTGAGAAATTGTTTTTTTTTGCTAGTGATGAAACAGGTAAAGATGGTCGCAAGACAAACAAATAAGAACATGCAGGAGGGATGTGTGAGATTACCTGGTGGTCTGTGTGCCTCACCCACCATGCTGGGCGTCAGTACCTCATGGGATGGGTGCTGCAGCTGGGTTGGGTAGTGCTGGGATTCATAGGATAAAACAGAAGGATTGTGGGTATAAGGGTGGGAGGAGGAGCTGTGACGATGGTTGCTGTCCATTAGCGGTTTCCTCTCATTGGATGCCTCCTTTTTAATATATTGATAGAAAAGAAAAAAAAAAAAAAAGAAAGAATTCACAAATGAACAAGATGGTTAACACGAAGGAGGAGAATATACAGTAATAAAACACACAGCAAAGCATCTACACGCGGAAAAATGTTACAGAGACGAGACAAGAAGAGTACATAACGCATTGCTTAACAATTATACGTGACTGCTGAGAAACTAAATAATTCTGAAGGACGAAGAACAAGATCCAGATTAGTAAAATGCCGAGACGAGACAGAGAATACAAGGGTAGCATCACATCAGTGATACGGCTCGTAAATGACCATGCCAGGAGTTCTCTAAACATGTGCGGACCATACACAAATCGCACATGCAACTTGAGAAAGCTCTTTCTGTGTTGGATCCTGAAGCCACAATAAATGAATGTCACGTTGCTAACACTGGCGCTAACACTTTTCAACCATTATAAACCAATTTGAACTTTCTTTTAACCATAGGCACCCCATGGAATATGTCCCCTTCTCCCCAGTAAGTCCGACGCGTATCTCTAGAGAGGCGGCCAGATGTCTCGTCAGGTCGGGGGCTGCGTTCAGTGGAGCTCTCTTTATGAGTGCAGATCTAAGGTCGGCTCTCTTGATCCCCTTTGGTCTTTTAGTTAAGGTCCCCTCTGTCGATCCCCTCTCTACTGTCGGGGATCTGGCTGCCTCTTTCTCATGGCAACTGCCCATCAGAAGATAATCTGGAAGGTACTTTCAAAATACTAGGGTAAGCTACTTTTTCGCTTTATGATCCCATGTAAAAACAAGTTCGTCATCACTAGCCATTCATTTGTTTGCTTGTGCTACTATATTGGAGATACAAGTTATGGACCAAACCATTCAGAGCAGGATTGAGGGGGAGGGGGGGGGGGGGGTTGTGTGTGTGTTACTTACAGCAATGTGAGAAGAGACTAGTGCCTCTTCTTTGCTATTGATGACATTCCCGCTGAGGTTCCTTGCCAGACGCCGGAAATTCTCTGCAGTGTACAGCTCACCGTCCTCGGGTTCCCTGCTTTGGTCCCTGCCGCGGGTGACCTGCAGTTGCACACAAAGAATATGCAATGCGGCTGGGGCGTATGTATCGACCAGAGCGGTTAATTACGGCTCAGGGCAAGAAAAAAATAAACCTGTCGACTTCCACCAGCAAGTCAGCGCATGAACCATTTCCAAACGCAATTTATAAAAATGGAGTATAAAATAGACTAGTGCAAGTTATTCTACTGGCAAGATTAAAAAATAACGTGTTTTATGCTTAGGGGAATGTGTAATCATGAACATTTGGTATACACCATATACACAGGCCTTTAATTATCTAGTGGTGCCTACAAAAGGTCTGTGGTGACCTTAGGTTTAATTGAACGATTGCATCAAATGGAAATGCTTTACCAAACAATACAAATATATTGAGCCCGCTATTTTGGCAGGAACGTACAGGGTCTGCAAAGACCTTGACCGAGTCCCTGCCTATGTATTAATCTCTGGTCGGGGGGGGGGGGGGGGGGGGGGACAGGTGTAAAAATACACTGTTTTGGCACTTTGGTCCTTGAGGAGGGGTAAAACTGGGCTCCATGTTGTTCATATGCTGATGTAGAGCAGTTAAGGCACTGGAGGACTTGAAAGTTAATTGGTTCTGATGCTGATATTTTTTTTTTTTACTGGTACTAACCAGTTAATTATAACATCCACGTTACTATTACCGACTGTAATTGTGCTAATTGTGTAGGCCTCAGGCAAATGAGAGGGTCAGCTGCCCTTGCTAAGAATAGGCCCTTGAACAGAGGCTACCATTGGCACATTAAAAGACAACTGTCAACAAAAATTAGATTGTCTTGTATCAAATATAAGCATTTAAAATAGAAATACTTTAATGAAATAATAAAAAAAAAGAACATCTGCTTGTATAGCACTAACAGGGGGCAGACATGTTTAGAATTATGCGTTAGATCTTTCTTTACCTGACCCAAGATTCTAAACAACATGTCTGCCCCCGGATAGAGTTATAGGGAGCAAAAAAAGGCTTAATAATATAATTAATTAAAAGATTTCGATTTCAAATCTTATGGGCTACAATATTTGATTATCTGTGGACATACACATGCATTCACCAAACAGAAAGAAAAGTAATGATGATATGGTAACCTTGGTAACCTTGATTACAAGACCTATGTATTATTATATAGTGATAACTCAGCTTGAATAGTAATCACATCTCTAGCCGTCTGCAATACCGCTGGATCGTAACGCACACCAACTTGTTACCTTAGAAAGAGGTGCACAGAGACTGCTTTCTATCTCAGCCGTGGGAGTCTGGGATAGACCTCTGCCAGCAGGAGTTGGCATCTTCCTTGTTGTGTTGTCAAATACTGGAGAATGAGACATGGACAAGTTTGAGCTCTCATTGAAAGATTACATCAAAGTGTGGACATTTCAAATAGAAATGCTTTAAAGAAAGAATACAAGAATAAAGTACCTGATTGAGCACTGGTCGCTCTACATAGCTCTGAAAGGGCGCGGACATGTTGGGTCTGATGGGTCAGATCTTCATTCATCTGAGCCAAGATTCTAAACAACATGTCTGCCCCCGATACTGGCATACAAGTAAATTATTATTTTTATTCTTTCATTAAAGAACTTCTATTTCAAATGTCTGCCCTTTTGCTTATACAAGTTTTATTGAAGAGGGACTAAACCCCCAAATATGTTTTATACATTACAAGCCATTTATTCCTGTTTTGTATCATTTTTGATGGCTACTTCTATGAATTACCATTCATAAGATATCCCATAGTCTTTTCGCCAAACAAAACCCGACCAGTTAAGTGAATCTGCAGATGGTCAAGTGATCATTGATTGCTTTTACTGTGTGTCAGTTATGTTATCTGGGAGGGGAGATAAGGATTTGTGGATGGGAATGCAAATAACTTAAGAAGATTAACTGTGACGTAGGATCAGAGTCTCAAAGGAGCCGCACAAGATGTCAGCACTGGAGTAGAAGAATATAAAGTGTTCTAGTGGCAATGTGTTTACTAATGGGGAATGAAGAAGAGATTAGTTTATAATCTACCAAAATAAACAAACAGATACAATATTCAGTGTCAGATAAGTCAAATGAACACAAATTGATCCTTTTATGCTATTAGACCTTCAGATGGTTCAGTTATAACTAATGATTTAATAACACAGGACAATTGTGTCATTGTCTAGAAGTGTTTATTATTATTTTATACCTCCCTTTCTCAATTAATCTTTAAAGTAATGGGGTATATTCTGTTCATTAAGGTATCAGTGGTGGAACAGTGGTGGTATTTAAGAGGAAAAACGTTCTGTCTAACCTATAGTACGTCATACAGGTGAAACGCGTCAGACTTTAATCATACCCTTCTTGGCGTTCATAGGATTTTTGGAGTCACGCAAAAGACTTTCTTCCATATGTAATGGCTTTTTAAAAATAAATTCCATAAAAGCTATGTTTTACTGGATCCAGCCTCCCAGTGGATTATTGAAATTTGGGTGAGACATATGAATCGGGAGCAACGCTTTTCTATTTTTTTTATGATCATGGCAAATGGCCGTTGGGTCTGGACTACCACCAAAACACGTGAATCTACCCTATGCTATATTATACTTTTATTTGGTCTTCTGTGGAGTGAAGAGGACAGATGTTTGTTACCTATGCAGCCATTCCTCTCAACCAACATTTCTGAATTGCTATTGTTTTCCTGCGATTATTAACCTGAATAGATCTTACCTTAACCCCACCTACTGTCTGCATTCCAAGCATACAGCTGTATGGTCCACCATTTTTTTAAATTTTTTAATTTTTTTAAAGAAACAATTAATTTTACAAGCTTCCCTGAACAATGTAAAATTCAAATCTGTTCAAAGGAGACTCCATTAATTAATCAAAGTAGTTCAGATAGGATGCCCTCCTGGATTAATTGGGGTCTCCCGGATGCACATGCATTCTACAGGGGAGCAGGTAAATGTTAGATGTCTGCTTGCTCTGTACAGGCTCCTGTGCTGCATATGCATGTGCAAGTATAGTTATCAGATGAAGCAAGAGCTAAAAAAAAAAAACCACTCCCCTTTCCTCAAGTAAAGCTCTGTTTCTCAGCTGAGGCAGAGCTGATCTAAAGCTGGCACAAATTGACAGTGTCAGCCAATCAAGGTCTGTCAAGGAGAGAGAGAGACCACCATTTAGAGGCTAGGTGTGTATGGTCCCCACTGTTGGTGGCCTCAAACCTTGTGCTGGCTATCAAACTATTATGACTACCGGCCAGAGGATAAACAGCCATTTAACTTAAAAAGTACACACCAGTTTATCCTCATACTAGAGCCATTCATTTTTGTTTTACTTGTGCTTCTATAAATACCCTATAAATGGAGCACCGATGGCAGGCTCCACTCTGTGCTGTAGCAATATGCATGCAAGGAATGGCTTGGGAGATAATCCGAATGGGACTCAGGTGCTCAAAGAAGCCCAATGATCCTGGGCATTGCGCATATAACCTGGCACTCCAAGTCCGTCAATCAGTCTGAATGTGATTTTATCACATGGCAAAGAAACAACAGTGAGGGATGAAAAATAAAATAAAAAAAACTCCTCACGCGTTTCGCATTCACCAAAGGCACTTATGAGTAAGCAGTAGTGAACGCGAAATGCGTCAAGTATTATTTTTTTTTTTTCCCCTCACCCTTGTTGCTTTTTCATGCAATACATTCACATTGATTTATAGACTTGGAGTGCGCCAGTTCATAATTTTTTGCCCTTTTCAAACATAACTTTGTTTCCCAGACCCTCACCACCTCACCTTTCCTGAGCGCCTACGCTAGTCACCTACCCTATGGCTGAAATTCTAACCAGGGCGGCATTTTGTGATGGGTAATGCATCCCGTGTAGAACTTAGCGTTTCTATCTACAAAGCATCTGAGACTAGGATTACTGCGCTAATTGAACACTGAGGTTCAGTTTCAGGGGCCTGATGGAACCGACCAATCAGTATTTATAAATGCCTTTCCATATTTCGGAAGTGACCATTAGTTATGGATGAGCTGTGAGAGGAATGACGTGCAACGCGTTTCGCCATGAAAAATAGTATGACATGAAACCAAAAGGTCAGAGGTCATTTAGCATACGGTGCTCCTTTTAAGGGAGACGCACAGTGAAGTTACGGTACTCACCTGTTTTTCCATATGACTGTCTTGCATTCTCCGACTTCCACTGCACATGCTTGTTGTTCGGACCAGCCTCTAGGCTTTTGTTATACAAAGTTTCCAAGTCAGAAGGCTCCTGCTCTGTGTCCGGCCTCCACTCCTGGCGCAGATCTATTGAGCTCTTTGACAAGCCGTACCGTACTGAGCGGGAATTCGGATGAACTGTACTGTCCGCGTGGTTCTTGTAATACCTGTTGACATTTTCGGCCCACTGGCTTACAGGCACAGAAGAGGGTAAATGAACGGTGCTTCCAAACTTCACTTTCTTTTCTCCTTTGTACAGAGGTTTTCCATGGTTCGATGAGGTATGACCATTCTTATCATAATCAACAACCCCTTCAGGTAGATGTTCCTTACATAAAGCAATATTCTGGCAATTAAAGTTTTTACCCAACGATTTATCTTGGCAATCTGGGGAAAGACGTGCTGGTACCGTGCAGCTGGTGTTAGTGTCTTGTATTACTGTGGGCTGTGGATTGGACTCGGCGTATGAAACATTCAAGGATTCCTGAATTTGTGCTAGTTGAGGCTTTTGCTCGGGATTGTCCACGCCGGTGCAATTCACTCCCAAACTGTTTCTCTTTGGCGAGCTCCCCTGCAACCTTTGAAACTGTTCTGCTAAAGATCGTACTAGTCCCTTACTCTTCGGCGCCTCTACCTTGGACGGTTCCGGGGTTTGCTTTTCTAGTGAAGCATCATGGCTGCTTTCTCTTGATAACATATTGGCCGAAGAAAGGTTGAGAGCGGTGGTAGCAGTGTGAGATGTTACAAAGCTGGAACCCACCGGATCATTGCTCGTGTTCATTTCAGTACTAACGGATTTGTTACAAGAGCTGGGTGTGTTGCTTCTGTCAGGCGACTGAATTTGTGTCCGACGTGCCCACGGAAAAAGCAGAGATGGTAAAGAACCCGATTTTTTCCCGTTGAGTTTCATCCGGCGCAACGATAGTAGACCTTCTTTAACCTCGTGCTCTTCGGCCAACTTACTACTGCTATCAGGACTGCCACCGCTTGTCCTCTCGGTCTTTGGCACATCTGTTTGGAGGCCTCGGGGGGAAACCTCAGTTACCATTTTCTCAACTGTGCTAGGCTTAGGGGGCGAGGGAGTACCTCGGGAAACGAGATCTGCAGGTGGAGCATGGTAGTTGGAAAAGGTGTTGTTACGTGGGCTATGTTCAGAAGCAGACAAATTGGAAGACTCAGAGGGTGATGGAAGCAACTCATGGCTAGAAGCGAACGGGTGGTGGAATGATGGAGTGGATGCAAAGTTCTCCTTTGTGTTTGTCTCCAGCCGTACCTGTTGGTTCATTGGAACTTGGTCCGAGATAGCCTGGTTACTGCAATGACAGATGGTGTATAGTACCGGTTACAATATATAGAAAATACCTTAATAAAATGGATTATGGAGCAGCCACAGGTCAATGGCATACGACATGACAAACACTGTAATACAGATGAGTACATCAAAGTTATACAACTTATAAAAATGCAGTTAACTTTACATTTAATGCGCAACAGTGAAGTCAATGCAGCAGATAACACAGAAACTATTGTCATAGTTGTTGATCACCGTTTGTATTTTTCCTTAGTTTTTTAGATGCGCGAGGTTCGATCAATTAGTGAAATCAGGGCCGTCAAAAATATAATTTGCTTTAGCTAACTACTTATGGGAACTATCTCAGCTCTAGGTTCAAGAAAATTCTCCATGTTTTACTAGTTCATTCCTACTTAAGGAAGTTACACAGCAGCTACCTTGTAGACTGGCTTATGGCTCCCCCCTGTGGCAAGGGGTAAACTGACGGCGGTGGCGGCTGTGGGATAGTCGGCTGCGGCATGCGTTCTTGAAGACTCCGTGCGTGGCGTATGCACATTTGCAGCTTCTTTTCTGATAGGGCTCTGCAGTGTGTGCTAGATCTGGCGTCATGCATGGCAAGTCTGAATTTAGCTAAAAAGCAAAAGAAAAACATAGCAGAAACAAATGCACAAACACAAACCAAAATAATAAGAATAAGAAAAAAGAAAAAAAATATATGGATGCAGAAAGGAGCATAAACATGGAACCATGCAATACAGAAAAAAAAAAGAACCGCTTTCTCAATTCATCAACCGTGAACCATTACGTAAGCCAGGGGGGTTGTGCAACCTGCGGCCCTCCGGATGTTGCAGGACTACGTTTCCCATCAGCCAGCCTCTTCGCGGAAAGAGCATTATGGGAGACGGAGTCCATCAGCCTGCAGGTTGGCCTACCCCGATTGTCAGCAAATGCATTTCGAACAATGTTATAACTGATTCAATAAAACTTGTTATGAAAAAAATAAAAAAAAACAGCATTCGGAAAAAAATGTAATTAAAAAAAAAGGTCAGTTTAGGAATCGTGGCACATGACAGTGCCTGGCAGCACAAGATTAGTCGACATCACACATGTTAACCCTTTTTGTGTATCCGAAGGGAGGGGGTGCGTGAAGCCAATTGCTTAGGCACTCAAAGGGTTAAAGAGCATATATTTAAAAAAAAAATAAAAAAAGAGAGAAATAAATAAAGCATTACAATGACTCTGTTAAATTAGCTTTGGAGGTTATGCACACATTGAGACCCGCCAAACGCAAACAGCAAAAGCCTTGATGAGTCTACAACATTCAAGCTTGGCGTGTCGCTAAGGAGTCTGGGTAATGACATGCAAATAGCAGGGTTTACACGGCACAGCAAAGAAATCAAATAAAAACAAACCAAAACGCCTGGCTCTGCTAGAAGTAGGATTCCCTGCACATGCACTCGGAAACTCAGGCTGTACGATAACGCAATCCGTAGGAGACAGCAGGGAAAAATAAAAAAGCCGTAATTCGTTGCAGAGAAGCAAAATAGGACGATACCCTACTTTTAAATGTGATTACCCAGAAGCCTAGGTGGCGGTCTCAGCCACAATCCTTTGTTTCACATTACCTATTGTGTGAGTGTGTGTACCACATGATAAACCCCGTCCCCCCAGGTTTTGTCTTTAAAAGGGTAGTAATGCCCCTACTGTTGTTGCCTATTGCCCAATTTTTCAGTTGTATGTGCCGCAGTTCACACAGAGATACGTTTCCAGGATTATGGATCGTCGGACTAAGCTCTGTATATGAAACAAGAGAGTAGGGGGACTGTGTGTGAGGTTGTGCACTAATACTGCATCGGACGTGTTCATGAATGTGCCCCACCCCCCCAACGCATTTGTGGGTGCTCCACGATAAACTCCGGTGGCCACCTCTGCCCATCAATGGCGTGATAATAATTGGATCCGCAACTCAATACATCAGTTTAGTGGCTCGTCAAGTTACGTCACACAAACAATGAAATAAAGTACATCTCTGATTAATGTCATCACAGTAGAATATTAATTACTACACACAATGTTTTCTGCTAAGCTGAAGCTGATTCACAAAACACAGGATTTATTTCCATGATTACTTGTGAAGTTCCTATTCAAACATCTGGCACAAAAGTTGATTTCTACCCTCGGGTTGAGCAAAACAAGCTGATACGGTCAACTGGAGAAGCCATCTTGGTTTTCTAGCTTCCTACAACCAGTTTTCTCTACAAACCGCTTTCATGTGTTATAGAAAGACCAATTTTAACAAAAAAGTAACTTATGTTTAATAGAAAGATTGCTTTAAGTGTAGATGTTTTATATAGAAATAATTTAATGGAAAAATACAAATAAAGTATCTTATTGAGCCTTCTTTGCACCAAATAGCTCAAACGGCGAGCGGACATGTTGTTTAAGAACTTCCTACATCTGACCTAAGATGTCCACCCCTGAAAGAGATATATATACGGAGCCAGGAGAGTTCAATAAGGTACTTTATTTGCATTTATTTTTAATTAAATACGACATTTTTTTTTGCAACAGTTAACTTTAAAAAAATCCGTTTTATTATACCCTTATTTCATGTCAATATCTGAATACTGCATATATATGTAATTTACATTAATTTTTTTTTTTTTTTTTTTTAAATAATCTATATTGGAACCACATAGTACATTTTACATAGTACATAGTGCTTTTAGATGCTTTAAAGGAAGAATATATACAAAGTACCTTATTGAACCCACATCTGACCCAAAGATGGCTGAAGATCTAACCCAAGATTCTAAACAACATGTCCGCCCCCTGATATAGAGCAAAAAAAGTCTCGGTAAAGGGGGTTTATTTGTATTCCTTCATTAAAAACGTCATTCTTTGTCGGAAACCATTACCCATTTGGAAACACACTTGTGGTGCAGCGGCAGACCATGCAAAGACTCCCTCGATCGTTACAGCACATTTCCTGGCAGAATAGGATCTTGCCAAGTGGGCTGTCTAGGAGGGCAAATGTCCCAAAGGACATTTAAACTCTTTCTATATCAAATATCAAAATCATTTTCAATTTAACATAAGTTGCTTTTTTGTTGCCTACAGATGAAATAATTACAAAGCAAAGTATGTTTTTGCGGGTTACAGATCTTTTCAAGGTCTTCATACTTTCAAGGTCAATGGGACACCTTCTACCGTCGACAGATGGTAACATGCCGGGCCAATAAGACACACATTGAAAGCAATAGGCCGGATCAAAACGGGTTACTTACAAATAGCTTCATTACACAGTGCCAACGCTGTACTGTAATCGTCTTTCTGCTCCAGCCTCACCGACTGCTCGAAGGCCGAATCAGCCTCCTGCATGGAGCGATCGAAGCCGTCACTCCTTCCTGTACGGGGCACACATGCATTCCCATTTCAACGTCTACTTTCTCACAGCGGCATTTTGGCATTACTATGGTTACGAGAGAACTTCTAAAAGCTTTGCAATGTCTTGAAGCAGGAATAAGTCAACGAGACAAAGTGCCAGAGACGTTTAGGATTCATTGAAGGAGGGACTCAACCCTTTTTTCATCAGGCAGAATTTATCTTCTGCCTGATTAAAAAGGTTTTGGAACGATGCTGCCACGAAAAAGTATTCAGGTAGTCAAACAGTTCTTTCTCGGCAAGCTGGCCTTCTGTCTCCATAAAAAAATAAAATGGATTAATCCTTGTTTAATTAGTGCAATTTGGGATTTTTGTACTGCACAAAGACGTCTCAAGAGAATTTTAGACTTCTCCGATAAACATATTTATTAAAGGAGTCAGAATTTAGTGATGCTTTTATTTAGTGTTGAGTATGGAAGATACAGAAATATTGGGGTGTGAGTATGCTCGTCGAGTGCTGTATTAAATACCTTGAAAAAAAATACACTAATTTAATGTTAGGATCAAGTCTTGTTGAGTAGTGTTGAGCGAACCCGAACCGCACTGTTCGGGTTCGTACCGAACATTACGGTTTTTGGACCCCGAACCCGAACACGGACATTTCACTGTATGTTCGTGTTGGAGTTCGGGGTTCGGCGATTACATTGTATGTAATGCTATGGGCTTTCTATAAACCGAAATGGAGTCCCCCCAATAGACACTCACCCACATTTTATTTCATTTTGCAGCCCTTTAGCCCTTTCCAGGACTTTTTTAGAGGCATTTTAGTGGCCAAAAGTTCGTGTCCCCATTGACTTCAATGGGGTTCGGGGTCAAGTTCGAGCCCGAACCCGGACTTTTTTCCGAAGTTCGGCCGAACCCGAACATCCAGGTGTCCGCTCAACTCTATTGTTAAGTCAAAACTATTGTAAACTATTTCAGCGTAATAAAGTTTTATCCTATAGGTTACTGTAAACATTGACTGAAATAGGCTGAGGGCCAAATGTTTGTTTGTGGACTGGCAATTGGTCGAAAGATAGAATTCAAAGGGCGGAGCATAGAGGGCTCTGCATGTTAGTATAGGCAGTACTATTTATTTAGTGTTAGTTGATCCAAGGAGAAATCTGATGGCCACTGAAAGCAGAATTCGAAATTGCTGAAGGGGTTTCTCCCATGGGATAGGAAAAGGGTTGAACTTGATGGACGCAAGTCTTTTTTCAACCTAAACTACTAGGTAACTATGTAAAATAACCCCCTATGTGATAACAAAGCTTTTGGAGTTTTGGAAATAAAAGCTTGTTGAATCAGGGAGCATTTTGGATTCATTGCGAGTGTTTCTTTCTTTCCTGGGTTGCCAGGCATGCGTACAAGGTTGAACTTGATGACTTCAGGCTTTTATGCAATCTAAGTTACTGAGCAAGTACTTAAAAACCGCTGAGGCCAACGCACGGACGAGGATTCCGCAATGGCCCTTTCCAAAAGGGCAACATGAAACTGCTGTGCACTCTCTGTCACTGAATTTAGAGGCCAAACATATATGATATATCAAAACTATGGTACACAAACAGAAAACACAATCAAATAAAAAAAAAAAAAAATTCTATTTATTTCCATCCATTCAAAAACACTTTTTTAATTTTTGGTCTTAAATAATTAAGACTGCGCATCTTGGTTGAGGAAGATAAAGGGGGGGGGGGGGGGGGGGCAGTCGTAACACCTACCCTGATTCTGTAACTCATCCAAATCTAAGAAGCGTCTGGGTCTGGGGTTAAATCCCATCGCAGCTTCGATCTCTTTTTCCCGTTTCCAGCGAATTTCCTGTTCTCTCGCCCTTCTTGTCACTTCCTCTTGAAGTTCATCGAGTTCGCTTTTTAAGGGGATGGGGCCCTCCACCCCAACTGTTAAGTAAAACGAAGGAAACCGTGTTTTCTACTTTGTCTAGTTGTATTTCCATACCTAACCACATATATAGATTAGACAAACAGGGAGGGACACTTTTGTTTTTGTGGGGGCGTGGCTGAAAACGTGATTCGGGGCGGGGCATTGTGGGACATTTTAAGTGACTTAACTGGCGATTCAGAGCTGTTTATGCAATTTAAGTTATTTAAAATAAAAGTAAAGTCGTTTGTGTACAAAAAAAACAAAAATAATATATAAAGACATTTAACGCAGTTTTAGCTCACTTAATTTAGAGTTGTGTTGCGGTGGGACTCTGTGATATACTCGAACACAAAGAATTCTGAGCTCACAAAAAAGGAAACAGGGGTTTTTGTTCAAATTAAGGACTGTGCCTCCTAAATAGGGACAGTTGGCAGGTATGTATATGCCAGCTACTGCACCTGTAGCGTGAGATATATATGGGCTTGGTGTCACGTGTGAGATATGTATGGGCTTGGTGTCACGCGTGAGATATGTATGGGCTTGGTGTCACGTGTGAGATATGTATGGGCTTGGTGTCACGCGTAAGATATATATGGGCTTGGTGTCACGTGTGAGATATGTATGGGCTTGGTGTCACGTGTGAGATATGTATGGGCTTGGTGTCACGCGTGAGATATGTATGGGCTTGGTGTCACGCGTGAGATATGTATGGGCTTGGTGTCACGCGTGAGATATATATGGGCTTGGTGTCACGCGTGAGATATATATGGGCTTGGTGTCACGCGTGAGATATGTATGGGCTTGGTGTCACGTGTGAGATATGTATGGGCTTGGTGTCACGCGTGAGATATGTATGGGCTTGGTGTCACGTGTGAGATATATATGGGCTTGGTGTCACGCGTGAGATATATATGGGCTTGGTGTCACGTGTGAGATATGTATGGGCTTGGTGTCACGCGTGAGATATGTATGGGCTTGGTGTCACGCGTGAGATATGTATGGGCTTGGTGTCACGCGTGAGATATGTATGGGCTTGGTGTCACGTGTGAGATATGTATGGGCTTGGTGTCACGCGTGAGATATGTATGGGCTTGGTGTCACGCGTGAGATATGTATGGGCTTGGTGTCACGCGTGAGATATGTATGGGCTTGGTGTCACGCGTGAGATATGTATGGGCTTGGTGTCACACGTGAGATATGTATGTGCTTAGTGTCACGCGTGAGATATGTATGGGCTTGGTGTCACGCGTGAGATATATATGGGCTTGGTGTCACGCGTGAGATATGTATGGGCTTGGTGTCACGCGTGAGATATGTATGGGCTTGGTGTCACGCGTGATATATATATGGGCTTGGTGTCACGCGTGAGATATGTATGGGCTTGGTGTCACGCGTGAGATATGTATGGGCTTGGTGTCACGCGTGAGATATGTATGGGCTTGGTGTCACGTGTGAGATATGTATGGGTTGGTGTCACGTGTGAGATATGTATGGGCTTGGTGTCACGTGTGAGATATGTATGGGCTTGGTGTCACGCGTGAGATATGTATGGGCTTGGTGTCACGCGTGAGATATATATGGGCTTGGTGTCACGCGTGAGATATATATGGGCTTGGTGTCACGTGTGAGATATGTATGGGCTTGGTGTCACGTGTGAGATATGTATGGGCTTGGTGTCACGCGTGAGATATGTATGGGCTTGGTGTCACGCGTGAGATATGTATGGGCTTGGTGTCACACGTGAGATATGTATGGGTTGGTGTCACGCGTGAGATATGTATGGGCTTGGTGTCACGTGTGAGATATGTATGGGCTTGGTGTCACGCGTCAGATATGTATGGGCTTGGTGTCACACGTGAGATATGTATGGGCTTGGTGTCACGCGTGAGATATGTATGGGCTTGGTGTCACGCGTGAGATATGTATGGGCTTGGTGTCACGCGTGAGATATGTATGGGCTTGGTGTCACGCGTGAGATATGTATGGGCTTGGTGTCACGCGTGAGATATGTATGGGCTTGGTGTCACGCGTGAGATATGTATGGGTTGGTGTCACGCGTGAGATATGTATGGGCTTGGTGTCACGTGTTAGATATGTATGGGCTTGGTGTCACGCGTGAAATATGAGAAAATGGTGCCCAAGATATTAAATCCGCACCAGGGCCCTAGTGATTCATGATGGCGGCCCTGTGTGTTATAGTAACGGTACTTCATGAAATGATCATGGATATCTGGCTGTGTAGATCTTACCAATATGTGACGGGTGAACCTTCACCCACACACTGGACGCAGAATCGGCCATATCTAACGCACTGCTGCTTTGGGATTTGGGGATATTCCTCCAAGTAGGAGCCACGGCAGGACTATTCCTTGAGTGATATTCCCTTAAAAAAAAGCAATGATTGTTATTATGTATCAAAGTAATATACCATTCAGCAAAATATACATCATTACGGACCATGGAGGAAGTGTGTGATTAGTAGAATGCCTGAACTGTCCACGCAAACTATGCTTTACTCATCAAAGAGGGAATTGATAAGGGAGCTGCCTACTTAAGGCCAAAGTAGTAGAGTTGGAAAAATTCTCCAATTCAGCCATACTTTAAACTCTACTATATCGGCCGTAATTTTGTAATTCCCTTCTCAATTCCCTGGCCTAAGAGTCTGATGTTATATATAAGATATATAAATATATATATATTTTTTATTGACTTTTATTTGTTCCACACTTTGCTGGCACACTGCTATTTCATAAAACAATCTTAATTTTAAACCAAGTTTACTCAATAATGAACTTTAGGATGGCAATTGGGGACTAGGGAGGGTCTAGGACACTTCATCGCCGCATCTTCATCGCTGACAGTTCAGCGCGGCAGTTAGAACTGTCAGCAATGATGAATAACGCGGCCGCGATATGTAAGAGCTGACAGTTCAGCGCTGAAATGTCAGCTCTTACAAATGTAAAAGTAAAACGAAAATACCCCCCCCCTAATAAATGATTTCCAAACCCCAATACTAAAAATAACCCCAATACTAAAATTAACCCCCGAACCCTAATACTAACCCCCGACCCCTAATACTAACCCCCTAAACCCTAATACTAACCCCTGACCCCTAATACTAACCCCCTAAACCCTAATACTAACCCCCGACCCCTAATACTAACCCCCTAAACCCTAATACTAACCCCCTAATACTAACCCCCTAAACCCCAATACTAAAATGAACCCCCTAAACCCCAATACTAAAATTAACCCCCTAAACCCTAATACTAACCCCCTAAACCCAAACACTAACCCCCAAACCCTAATACTAACTCCCTAAACCCTAATACTAACCCCCTAAATCCTAACACTAACCCCCGAACCCTAATACTAACCCCCTAAACCCTAATACTAACCCCCTAAACCCTAATACTAACCCCCAAACCCTAATACTAACTCCCTAAACCCTAACACTAACCCCCGAACCCTAAAACTAACCCCCTAAACCCTAATACTAACCCCCGAACCCTAATACTAACTCCCTAAACCCTAATACTAACCCCCTAAACCCTAATACTAACCCCCGACCCCTAATACTAACCCCCTAAACCCTAATACTAACCCCCTGAACCCTAATAATAAAATGAACCCCCTAAACCCTAATACTAACCCCCTAAACCCAAACACTAACCCCCGAACCCTAATACTAACCCCCTAAATCCTAACACTAACCCCCGAACCCTAATACTAACCCAATAAACCCTAATACTAACCCCCGAACCCTAATACTAACCCAATAAACCCTAATACTAACCCCCTAAACCCTAATACTAACCCCCGAACCCTAATACTAACCCAATAAACCCTAATACTAACCCCCGAACCCTAATACTAACTCCCTAAACCCTAACACTAACCCCCGAACCCTAAAACTAACCCCTAAACCCTAATACTAACCCCCGAACCCTAATACTAACTCCCTAAACCCTAATACTAACCCCCTAAACCCTAATACTAACCCCTGACCCCTAATACTAACCCCCGACCTCTAATACTAACCCCCTAAACCATAATACTAAAATTAACCCCTTAAACCTTAATACTAAAATTAACCCCGAACCCTAATACTAAAATTAACCCCCTAAACCCTAATTCTAACCCCCTAAACCCTAATTCTAACCACCCTTAAACGAAAATAGGTAAAATACTTACCTTTAGCGAAGAAGTGTTCCGCGACGATCTGTCTTGTGCTGCAGAGTCGGCGGTGAAGCGGCTGCGCGGAAGCAGCCGCGATAAGGAGTCCCATCCCCGACTAGGGGGGGGGGCAGAGGCTGGCAGCTGGGGTCAGAGCGAGGGGCTCTCTAACCTGATTCAACGGCCTCCGGGTGGCACCACTTTGAACTTCTAAACTTCACAGTTTTCATCAGCTGTCTTGTCTGTCTATCAATCTGTCAGCAGATCTGTCTTGCTTGTCTACCTGTGGCTACCGTGTATGGTAATGGGTAGGCTGATAAAGTTGCACTTTATCACTAAATTGTTTTTACACCCCCCGGGGGAGTTGCCAGTTCTCTCCTGCTGGTATCAGATATTGGATTTGCCAGCGTATTTAAGAATGATATTCCTTATCACAGGTTTGTATCTCAAAGTTTTATTCCCGAGTCTATCTTTTAATCTGAAAACGGACTAAACAATAACTCCTTTCGCTGCTCCATTTACTTGTGAAGGCCGAAGTCAACCCAGGTTATTTTAAAATCGTCAGAAGATGACTCATGGCTAATTAAAACACTGCTTGTGCACTATTCAAAAGATCATTTCCCCTCGTCTTTGAGCGACACACATCCAATCAGTGGAGAGGAGATGGACATCATTTCTCCTGATGGAGATGTGGTCAACTCGGCATCATGGCAGCTGGGAAGTCAAACCAAACAAAATGGCTCCTGAACGATGCTCCACTGGAACATTGTTAAGAAGTATTTTTAATCAGCCAGAATTTTCCTTTTGTGTGATTAAAACATTCTCTAGAGGGATTAAGTCCTTTATTTTTGGACGCCAAGGTCCAAAATTCTTTGGCATTCTGACAGCCTGGCGGGGGAATGCCACAATATATATAGTGTAGACAACGGTTTAATTTATCAATCTTAAACAAAGTACATTATTACCTAAATGCACTGCAATTCTCCGACAGAGGCAAGTCCATGCTGACTGGGCTATTGCTGTTTCGTTCGCTACTCTCGTAGCCAGACTCCATTCTCTGGATAAGGCGAGGCTGGTGGTGCTCCATCAGGTGAGGGATGCTGCGGCCTACTCCCCAGCTCCTGATGTTTACGCACTGGTGCTTCTCTTTTGTATCATGGTTGGCGTTTTCTCGTAGCTCGTTCACTGTAAGTTCCTTAGCTTTTAGATGGGAAAGAAGAGATGAGAGATATTTAATTAGAGAGCAGTAGTTTTAGCACCTGGGCCATTGACCTGGCGTCACACATAAACAGGACAAACTATAGTCTGCTATCTACAGATGTCGTTAGACATGTGGCATCGGGATCAGAGGGGAAACCTAGTGACGTGTAGGGGATTAGCAGGATGTGACATCATCCAGTCCGGCACTGGCTCATTAGTCCGCCTGGAGGAGGACCATGAGGGGAACACAGTGTTGGCGATCTGTACCAGGGTATAAGCTCTGTGGGTTCTCTCCTGAAATATGGGGCAGCAGAAAAACCAATTGAGGTGCATGGGCTGCAGAAACACATCTGTACCTACACAACCTCACATTTCCTCATTGTAAGGAATGTTTTCTATAGAGACAAGGCAATTGGATCTGCACCACAGACGGAATAACAATGTTACAGAGCTTTCAACACAATGTCCTAAAACCAAAAGAACAGGACAGATTGATAAAGACTATGGTCATATAGTAAAATAAAATAAATCTTAACGTAGGGAGTGTCTAAGAAAATATTTTTAGATAATGATGTAAAGAAAAATATATTTTTCCCCATTATTTTCCTTAGCACTTTCAATCTCTTAAAAACCGCAAATAACGTGTAATAAACATATCACTTTTGCTATAAAACCAGTCCTGCCTCGTTCACCCAATCCCTCTTTATTGAATCATAGAATGTGTCGCCGGCAGATAAGAACCATTCGGCCTGTCTAGTCTGCCCAATTATCTAAATACTTTTATTAGTCCTCAGTTCCCCTATCTTATATCTAGGATAGCCTTGTGCCTATCCCACGCATGCTTAAACTCCTTCACTATATTAACCTCTACCACTTCTACTGGAAGACTATTCCATACATCCACTACCCTCTCAGTAAAGTAATACTTTCATTAGTCCCTGGCCTTATCTTATATCTAGGATAGCCTTATACCTATCCCATGCATGCTTAAACTCCTTCACTGTATTAACCTCTACCACTTCTACTGGAAGACTATTCCATACATCCACTACCCTCTCAGTAATGTAATACTTTCATTAGTCCCTGACCTTATCTTATATCTAGGATAGCCTTATACCTATCCCACGCATGCTTAAACTCCTTCACTGTATTAACCTCTACCACTTCTACTGGAAGACTATTCCATACATCCACTACCCTCTCAGTAATGTAATACTATCATTAGTCCCTGGCCTTATCTTATATCTAGGATAGCCTTATACCTATCCCACGCATGCTTAAACTCCTTCACTGTATTAACCTCTACCACTTCTACTGGAAGGCTATTCCATACATCCACTACCCTCTCAGTAAAGTAATACTTTCATTAGTCCCAGGCCTTATCTTATATCTAGGATAGCCTTATACCTATCCCATGCATGCTTAAACTCCTTCACTGTATTAACCTCTACCACTTCTACTGGAAGACTATTCCATGCATCTACTACCCTCTCAGTAAAGTAATACTTTCATTAGTCCCAGGCCTTATCTTATATCTAGGATAGCCTTATACCTATCCCATGCATGCTTAAACTCCTTCACTGTATTAACATCTACCACTTCTACTGGAAGACTATTCCATACATTCACTACCCTCTCAGTAATGTAATACTTTCATTAGTCCCTGGCCTTATCTTATATGTAGGATAGCCTTATACCTATTCCACGCATGCTTAAACTCCATCACTGTATTAACCTCTACCACTTTTACTGGAAGACTATTCCATACATCCACTACCCTCTCAGTAATGTAATACTTTCATTAGTCCCTGGCCTTATCTTATATCTAGGATAGCCTTATACCTATCCCATGCATGCTTAAACTCCTTCACTGTATTAACCTCTACCACTTCTACTGGAAGACTATTCCATACATCCACTACCCTCTCAGTAAGGTAATACTTTCATTAGTCCCTGGCCTTATCTTATATCTAGGATAGCCTTATACCTATCCCACGCATGCTTAAACTCCTTCACTGTATTAACCTCTACCACTTCTACTGGAAGGCTATTCCATGCATCCACTACCATCTCAGTAAGGTAATACTTTCATTAGTCCCTGGCCTTATCTTATATCTAGGATAGCCTTATACCTATCCCATGCATGCTTAAACTCCTTCACTGTATTAACCTCTACCACTTCTACTGGAAGACTATTCCATACATCCACTACCCTCTCAGTAATGTAATACTTTCATTAGTCCCTGACCTTATCTTATATCTAGGATAGCCTTATATCTATCGCATGCATGCTTAAACTCCTTCACTGTATTAACCTCTACCACTTCTACTGGAAGACTATTCCATACATCCACTTCCCTCTCAGTAATGTAATACTTTCATTAGTCCCTGACCTTATCTTATATCTAGGATAGCCTTATACCTATCCCATGCATGCTTAAACTCCTTCACTGTATTAACCTCTACCACTTCTACTGGAAGGCTATTCCATACATCCACTTCCCTCTCAGTAATGTAATACTTTCATTAGTCCCTGGCCTTATCTTATATCTAGGATAGCCTTATACCTATCCCATGCATGCTTAAACTCCTTCACTGTATTAACATCTACCACTTCTACTGGAAGACTATTCCATACATTCACTACCCTCTCAGTAATGTAATACTTTCATTAGTCCCTGGCCTTATCTTATATCTAGGATAGCCTTATACCTATTCCACGCATGCTTAAACTCCATCACTGTATTAACCTCTACCACTTTTACTGGAAGACTATTCCATACATCCACTACCCTCTCAGTAATGTAATACTTTCATTAGTCCCTGGCCTTATCTTATATCTAGGATAGCCTTATACCTATCCCATGCATGCTTAAACTCCTTCACTGTATTAACCTCTACCACTTCTACTGGAAGACTATTCCATACATCCACTACCCTCTCAGTAAGGTAATACTTTCATTAGTCCCTGGCCTTATCTTATATCTAGGATAGCCTTATACCTATCCCACGCATGCTTAAACTCCTTCACTGTATTAACCTCTACCACTTCTACTGGAAGGCTATTCCATGCATCCACTACCATCTCAGTAAGGTAATACTTTCATTAGTCCCTGGCCTTATCTTATATCTAGGATAGCCTTATACCTATCCCATGCATGCTTAAACTCCTTCACTGTATTAACCTCTACCACTTCTACTGGAAGAATATTCCATGCAGCCACTACCCTCTCAGTAAAGTAATACTTTCATTAGTCCCTGACCTTATCTTATATCTAGGATAACCTTATACCTATCCCACGCATGCTTAAACTCCTTCACTGTATTAACCTCTACCACTTCTACTGGAAGACTATTCCATGCATCCACTACCCTCTCAGTAATGTAATACTTTCATTAGTCCCTGACCTTATCTTATATCTAGGATAACCTTATACCTATCCCATGCATGCTTAGGGTCTTTAAGACACCTTATAAAAGTCAGAGAACCTCTGCCAAATACTTTCTATTGGGAGGTTTAATTTCTGCATTTTTCATTTTACCCTCCCAACACTTTTGGTCACAGCTAGATTATACATCATTAATTCTCATTTTAAAAAATCAAACAACATAACATAATATATACTTTAGATACACAATTAGGATCTAACGTAACTTATGGGAATGTAAACATAGAAGGCCGTTCTCACCTGCATCCTCAGAGAAGGGGCTAAGTGGACAGTATCCAGTGTGATTCCTCTTTTCCGACCTGAAGACGCTATCGACATTTAACGGTTCGCGAGTGGGCCGCCATGTTGGCCTATACCTGTTGGGAAAGCTAGACTTGGTCTCTTGGTTGCCGCTCTCCACCTCCCACTCCCGAGGCCGTACGGTCAAGCACGAGGGCGCTTTGATTTCGGACTGATCGACGGCGCTGCCTACGTGGTGCGAGCTCTGCGTGGTTTGCGATGCTTGAGACGGCCGGCTGTGTATCATATTGCTTACAGTCATTTTAAAGTCTCGGAGTCTGCTCGAACTGCTGGATAGTTTAAGTCCTGTTCGGGGGGCCTGCTTCTCCTTCAAGGTTTCCCCTAATGAAATAATCCGCTTATTTACAGACAACCGTAAGCAAAGTATATAAAAAAAAAAAATAATACAGGCGAACGGGAGAAAATAATCTAACCTTCGCTGTGATACCCAGAAGACTGAGAATCATCTCCTTTCCGCCTAGGTCGGCTGGAACTTCGTTTCCGGTCCGTAAAGGGTCCCTTTCTTGAGAAGTGGCGCTGACTGCACTCACTGTCTGTGAGGTGTCCTAAGGATGACAATGGGACACTAAATTACAAGTGTGACAGATCCATCTGTATAACCTGGGATCGCTGGTTCGTCTGTTTTGCCGTTTTTTCGTGGAATTACTCATTCGTATGCCTCTGTTCATATAACAAACGTTTTGCCGAACAAAACTACCGAACGGACGGCCACCCAGAAGGGAAGTGTGCTGCTGGTTAACCTCTTGATCCCAATAACAATAACGTTGTGGTAAACCGCGGACACTTCTCAATTAAAACCGAATACAGGGTGGTCGTCGTTCGTATGTCGAGGCGGCGGCCATTTCAAACCAATGCGAAAGACTGTAATGGACTTAGACTCCCTGGCGATTGAACTATGCGTATGGGATCTGAGCGCTATTCGCCAATCATATGCACTCAGATCCAGGCTATCTGGGGATATGTGATACGAATGGGAAATGTTCGACTATTATAAAGTTATGTATTTTTATGTGTTTTTTGTGTTGAAATTAAAATGTCAATTCGCCTCTGTCCTGGTGATAATTGAATTACTTCCCAATTATCTCCAGGGCAGGGGGGGAGGAAATCATAATGCCTGCTGGGAATAATCTGTGTCTGTCTATTGTTACAGTCTCCCATTGGGTCCCCTACGGGAGTGTCCACCAAGTGGGAGCCCCGCATAAATACGGGCGGGTAGCCCACAGTAAAAGCAGTTCATGTTTTACCCTCAACGCGGAGCGTGGTCTCGTTATTGGGGGGGGGGGGGGAGATCTACTAAACGGCGGTTTGTGAATCTGATGCTGAGGGTACCGTAACAACAAGGATAACTCAAATGGTTGTGTAGCTTTAATTAAACCAAAGTCTACCGGGTGATACCGCTTAAAAAGGAACACACTGCCCTCTAGTGTACAAATTAAACACAAAAGTCCCTTTTAAAACAGACAACCTATGACGATCTGCACTTGTTTGCAGTTTGAGAAAAGCTTGAAAGTTACAGGTAAATTCTAGCTGGATATAATCTCGTATGAAATATATATGGAAGTGTCTCAATAAGGGTGACCCCATCACTGTATTTTTTCTAATGGAAAATGCATATTATAAGGTATAATTATGACCAGACACCAGTCTATTTTACTGATCACTATGATTTTTTTTTTCTTAGCTAATAGCATGATGGGAGCCAACTAGACCTGCCAACATCTGGTTTGCTTGCTCCGACATTGAAAGCAATTGACATTTGAAAGTGCCGGTCTCCATTAGATTTGGGGAGTATTTGAATTTACTCTCAAACCAGTTCCCCAGGATCGTGTAAGACACAGAAAGCGGTAATGCAATGGAAAAACACAAAGCAATTATTAACGTAAAAGCATATTATATAGAAGGACCAATGAAAAGGAAAGTGGCTCTGGTAGGCAGATAAAATGTCCTTACCTACTGTCAGTGCTCTTGACATTTTTTTTTATTAAAGAACATATGAGCAAGCAGAATAATTAACCTATAGAAATATTGCATTTAAGAAAGAAAGAATACAAATAAAGCACCATATTGACCTCTACGTGCTCCAAATAGCTCTATCATGGGGCAGACATGTTGTTTAGAATCTTGGGTCAGATCATCCTTCATCTGACCCAAGATTCTAAACAACATGTCACCCGCTTGATAGAGATATAGACTTAATACGATACATTAAAGCATTGCAATTTAAAACTTCTACATTTTATAACCATCTTTCAATTAAACATAAATTATTTTGCTGCTCTAGCTGTCCTTTAAAACGGAGGATCAATCACCACGCTGTGGTGGCAATGATTGGCTGAGCGAACTGCCTCCAACCAGGACTGTGTTGGTTGAGTTGGTTTTCCGCCTAGCCTGCATTTTTACTGGCAGGTCGGTAAACAATTGGCATGAGGCCAATGTTAAGTGTATGGAAGCCATAGCATGGCTGGCATTATTTTTTTAAAGAATAAGGGGGCTGAAAAGCAAACCCCGTGCGAGAATTTAACACACAGGGCTTACACAGGACAAGCAATTTCGAATTTGTAACATTTGCTCTTGTTGAAGAATCAAAAAAGAAGAAAGTTAAAAAAAAAATAGTATGGTGTCCCTTCATGAGAAGAGCACTTACCCATGCAGATGACATGGGTGTTATTTATAAAAGTCAATTCCAAAAAGGTAACATTCTAAAAATGGAAGGAACCACCATGAAAACCAATGGAATGTTTCTCTTTAGGAACGTTGACCCATAATTGAGTTGTATACATAACCCCCAACGTGTTGCTTGTTAATAGTTTTCTACATATAGCTTTCAAGCTTGGCTTTTTAATGGTTACCTGTATCCCTGCTGCTCTGCGAGGCTGCATCGTTCTCCAGGTTGTAGATCACTGTACCTTGTGAGTCGGAGGAGAAGTGGCTGACCACGGACTCGTGGTGTGAATGCTTATAATGATAACTGTCCGTGGACGAATCTGTCCTGGTGTCACTGGAGATGGATGGTTCCCTGCCTGATGGAAAAGATTGGTTTAGTATTCACTTTTTGAAAAATGGAATTAAAGGACCAGCCAACCCCCCACATGTACATTAATTCATCCAATAAAATTAGTAATATACAGTTTATTTCCTTTTCCATTTAGATCTGTAAAGTTTTCAACCAGAAATCCAATTCATTACTTGTCATGTTAACTTCATTAGAGCAGGCAAGGGTCACTTTGTGACGTAAACCGGCCTGTATCTGGTCTACTCTGCCGCTCCTAAATAGGGTTTAAATGTGTCTGTGTCGTCCCTATGACATCACTTGTGGCTTGATAGGCAAATGAACTACTTTTCAGTTGGAATTCTGTAATTTGCATGACAAGCTGCAAGGTGATGTCATAAGTAGGAGACACAACAGACGGGGATGGCACACTTCATCGCGGCTGCTTCCGCGCAGCCGCTTCACCGCCGACTCTGCACCGCAAGACAGCTCATCGCTGGAGATTTCATAGGGGTTAGGGGTTTAGAATTAGGGTTTAGGGAGTTAATTTTAGTATTAGGCTTCGGGGTTAATTTTAGTATTAGTGTTTAGGGGGTTAATTTTAGTATTAGGGTTCGGGGGTTAGTATTAGGGTTAGTATTAGGGGTCAGGGGTTAGTATTAGGGTTTAGGGGGTTAGTATTAGGGTTCGGGGGTTAGTATTAGGGTTTAGGGGGTTAGTATTAGGGTTTAGGGGGTTAGTATTAGGGTTTAGGGGGTTAGTATTCGGTTTTATGGGGTTAATTTTATTATTAGGGGTCGGGGGTTAGTATTAGGGTTAGTTTTAGGGTTTAGGGGGTTAATTTTGTATTAGGGGTTGGGGGTTAGTATTAGGGTTAGTATTAGGGTTAGTATTAGGTTTTAGGGGGTTCATTTTAGTATTAGGGGTCGGGGGTTAGTATTAGGGTTTAGGGGGTTAGTATTAGGGGTCGGGGGTTATTATTAGGGTTAGTATTAGGGTTTAGGGGGTTAATTTTAGTATTAGGGGTCGGGAGTTAGTATTAGGGTATAGGGGGTTAATTTTAGTATTGGGGTTAATTTTAGTGTTAGTATTGGGGTTTAGTGTTTAGTGTTACTATTGGGGGGGAATCATCTATTAGGGGGGGTTATTTTAGTTTTACTTTTAGATTTGTAAGAGCTGACAGGTCAGCGCAGAACTGTCAGCTCTTACATAGCTGCAGCCGCGATGAAACGGCCGCGTTATACTTCATTGCTGACAGTTCAGCGTTCTAACTGCCGCGCTGAACTGTCAGCGATGAATGCGGCGAACAAGTGTCCTAGACCCCGCCACAGACACATTAAAAAATACATTAAAACACACCTGCCTCTTAATATATGCATGTGCTTGCAATCTTGGCAACAGTATGTCTAGATAATTGTTCGTATATTTTCATTCTCTACATAGTATAGAAATGTTTAGTTTTGAATCGGGGGGCGGAGTCTGGGGAGGCGGGTAGTCAGTGCTACCGCTCCTGTGCCGTAACACTGTCAGCCATGTTAGATCCTGGCATCTGAAGCCAGGATCGCTACTGCGCATGTGCCCAATGCTGCGCATGCCCAGTAAGGGACTGTCCTGCGCAAAGTGGTGTGTGGACTAGCTTCATTAGCAAGGGGTTATTTATTTTACTGACAGACCAATACAGGGAATATTAATATATATATATCAAAATGGGGCATTTTTACTCTTTAAAAGGGGCAGTTAAACCTAGCTTATCTTCTTTATGTTGTACATGTTTCGAAAAGATGTTAAATGCGCTTATTATTACTTTAAAGGGAAAAAAAAGCCACAAAAAAAAAATGAATCGGTATCTTTTAAATTACAATATACTATATAATACTATATGCGCCTCTCTGTCTCAGTGTCTTATTACCTGAGTCTTCACTATCGTAGCAGGTCCTGCTATACTGACGTATATCCATCTGAGATAGGACATCTGGCACGGATACTGGGGTTCCTCTGGGGTCAGCATACAAAAGCAGTAATGGTTGATAATGGCCTTTAATACACTTTGTAACTACATCTTTCCATTTTGGGCCAATCTGAAAGAGCAGATACGTGTCGATTGAAATAAGAGACTTGAAATACTTAAAATATAACCTAGTTTTGTTTCAAAGGTTAAAACAAATGTAGCTATTTGAAATGGGAATTATTTGAATACAGAATACAAATAAACGGAGAACTCTTTGCACATTACAGCTCTATCTGTAGGCTGACATTTTTTTGGGGGGGGGGAATATTGGGTCAGATCTTCTGACCCAAGATTCTAAACATGTCTGCCCCCTGACGGAGCTATACAAAGCAAAGAGGGCTCAATAAGATGCTTTATTTGTATTCTTTCATTAAATTTAAGCATTTAATTTTAAAATCCCTACACTTGATACAATTTTTCAATTAAACATAAATACATTTTTTGGCAGTTGTACTTGGAAGAAAAGAAAAATCAGTTCATACATTGACAATTACCGTAATTCATAATTTTGTTCCCAGTTTTACCACAAAAATGAACGTAAGCCACATTAGGGCCAGGTTAGAGGCTTATTAGTTAGTCTACTTTACTGGTTTCTAGGACTCCGATCCATTTAAATTCCGCAGGAATCTCTGGTTACTTCGCAGGATTTGATTTTCTTAGACGTATTTGATATATATTTACCACGTTTTTAGTTGCTATATCCTGGAGAGAGGAGAAGCGCCCCAAAATGTTTGCTGCAAATGACTTATTTTTAATGCACTTCTTGAATAAATGTTGCTTTTTTTGAAGGTATTTGATTCGAGTTTTGTTAATTATAAATGCACACATTTGCTTTCTTGGTTTCCCCACTTAGGATCCGTATGACTATCAGTTGCCAGAAAATGTGACTGTTTACTGCACACAGCTTGGTATAGATTTTCGAAATCCCACGGGGGGCGGCCTTTTAAATCGAGATACCTGGCGAGCTTTTTACTGAGCACCAAGTGGCTTTACAGAAAATGAAAAGCAAAATGGACGCTGTCTAAGACAGATAACGCCTACCCCGGTTAGTGAACGATGCCCTTAGCATATTAAAAAAAAATGACCGTAATTATAGACATTTTTCTAGGTTTAAATCAAGAATATTTGAATGTATATTGAATTCTGGATTCGTGTCGATGCCTTATGAACTTTACTTTGAATTAAAGGGATATAGATCAACTCCGGGAGATCTATTCACTAAAAAGATAAGTTGTAGGTGAGTTTGGGGGGAGATGAGCATAAGAACCATTCGGTCCATCTAGTCTGCCCAATTTTCTAATTAAGATATTACATAGTACCAGGGCAATGTTTTTTTTCCATTAAGCAGTCTCTATGTGTGTGTGTGTGACTATGTTGGTGTATAAGTGTGACTCTCTGTGTATGTATGTAAGAGTGTGTGTGTAAGTGTGACTCTCTATATGTGTATGTGTGTCTAAGTGTGACTGTATGTATGTGAGAGTGTGTAAGTGTGTCTCTCTATGTGTGTATGTGAGTGTGACTGAGTGTGTATGTTACTGTGACTCTCTATCTGTGCATGTGAGAGTGTGTGTAAGGGTGCCTGTGTGTATGTGAGAGTGTGTGTGTAAGTGTGACTCTCTATGTGTGTATGTGAGAGTGTGTGTGTGTGTAAGTGTGACTGAGTGTGTTTGTAACTGTGACTCTCTATCTGTGCATGTGAGAGTGTGTGTAAGGGTGCCTGTGTGTATGTGAGAGTGTGTGTGTAAGTGTGACTCTCTATGTGTGTATGTGAGAGTGTGTGTGTGTGTAAGTGTGACTGAGTGTGTTTGTAACTGTGACTCTCTATCTGTGCATGTGAGAGTGTGTGTAAGGGTGCCTGTGTGTATGTGAGAGTGTGTGTGTAAGTGTGACTCTCTGTGTGTGTATGTGAGAGTGTGTGTGTGTAAGTGTGACTGAGTGTGAATGTAACTGTGACTCTCTATCTATGCATGTGAGAGTGTGTGTAAGGGTGCCTGTGTGTATGTAAGAGTGTGTAAGTGTGACTCTCTGTGTGTGTATGTAAGAGTGTGTGTGTAAGTGTGACTCTCTATGTGTGTATGTGTGTCTAAGTGTGACTGTATGTATGTGAGAGTGTGTAAGTGTGTCTCTCTATGTGTGTATGTGAGTGTGACTGAGTGTGAATGTAACTGTGACTCTCTATCTATGCATGTGAGAGTGTGTGTAAGGGTGCCTGTGTGTATGTAAGAGTGTGTAAGTGTGACTCTCTGTGTGTGTATGTAAGAGTGTGTGTGTGTGTAAGTGTGACTGAGTGTGTTTGTAACTGTGACTCTCTATCTGTGCATGTGAGAGTGTGTGTAAGGGTGCCTGTGTGTATGTGAGAGTGTGTGTGTAAGTGTGACTCTCTGTGTGTGTATGTGAGAGTGTGTGTGTGTGTAAGTGTGACTGAGTGTGAATGGAACTGTGACTCTCTATCTATGCATGTGAGAGTGTGTGTAAGGGTGCCTGTGTGTATGTGAGAGTGTGTGTGTAAGTGTGACTCTCTATGTGTGTATGTGAGAGTGTGTGTGTGTGTAAGTGTGACTGAGTGTGTTTGTAACTGTGACTCTCTATCTGTGCATGTGAGAGTGTGTGTAAGGGTGCCTGTGTGTATGTGAGAGTGTGTGTGTAAGTGTGACTCTCTATGTGTGTATGTGAGAGTGTGTGTGTGTGTAAGTGTGACTGAGTGTGAATGGAACTGTGACTCTCTATCTATGCATGTGAGAGTGTGTGTAAGGGTGCCTGTGTGTATGTGAGAGTGTGTGTGTAAGTGTGACTCTCTATGTGTGTATGTGAGAGTGTGTGTGTGTGTAAGTGTGACTGAGTGTGTTTGTAACTGTGACTCTCTATCTGTGCATGTGAGAGTGTGTGTAAGGGTGCCTGTGTGTATGTGAGAGTGTGTGTGTAAGTGTGACTCTCTATGTGTGTATGTGAGAGTGTGTGTGTGTGTAAGTGTGACTGAGTGTGTTTGTACCTGTGACTCTCTATCTGTGCATGTGAGAGTGTGTGTAAGGGTGCCTGTGTGTATGTGAGAGTGTGTGTGTGTAAGTGTGACTCTCTATGTGTGTATGTGAGAGTGTGTGTGTGTGTAAGTGTGACTGAGTGTGTTTGTAACTGTGACTCTCTATCTGTGCATGTGAGAGTGTGTGTAAGGGTGCCTGTGTGTATGTGAGAGTGTGTGTGTAAGTGTGACTCTCTATGTGTGTATGTGAGAGTGTGTGTGTAAGTGTGACTGAGTGTGTATGTAACTGTGACTCTCTATCTGTGCATGTGAGAGTGTGTGTAAGGGGCCTGTGTGTATGTGAGAGTGTGTGTGTAAGTGTGACTCTCTATGTGTGTATGTGAGAGTGTGTGTGTGTAAGTGTGACTGAGTGTGTATGTAACTGTGACTCTCTATCTATGCATGTGAGAGTGTGTGTAAGGGTGCCTGTGTGTATGTAAGAGTGACTCTCTATGTGTGTGTGTAAGTGTGACTGAGTGTGTTTGTAACTGTGACTCTCTATCTGTGCATGTGAGAGTGTGTGTAAGGGTGCCTGTGTGTATGTGAGAGTGTGTGTGTAAGTGTGACTCTCTGTGTGTGTATCTGAGAGTGTGTGTGTGTAAGTGTGTGTAAGTGTGACTGAGTGTGAATGTAACTGTGACTCTATGCATGTGAGAGTGTGTGTAAGGGTGCCTGTGTGTATGTAAGAGTGTGTAAGTGTGACTCTCTGTGTGTGTGTGTAAGAGTGTGTGTGTAAGTGTGACTCTCTATGTGTGTATGTGTGTCTAAGTGTGACTGTATGTATGTGAGAGTGTGTAAGTGTGTCTCTCTATGTGTGTATGTGAGTGTGACTGAGTGTGTATGTAACTGTGACTCTCTATCTGTGCATGTGAGAGCGTGTGTAAGGGTGCCTGTGTGTATGTGAGAGTGTGTGTGTAAGTGTGACTCTCTATGTGTGTATGTGAGAGTGTGTGTGTGTGTAAGTGTGACTGAGTGTGTTTGTAACTGTGACTCTCTATCTGTGCATGTGAGAGTGTGTGTAAGGGTGCCTGTGTGTATGTAAGAGTGACTCTCTATGTGTGTATGTGAGAGTGTGTGTGTGTGTAAGTGTGACTGAGTGTGTTTGTAACTGTGACTCTCTATCTGTGCATGTGAGAGTGTGTGTAAGGGTGCCTGTGTGTATGTGAGAGTGTGTGTGTAAGTGTGACTCTCTATGTGTGTATGTGAGAGTGTGTGTGTGTGTGTAAGTGTGACTGAGTGTGTTTGTAACTGTGACTCTATCTGTGCATGTGAGAGTGTGTGTAAGGGTGCCTGTGTGTATGTGAGAGTGTGTGTGTAAGTGTGACTCTCTATGTGTGTATGTGAGTGTGTGTGTAAGTGTGACTGAGTGTGTATGTAACTGTGACTCTCTATCTATGCATGTGAGAGTGTGTGTAAGGGTGCCTGTGTGTATGTAAGAGTGACTCTCTATGTGTGTGTGTAAGTGTGACTGAGTGTGTTTGTAACTGTGACTCTCTATCTGTGCATGTGAGAGTGTGTGTAAGGGTGCCTGTGTGTATGTAAGAGTGTGTAAGTGTGACTCTCTATGTGTGTATGTGAGTGTGACTGAGTGTGTATGTTACTGTGACTCTCTATCCGTGCATGTGAGAGTGTGTTTGCGTAAGTGTGGCTGTGGGTATGTGAGAGTGTGTGGGTATGTAAGTGTGACTTTGTTTGTGTTAGTGTGACTCTGTGTATGTAAGTGTGACTGTGTATATGCATGTGTGCTGTTTTTTAATGACTTTTATTGCTGGAGAAGCTGTGAAACACTCACACATTTCTGTGAGATTTATATTTATGTGTATATGTGTGTATATATATATATATATAGGAAACAAAATTCGATGTGCACATCATACTCCAAAACAAACCGATGTTTAAAAAGAGCCGACTTCAGCGTTGTTTATTTATATTTATATATATATATATATATATATATATATATATATTGATGAAACATGAATACGGTGAAGTGGCCCACTGCAGAACAAACTTGGACAGCCCTGACATAGTAGACAGTAAAATTCTTTGTAATAAATAGAAATTTGATTTGGTGCAATGACTGCCATATACCCTTGCTTTGGGCTACTAGAGTACAAATAAAAGCAAACAAACAATGAACTGAAAGAAACAGACATAACAGAACACAAACAATAGATAGTGTGGTTACCTCTTTTACGTGCGCATCATCAAAGTACATCCACTTGCGTATTTTAGTTTGAAAGAAGAAAGTGGAGTAATGTTTGCCATAGTAGCAAATCATTCCTACCAGATACAACTCAGAATGCTTTGCCCGGTCATCCGTTACTCTGTAAAACAGCTGGGGGGGGGGGGGGGGGGGGGAAACAGAGAGAGAGGGGGCAATAAACGTCTACTGAAAAATACTACAACTCCCTATAATCAGTACCTTGGCAGAGTTATCCCTGAGGTCTGGGTGTGGCAGCTGAGGAGCGGGTCTCTGGGTCAAACCATTCTCGCCAAGAGGCATAGTGTTTAAAGGGACACTAAAAGTTATATGTGCCTCTAATATGGAAGCACAAGTGAAAGATTAGTTGTCCCTCATGTGAGGATAAACTAACTCCACCCATTTTCATTAATGCCCAGACCCGCTACCCAGGCTATACCATTCTTGCTCTCAGGGGGAAAATGAAAAGATCTCTGGGTCATTGTCTCGCCAATGAATTTAACCTGTACCCGCCTTTATACTGCACTTACAATTATCTTAAGATACATAAAAACTTTTAAGTTAACATTTAGTAAGGACTTTGAAAAGGAAAATTCAAACGTCAGGCCAAAGTAACCGAGTAGGAACAATTCTCCCATTCAGCTACTTTGGCCTTAAGTTCGCAAGTCCCATTAATTCCATCTTTTTATTTTTGTAAATAATTATGGTAAACTTGTTTTATATCAATTTTTCCGCCGCTGGGAGTTATAGCCCTTCAGCACGCGCTCACGGAATGGACTGATTCCCCAGCGGAATGATTACGGTCATTATTACCCAGCTTAATAGTATCCATTTATCCACCCCGCAAAGAGGAAAAGACGGAGTTAACCCTGGCAGGATTGGAACCTGCAAAACTGAGGTTTGATGGATGTTTTCTCCTCTAAAAGTCTAAGCTTTAAATTGCGAATTTTTTTTGGTAGTACACTTAACAAAAATATTGTATTGTTTTACTTGGTAATTGTTATTTCAGTTAAAAAAACACAAGAAACTTAAATTAAATTAACTTTGTTAACTGCGTCCAGTAGCTCTGAAGCTACCTCGACGGCGCAGACAAAATGGTGTCTCTGGGAGGTTTGGAACGGAGCATAAATCGGAGTAATTGAAAGGGTTAACCCCTTTGTGAGCCGTGATAAGGAGTCTTCCAAGGAAGATCTGCCGGGCTCCACCAAGGCAGGAATAAATGTCCAGCTCTGGAAGGGTGTTAGCTGTGTGTGTGTGTGCCTGGAACCAGGTGCCTCCTATATAGGGTTGCCACCTGGCCGGTATTTTACCGGCAGGCCGGTAACAAAATCGGCATCAGGCCAATGTTAAGTCTATGGAGACAGTACCAAGGCCGGTATTTTTTTGAAGAAAAGGTGGCAACCCTACTCCTATATACGCGACCACGCGTTGTAGAAATACAAAAGGAGCTTGCACGGTGGATAATCCGTAGTAAAAAGTTGAATCTTTAATGGCATAAAAATCTAATAAATCCGTGTACAGCAGCAAAAACAGGTGGCGTATGATTAAGCGTGCAAGTCACGCGAAACGCGTCGAGTGCGGTTCGCCACATGTTTTTGCTGCTGTACACGGATGTATCAGATTTTTATGCCATTAAAGATTCCACTTTTTACTACGGATTATCCAGAGCGCAAGCTCCTCCTTCGTGAGGAGTGGCACAAGGTGATCGGTAGCCAGGAACACTATGGCAGAGACCCGATCGGTGTCTTAATACACCCTGTGGGTCCCTGCCCCAAAAAATCGGGAAGTTCAGGCACGGCGGAATTTAGAGAATGTAGCCTGTGCTCGCTTTGAGCACCGGCTAAATTTTCCTGAGGTCACTCAAAGTGGTCTCATCTGACAGATGGGATCCCGCTGCAAGTCCCTGGAGCGGGATCCGTGCACAGTCCATCGAGGGGAGCCGCGATGAGCTGTTTAACACAGGACGTACTATGCCGTCCTAACGACTTTTGGCCACTTAAAATCAGGACGGCATAGAACGTTCTAACATCACGAAGGGATTAATGGTTTAACCAAACAACAACAACACACTATCTGCGGAATACTCACATCACCAAGTTTCAGGCAGGTTCCAAGACTATGAATGACGTCCTCGGCCAGGTCTGAATGATCCGAGTCCCACACTAACCCTATAGTGATGATCTGGGGGGCGTTCATTAGCACCCGGCGGATTCTGATTTTTTCTCCACAATTGCTCTGTAAATGGACAGGTTATGTTAGCGAAATCTCATAGGTCTGGGGCGGCCAGCTTTCTGGAACTGCAGTGGGCTGAGCATCATGGGAAATTATGCCAATAAAGGGGCTAGAGCCAAAGGTTAGCCTTACCTGATTTAAGAGTGATTTATAATACATATATACTGTAGATACACGTCCCTTATCCAAAAATCTGTTATACAAAATGATTGGTTATCTCCCAAAAGTTGCAAATTCCACACACACCCCTGTCACAATGCAAACGCACAACAGTGTATTCAGCGTCCAGCCCCCTTAAGCTGTGATATAGCCTTCCCATGCATGCTCGGATTCCCCCACGCCTACAAAGGGTCATACAATGACACGTGTGCAGACCTGACACGCCAACGGCAGGTTCCCAACGATGCCTCCCATCACAGCTACATCACAGTAACAGTGATTTATTGACTCTATACAGTATTTACATTGATATTTATTTATTTAGAAAGTGTTTTACCAGGAAGAATACATTGAGATTTCTCTCGTTTTCAAGTATGTCCTGGGGACCCAGTCCAGAATGGAGTTACACGGAGTTACACATTTAACAGTAGATTCAAAAATAAATACATACATATATTAAACAAGTTGGAAGGAGAACATACAGGGTAAATCATTATTGATACAAAAAAAAAGGAACAACATGTACAGTATACGAAAGAGTTTGTAAACTAATAACAGGTACAATCTGATTTGAGGATTTGGGAGACACTTATTTTCAGGGATCTTAGAGTAGATGATGATTTAGCAGAAACGGGAAGGCTGATTCCACATATGAGGCGTTCTGAAAGAGAACGCACCTCGGCCCGCTTCCTTTTTGAAGTGGGGAATCGCTAGTGAAGGGTTGGTGCAGGATCTGAGATTGTGGGATGTGCAGGGAGTAAGAGCGAGCATGCCGCACAGGTAGGGGGGGAGTAAGAGCGAGCATGCCGCTCAGGTAGGGGGGGAGCGTTCCAGAGAAGTGGTTATGCACTAAGCACGCTAGGTGGAGAGTACGCCTGGAGGCAAGCGTCAGCCAATTTAACTCTTGTAACATTTGACAGTGATGCGTGTTATAATCACACTGTAGTGCAAAATGACACAATGTATTGTACATAGTGTCGAGTTTACCGAGATGGGTCATTGATATTACTGGATTACATGGGAGCTGAGAGGCTTTAATATATCGTATTGGTGAAAGTGGTCAGTTATCCGAAATAACCCATTATCCAGAATACTACTGGTGCCAAGCATTTTGGATAAGGGATACTCAGCCTGTATAAGTGCAAACCCAAGATGAAAAAGAAGAATAAAAAAACAAAACAAATGGATGATAAAAACGTAGGCATAAAAGAGATCAAAATGTGGTTAAAGCTAGTGTGAGCACCATTGGAGCTAGTGTTAAAGGGACTTTGTTTATTTATTTATTTTTGCAAATTTTTATTCTGGGCCTTTTCGGGTGGATTTTGGCTATTTTTGGTTCAGCTATTGACCTATCTATGGGAGGACTTTGGTTGTTTGCGTAATAGACGATGTCCTCCCAAAATGGCCGTGAAATAAGCCGAAGTCTAAGGGGAAGACTGAGAATACCACTTTGGTAGCCATACTCCGCGGGGAGGAGTTTGAGATCATTTCAAATAGCCCAAATTTGAGAGCCCGAAAGTAATCCGATTGGGTCCAAAACTCGGAGCTTCAACTTTTTCAAGAAAATCGGAGCTACTGGAGCCGACTCTATGGTCAATGTATTTGTTATAACACAATGTATCGTTTTTGATTCCATACACTTACAACTTAAACAATATTTTGGTCCCTTTATAGGGCGAAAAGGTTTAAAACCAAAAGGGACTCTAGGCAAGTGCTTATTGGGAAACCTGGTGCTACGAAAAGTTCTAAAAGTGGAGGAATAATGAGAAGAAGGAAAATGAATGGAAGTTTAGAACATTATTAGAACATGGCCCCAGAAAAAAAACGAACTCACCGGACAGTTGCGCAGATCTCCCATAGTGCTCGCTTTCTGCAACAACTCCCCAAACATATCAGGGGTGGGCTTCTCCCTCCGTTCCAACATACATATTGCCTGGTTGCTGCATTTGTGCGAAAAATATAAATAAAAGAAGTATATCAAAATACAGAAATCGGCCCTGTATTCAAGTTTAGGAGACTGAGAACTGCTCTTTTAAATTGGGCTTTCAAAAGACAACGATGGCTTAATCCGTTTGGCTTGTACATGTCTGCGTACGTACACAGTTTCTAGAATTGTTCATCTATCTCGTTAGGCGCCAGAGCATATCAACAAGACAGATATGCTCTACAGCGGAAGATCAACATGGCCGCCACTTTCATTATTACACAATAGTATCAAACCTTGAATTCTTGCGACCACGTTAGCTTGACGGAAAAGATAGTCTGCACTTACGCAGTTGGTTAATCAAAACATACCAGCATAACTTCTTGGCACCTACTATGGATGCCATGGTACCTGTGGGTTGACTGACACCCCCCCATTTAACCCCATGGAGGGATCAATAAGGTACTTTATTTGTATCCTCTCTGTCTAGTAGTAATGTGCTTTCAAAGTACTTTATAATGCATGCTTTACATTTTGCATTACTTACAATATACTTACAGCTAGATGAAATTGTGAAATTATAGCAGTTTGCAAGAAACCAGGACTGCCCACACTAGCTGAATAAAAGTCATTTTCCATTTTTTTTTTTTTTACTGCAGGAACCAATGAGAATATTTCCTGTCTCTCTGGTGATGTCATCAGACAATGTGTTGCACTGTTAAGAGAGCCTACTGTGTACAAGAGCAAGTGTATCACAGTCCACACAATGTATTCTATTCCAGGAGCACAGGAAGTGACTAAATGAAACAAAACTTTATATTCTCAGTGTCTATATAATCAGTGCTGTCGCACCTGCAGTAAACATGCAGAGTAATCACTGGGGGAGGGCTTGAGTCAAATATTAAAAATTTTATTTATGCAGAAGGTCTCAAATCACACTGGAAAAAAAGTCTGTGTACTATACAAGCAGGAATCTTCCTCTTGCACCAAAGTGAGTCTGGGGACTGTCCCTGTAAAGCATTTCTATGCAAAAAAAATACCTGCTTTTTATGTAATCTTGCAGGCAGATGTCCTTTTAACGGCCAATTAATGTACAACATATATGAGAAACGTCTACATTGTTTACTGAAGCGTATATCTCTACCAGTCAAAATAAACATAGAAATCTCTATGTAATAATTTTGTCTGATTAATAAATCAAGTAGACAAAATGTTTTATCAAAATTGAAGGACAGACCTACCAGAGAGCAGTGGTAGAGATATAATGAACCATCTGAATGAAGGGCAGGGGGTCGGACGTTGCTCCGCAGCTCGTACAAACACACTGAAACACAATAAAATGGTAAGTGCTCCATTATATATAAACACGGCCATGTTTATGGCATGAGAACACATTGGCGGGACGGAAGAGGTGAATTCTGGGGCAACTTTCTAAAAATGGAAGGAACATTCCGTTGGTTCCCATGGTGACTCCCTCCATTTTTAGAATGTTGCTCCAGACTTAACCTTTTATAAATGCACTATCATTTCTTGTATCTTAATCGAAATGCACGGTACCTGTTCAAACAACGTCATCGCAAACTTCTGATGGGAAATACAGTGTTGGGCTGTGCAGATATCTTCTTTGGACTCATCTGCGATGTGAATGTGGAGGCGAATTAGGAGATTTTCCTGTCCGTATCAATTAAAAAGAGGGGAGGAGAATACAATAATTCAATTCTACAATTCTATTTGGTGTCCAATTACTTTATATCCAGCTTCCGCTGAAAAAGCATAAATTGTCCTTCTTTTCAGATAAAAAACATATAAAGATGGGTATCTGTAATGAAAAGCAGCCAACTAAATGGTCTGATATTCAGACGTAGCCATCCAAAAGGAGATGTTAGAAATAGAAATGTTTTATTGAAAGATTACAAATAAAGTACCCTATTGAGCTCTCTCTACTCTGTATATTTGTATCAGGGGACGGATACGTTGATTGGACTCAGATCTTCATCAGACCCTATACAGAGTAAAAAGGGCTCACTAGGGTACTAGACTAGGAATTGTTTCATGAAAGTATTTTTATATAAAATATCTACCCCCATGCAATATTTCAATTAAACCGTTTTAATTAGTTAAAGCTCTCCTTTAATTGGTGACTCTCTTAGTTAAAGAGATCAGTTACAATAAGCAGGCAAAAAGACTAGTCTTTATCTCCCCACCCCCCCATCCCTCCTTAAAATACCACACTGTAAAATAATCCATATCTAGTCATGTCTAAGTCAAGGCCTTTGGTCTTAATTAGAGTTGAGCGGACACCTGGATGTTCGGGTTCAGCAGGTTCGGCCGAACTTCTAAAAAATGTCCGGGTCCGTGCTCGAACTTGACCCCGAACCCAAACCCCATTGAAGTCAATGGGGACACAAACTTTTGGCCGCTAAAATGCCTCTAAAAAAGTCCTGGAAAGGGCTAGAGGGCTGCAAAATGAAGTCAAATGTGGGTAACAGTGTCCTCACTCATACGAATAGGTCAATTGACCTATTCGTAAGAATGGGGACTCTATTTCGGTTTATAGAAAGCCCATAGCATTACATACAATGTAATCGCCGAACCCCGAACTCCAACCCGAACATACAGTGAAATGTCCGTGTTCGGGGTCCAAAAACCGTAATTTTCGGTACGAACCCGAACAGTGCGGTTCGGGTTCGCTCACTAGTCTTAATTTCACCTGTGTTTGTGCATCTAAGAAACTCCATATTGGCCCTTTATCTTTTTAAACATATTGCACTATTGTGTTCTTTTCATTTATATATTTTTTTACATGTATTCCTGTGCCTTTCCATTATATAAATATGGTGTAACTTGTTTGGAGTGCTGCGGTTTTACATGTGGGTAAAATAATACCATTATATTGTGTATCATATTTCTAACACAATTTTTTTTTTTTCACGTTTGCATAAGAGATAAAACAGTCTATTGGAATTAGACGAGCGCTGGCGTTAAAAGTAATTTAAATAACATGAAATCAACAACTAGAAGCCAATTATTTAAACATCTGTTCGGATATACTCACACAGCATGCATCCGCTAGGAATATGGCGAAGCTAGAAGATACAGCACGACTTGGGTATTATATCCATCTATAGGCAGCCCGCCAATATAACAAGTACACTCAAATGATGTTGTTGATGTATTATGAAACACTGAGCAATGGCGTTTTTTGGAATAAATGAAGCATGGGTCTATAAGGACGCACTTAAAAAAAAAAAAAAACCTGAATTTTAAATCATCAATACCGGTTTTTTCCACTAGCGCAATTTTTTTTATTTATTTTTTTACTTCCAGGGAGCTGAGAAACCAATGAAAACCAAAATGATATGCAGAAAAGGGTCCTTAAGCTGTGTAAGGGGGACAATTGCTAGGACCCAATGACTGCAACAGGGCCCAGGTCCAAAAAGAGTGGGAAGTGTGTGTGGTGTACCCAAGAAGGGGGTAGAGAGACAGGATGCAAGTGGGGCAATTGCCCTCACATCTCCTTTGATGCTCTCTAACCTGACTCTTGTATTCTATCTCTATCCTATTCTGTACCTCATCTGTCAGCATATCTGTCTATCGGTGCTCATCTCTCATGATAACGAGTTGGCTGGTGAATTTGAACCATGGCCCAGTAAAAAAAAAAAAAACCCTGGGTGTACCTTGAGGAGAGTAATCCAGTGCTGTTGTGTATATTCCGTATACTTTATCGTTCACGTAACAGGCTAAAAACTACATTTGATTGAACAAAAATACCAAAAACACAGTCACTGATGACCAATAATGCTCAAAATAAAGAGAGGGGGCCAGCACGAGACTCTAGCTAAAAACAGTTAACAGAGTTAGAGTAAACATGTAAAACCGGCAGACTTGGAGACATAGGGAAGTGATGAGGCCAGAAAGGAGTCTGGCCTGTGTCCATTACAATATAAGAAAGCATGTATTGTCAATAGTTGCTTAACGCCTCCTACTCACGAAACATTCTGCGGCGTCATCCATGATACCCAACTGGAACCTTTGCTCATCTTGAAACGTCTTGGCAAGGGCGCTACGTAGGGCGTCGGAGGGTAAGACTTTTTCATTGCTACACTGGAACTGGTTGAAGATTCCCTGTTTGGAAAGAGACGAGAAAAAAACCTTTTATAAGCGTCTTCTACTTCATCCAATTAAACGCAATTCTAACGCTTTAGAGGCCAAAAGTCAAGCCAGTGCTAATAACACCCATCTATCTCCCTAGGCCATCAACAGTCGTCCGGCTTATTTAGGATCAAGATCTCGATTAAGCCTCCTAACATTAACCAAGTAAGACATTCAGTCTGGGAGTAGGGTCTCCAAGGACAAATTGACGACAAGGGAGAAAACGTCTAGGGCGTCAGCAGTTTGGTTCAATCCAAGTGTAACGCACTCTAGCAATTGCCGCATTATTGTATTATTATTGTTGTTGGTTTTTTTTCTATTCCAAAACATCACCAAAAATACATAATAAAGGGACATGCGCCACCTACCATATTGGAATAAATATTTCTAGGTAAGAGCGGCAGTCTTTTAACGGAAGGACAAAAGAAACAGATCTGTCTTAACAGTATTTTTCCCCATTGGGACCGAGGCACTCCGACCATATCAGATGAAGCCCCCTGTGACACATCTGGCCGTTGTAACAGCCAATCACAGCGAGCGGATGTATATAGTTATCAGCGCAATAACCTTTCTTTGACAGCTATAGCCTCTCCCTGCCCTACAGCAATTGTGTTTAAGGTAGAAGACTAAAAACAGTTTGACAAGCCTGTCCCTGCCCCAGACACACCTTAACTGTCCCAGGTCGGCCGTATCTCTTTAAATATTTTTTTTTTTTTTACTTTTTCAGTTAGTGTTAGGGATATTGTTAGGGCTAGGGTAGGGATTACAATGTCACTATCAGTAATTATTTTTCTCTTCCTCTTTTTTCTTAACGCAGTTCTATTGTTTATTAGGTCAAATTTAAATGGATTTATTATACATACTGTGACATGTTCATACTATCATTGTTCTCTGTGTACCCCTATCCCTCCCCTGGAATTTGTGATCTCATATTTCCTCCTCCATAAGTCAAAAATAATAAAATGTATTATTAAAAAAAAAACAACAATATATCATTTGTGTAGGTACAGTTAATGAGAGAGGAAAACTGCAGCTAAACACAAACACTG
The DNA here is from genome assembly GCA_036172795.1 of Pelodytes ibericus. Taxonomy (NCBI): domain Eukaryota; kingdom Metazoa; phylum Chordata; class Amphibia; order Anura; family Pelodytidae; genus Pelodytes; species Pelodytes ibericus. The sequence goes on along the minus strand of CM069867.1, from coordinate 7,458,390 downwards.
CAGAAACGTTTTAAACAGCAATTATCTAGCACTACACCATTTTTTTAAAAAGTCTGGCCATGAAGAGGTTTAAAAAGGTATGAAAAATAGCAAGTTTTTTCCCCCTTTCTTAACAATTCTCTCCTAAGTGCACTTGGCAGGCAAACCTGCTTCGTAGTGCCCATACCGTGGTCGTATTTGTCACATGATCTAGCGCACAGTTGTAAGACAAGGTGCCTCTGTTATTGGAACAATGGGCCACTTAATTCCCCTTTTCGAAACTGGACAGATACATTGAAACTAATCTGTATACTCTATCATGTTTTATGAATACATTTGTAAATGTCATCTTGTTTCCCATAATATTTTCTTTCTATCTCTATAACATGTAACAATTCAAGATACAGTAAAAAAAATAAAAAATAAAAATTAACTTCCTTGGCTTGCTTTGTATGTTGACATTAACTGAGAAAATAGAAATAACAGGGATTATGTTACTTAAAAATATATATTTTATTGTAATCTGACAAATAAGCTAAATGTGGTAATTATCAGCGAATAAATGATATGAAAGTACAGTTCTTTTCATAATTGTTTTAAACTTACAATAAACAGTAACACCCAATATGAGATCAGACTAAGCATCATGTACCGTATTTGCTCGAATATAAGACGAGGATTTTTTTCAGAGAAAATGCTCGGAAAAATCCGCCTTATATTCGAGGTCGTCTTATAATCTGACCTCAAATCGAGGTCAGACTATAAGATTGGGATCCAGGTCCCCTGCCCCCTCGCTAACAGCCGGAGGATGTCTGCGCGATGCGCGCTGACATCCTCCATGCTGCCCGACACTTCCGTCTATTTTGACGGACAGCCATCTGGCCGAAAGTCCCTGGTGGCTAGCGGGGAAGACGGAGACTGACCCACCAAATTCGGGCCTGTCCCTGGTTGCCAGTGTTTACATTGTTTGTAGCGTGCATATTTAAAAACATGTTCAAAACGAAACATTTGAGAGTCTATGTTTCTCCTCTACCACTGCAAGTCTCTTGAATGCAGGGCTTGGTAAACTTGAGTAGACTATAGCAGGGCTCGACAAACCCCAGGCGCCAGGTCGCCATGGCGACCAGGAAATTAGACCTGGCGCCTGGGTGCTGTCAGCCTCCTGGTCCCCTTGCCGCTGCCATCCGATTTTTCCGCAGCGCGAGGGGGTAAAGTCTGTGCCGATGGCCGATGGCACAGACTGCAAGCTCCGCCCCCTCGCGCAACGCGTGTCTGAGTGCCGGGTGTCGTCACGTGACATCCTGGCACTCAGCACGCCGACCAAGGGAGTTAAGCTGCAGCGTGAATGTCCCCCTCCCCTGCAGTGAGGTAAAGCAGCTGGGAGGGGGACACATCAAGAAGAAACCCCCAAGAAAAGACTGTGTGAGGTGGGTGTGTGTTTGTATGTATTGTAAAGTAGGTGTGTGTGAGGTGTTTGTATATATGTGTGTGTGAGGTGTTTATATATATGGGTGTGTGAGGTGTTTATATATATGGGTGTGTGAGGTGTTTATATATATATATATGTGTGTGTGAGGTGTTTGTATATATGTGTGTGTGAGGTGTTTGTATATATGTGTGTGTGAGGTGTTTGTATATATGTGTGTGTGAGGTGTTTGTATATATGTGTGTGTGAGGTGTTTGTATATATGTGTGTGTGTGAGGTGTTTGTATATATGTGTATATGTAAAGTATGTGTGTTTGTATATATGTGTGTGTGAGGTGTTTGTATATATGTGTGTGTGAGTTGTTTGTATATATGTGTGTGTGAGGTGTTTGTGAATATATGTGTGTGTGAGGTGTTTGTGTATATATGTGTGTGTGAGGTGTTTGTGTATATATGTGTGTGTGAGGTGTTTGTGTATATATGTGTGTGTGAGGTGTTTGTGTATATATGTGTGTGTGAGGTGTTTGTGTATATATGTGTGTGTGAGGTGTTTGTATATGTAAAGTATGTGTGTTTGTATATATGTGAAGTAGGCGTGTGTGTTTATGAATTGTGTTTATGTTTGCGTGATTGTCTGGCTCCTAAAAAAAATGTCTGGCTCCTAAAATCAAAATAAATTTGTCAAGCCCTGGACTATAGGATGAAGGCAGACCAATTCAGGAGTCAGCCTGGTCATTTTTAAGAGCCAGGGAAGTATATACATTACTCAAAAACCCATGAATTTGTCTATAAACACCGAAAGACATCTTGGGATCTTTACGTACGTTCTTCTGTTCAGGTCTTGGCAAATACCTAATCGTTTTAACATTTATATTTTGCACAGAGTTCTAAGAAAGGACCAAATTTTGTAGATACAATAACTAGGATATCTCTGGCTTATATACAAGCCATTTAAAGTGTGTACCAAAAACTTGCACACAAATTTCTAAAAGGGAACACTGGAAATGCCATGTGACTGTTAAGGAAAAAATGATAGTAATATAGGTGGGAGCCAGAGTCTCAGAGGAGCTATTCAATATGTTGGCACAGGAGTAGAAGAGGAAGCACTCAACATTCTCATGATTCATATATCAGTACAATGTACAAACGAAGGAAGTATTAGGCAAAGCTTTTGTCTGTTTGGTCTCCGTTAATTGGTCCATTTGTAACTCTATACGCATTTATGCAATAAAGCATAATAAAACACAGCTATGCAATGAAAAAGCGTCATAATGCTATGTGATGTATAATGTCTATGCATGTATTTGCAATGCCACTAAAATAGCTTTCAGAAATCCTGAATCACCGCTGCTAAGATAGAGGTGAGCCAAAGTGGGATAAATACATGTACAACTTAAAGGAAAGGCGAAGTAGCCTAGATATGACCCCTTTATAGTGATCAATATACAATACTAGCAGTACTGGTTTAGAAGCTCGTATGATTTGTCTAGACCTGACCCTTCCATCACTTAGTTATTCTGAGACACCAGACTCCTTCCTCCATTTTGTTTTAACACAAGAAGTTATTAGCTCATGTTGATGTTTTAGAAGCCTTGCATTGATTTGAATTCCTTTATGTTTGTTAGCGTTTGATATTTATATGTACCTGGCCGGTATATTAAGGCACAGCCGGTAATTAGCTCTTAGGAGCCGGCATTGGCAACATATCGGCAATGTAATAGACATTTTTTCCCTTGTCAGGTGGTCTGTGGGACCGCCCCTTTAAATGTCGGTAGCTGCGGTTGTTTGTCCAGCTGTACAGATCACATGATCTCTGCCGGTCATTTCCAGCAGCAGGAAGTGACCTCTCACAGCCATTTCCTGTCTGCCTGGAGAGAGGGAGACAATGTGTGACTGCAGACAGACATGGAATAGGTAAGCTGGGCAAAAAGCATGTTTGGGGGGCTGACTGACAGCATGTTTGGGGGGCTGACTGACAGCATGTTTGGGGGCTGACAGCATGTTTGGGGGGCTGACTGACAGCATGTTTGGGGGGCTGACTGACAGCATGTTTGGGGGGCTGACTGACAGCATGTTTGGGGGGCTGACTGACAGCATGTTTTGGGGGCTGACTGACAGCATGTTTGGGGGCTGACAGCATGTTTGGGGGCTGACAGCATGTTTGGGGGGCTGACTGACAGCATGTTTGGGGGGCTGACTGACAGCATGTTTGGGGGGCTGACTGACAGCATGTTTGGGGGGCTGACTGACAGCATGTTTGGGGGCTGACAACATGTTTGGGGGGCTGACTGACAGCATGTTTGGGGGGCTGACTGACAGCATGTTTGGGGGGCTGATTGACAGCATGTTTTGGGGGCTGACTGACAGCATGTTTGGGGGGCTGACTGACAGCATGTTTGGGGGGCTGACTGACAGCATGTTTGGGGGGCTGGCTGACAGCATGTTTGGGGGGCTGACTGACAGCATGTTTGGGGGGCTGACTGACAGCATGTTTGGGGGGCTGACTGACAGCATGTTTGGGGGGCTGACTGACAGCATGTTTGGGGGGCTGACTGACAGCATGTTTGGGGGGCTGACTGGCAGCATGTTTGGGGGGCTGATTGACAGCATGTTTGGGGGGCTGACTGACAGCATGTTTGGGGGGCTGATTGACAGCATGTTTGGGGGGCTGGCTGACAGCATGTTTGGGGGGCTGACTGGCAGCATGTTTGGGGGGCTGACTGACAGCATGTTTGGGGGGCTGACTGGCAGCATGTTTGGGGGGCTGACTGACAGCATGTTTGGGGGGCTGATTGACAGCATGTTTTGGGGGCTGACTGACAGCATGTTTGGGGGGCTGATTGACAGCATGTTTTGGGGGCTGACTGACAGCATGTTTGGGGGGCTGATTGACAGCATGTTTTGGGGGCTGACTGACAGCATGTTTGGGGGGCTGATTGACAGCATGTTTTGGGGGCTGACTGACAGCATGTTTGGGGGGCTGACTGGCAGCATGTTTGGGGGGCTGACTGGCAGCATGTTTGGGGGGCTGACTGACAGCATGTTTGGGGGGCTGACTGACAGCATGTTTGGGGGGCTGATTGACAGCATGTTTGGGGGGCTGACTGACAGCATGTTTGGGGGGCTGGGTGACAGCATGTTTGGGAGGCTGAGTTAATGTTTGGGGGGCTGAGTCACAGCATGTTTGGGGAGCTTGGCTAATGGTTAGGGGGCTGTGCTGACAGAGCATTTTTGGGGGACTGAGTTAATGTTTGGGGGGCTGGGTGACAGCATGTTTGGGGGGCTGAGTTAATGTTTGGGGGGCTGAGTCACAGCATGTTTGGGGAGCTGAGCTGATCTTTGGGGGGATGGGCTGACAGAGCATGTTTGGGGGGGGCTGAGCTAATGTTTGGGGGGCTGGGTGACAGAGAGAACATGTTTGGGGGGAGGCTGAGTGACCGAGCATGTTAGATTCCCTGTTCTAACCTGCATAAAGATGGGGAATAGCTTCAATATACCTGGGAAGCAAAATACACACAAAAAATGATCTACAGCTTGTTCCTAAGATATACAAACATTAACACTTTAATATCAAAAATAAACAAAAACAGTACACAATAGGATAACTTTAAAAAATAATAAATACATCCAAAAATTGAAAAAAAATGAACCCCCCCCACCATAAAAAAATGGTTTTGTTTAGGTTAAGTTACTCTTTTATTTAATGTTGTATTTACATTTGTAGGTTTGTATTGAATTAGGTTAATTAAAAACAAATGACTATGTTTGGGGGGCTGGGGTGACAGACAGAAGCTGTTTAGGGAAGATGGGGTGACAGATGCTAGGGTGTTTGGAGGGAGCTAGGGTGGCAGGGATCAGCCTGTGTTTTTGGTGATGGCGCATAAAGAAACATAGAATGTGTCGGCAGATAAGATCCATTCGGTCCGTCTAGTCTGACCAATTTTCTAAATACTTTCATTAGTCCCCAGTTCCCTATCTTATATCTAGGATAGCCTTATACCTATCCCATGCATGCTTAAACTCCTTCATTGTATTAACCTCTACCACTTCCACTGGAAGACTATTCCATACATCCACTACCCTCTCAGTAATGTAATACTTTCATTAGTCCCTGGCCTTATCTTATATCTAGGATAGCCTTATACCTATCTTACGCATGCTTAAACTCCTTCACTATATTACCCTCTACCACTTCTACTGGAAGACTATTCCATGCATCCACTACCCTCTCAGTAATGTAATACTTTCATTAGTCCCTGACCTTATCTTATATCTAGGATAGCCTTATACCTATCCCATGCATGCTTAAACTCCTTCACTGTATTACCCTCTACCACTTCTACTGGAAGACTATTCCATGCATCCACTACCCTCTCAGTAAAGCAATACTTTCATTAGTCGCTGGCCTTATCTTATATCTAGGATAGCCTTATACCTATCCCACGCATGCTTAAACTCCTTCACTGTATTAACCTCTACCACTTCTACCGGAAGACTATTCCATACATCCACTACACTCTCAGTAAAGTAATACTTTCATTAGTCCCTGACCTTATCTTATATCTAGGATAGCCTTATACCTATCCCATGCATGCTTAAACTCCTTCACTGTATTACCCTCTACCACTTCTACTGGAAGACTATTCCATGCATCCACTACCCTCTCAGTAAAGCAATACTTTCATTAGTCGCTGGCCTTATCTTATATCTAGGATAGCCTTATACCTATCCCACGCATGCTTAAACTCCTTCACTGTATTAACCTCTACCACTTCTACTGGGAAACTATTCAATATATCCAAGACCCTCTCAGTAATGTAATACTTTCATTAGTCGCTGGCCTTATCTTATATCTAGGATAGCCTTATACCTATCCCATGCATGCTTAAACTCCTTCACTGTATTAACCTCTACCACTTCTACTGGAAGACTATTCCATGCATCCACTACCCTCTCAGTAATGTAATACTTTCATTAGTCCCTGACCTTATCTTATATCTAGGATAGCCTTATACCTATCCCATGCATGCTTAAACTCCTTCACTGTATTAACCTCTACCACTTCTACTGGAAGACTATTCCATACATCCACTACCCTCTCAGTAATGTAATACTTTCATTAGTCCCTGGTCTTATCTTATATCTAGGATAGCCTTATACCTATCCCATGCATGCTTAAACTCCTTCACTGTATTAACCTCTACCACTTCTACTGGAAGACTATTCCATGCATCCACTACCCTCTCAGTAATGTAATACTTTCATTAGTCCCTGACCTTATCTTATATCTAGGATAGCCTTATACCTATCCCATGCATGCTTAAACTCCTTCACTGTATTAACCTCTACCACTTCTACTGGAAGACTATTCCATACATCCACTACCCTCTCAGTAATGTAATACTTTCATTAGTCCCTGGCCTTATCTTATATCTAGGATAGCCTTATACCTATCCCACGCATGCTTAAACTCCTTCACTGTATTAACCTCTACCACTTCTGCTGGAAGACTATTCCATGCATCCACTACCCTCTCAGTAAAGTAATACTTCCTGATATTACATTTAAATCGTTGCCCCTCTAATTTTAGACTATGTCCTCTAGTTGTGGTAGTTTTTCTTCTTTTAAATATACTCTCCTCCGTTACTGTGTTGATTCCCTTTATGTATATAAATGTTTCTATCATATCCCCCCTGTTACGTCTTTCCTCCAAGCTATACATGTTAGCACCCCTCGCTCACCAAAAATGCAGCCATTGTTCCACCTTCTTCTACAGTAAGGTAAGCCAAGTGATATGGCAATAGACTGTTGTGGACTACATTTCCCATGATGCTCAGCCATTCATAACCTAACTGAACGTGGTAAATGCAACCCCCAACCGTTGCAGTGGTAGAGCCGACCTTTGGCACTTCCGTTTTTTTTGGAATACAATCCCCATGATGCTTAGCCAGCCATTCGGTTTGCTGAGCATTATAGGATCTGTATTCCGCAAGAGCTGCAATATTATGTGGAATACAGTTTCTATCATGCTCAGCGAAACATTTGGTTGGCTGAGCATAATGGGAATATCCAATCAGGTGCATTGCAGAAGCACAGTCTCGTAGGGTCATGCCACATTGGCTCCACCCTTTGTAGCCCCGTCCCGTTTTGTGGCCCCACCACGCAGGAGGGTAGAGAGGAGGGGGAGCCACGGGGGTGGAATACGTAAGACCGTCCCTGATCACCATGCTATACATAAAGAACGTCTACGCACACATATTGTTTGTATACAACTCCCGTCCAACTTTATACACTATTATGGCTTATCACTACACATGACCCTTTAGACTACAAGTACTTAGCTTTACTCTGATATGTTTCTTAATTGAACTCACAGGCATTTCTGTGACAAGTCCATGCCCCGGGGACTGACAAATGTTTGTCCACAATGGGAAAATCATATTAAAGCACAACTCTCGGAAAAAAAATGACTTCTGTCTTTAAATAGAAATGAAAGCATACAAATAAACTACCATACTGGGCTATGCTTTAGATAGCTCTATCAGGGGACGGACATGTTGTTTAGAATCTTTGCTCTAGATAGCTCTATCAGGGGACGGACATGTTTTTTAGAATCTTTGCTCTAGATAGCTCTATCAGGGGCCAGACATGTTGCGTAGGATCTTTGCTCTAGATAGCTCGATCAGGGGACGGACATGTTTTTTAGAATCTTTGCTCTAGATAGCTCTATCAGGGGCCAGACATGTTGTGTAGGATCTTTGCTCTAGATAGCTCTATCAGGGGACGGACATGTTGTGTAGGATCTTTGCTCTAGATAGCTCTATCAGAGGACGGACATGTTGTTTAGAATCTTTGGTCTAGATAGCTCTATCAGAGGACGGACATGTTGTTTAGAATCTTTGCTCTAGATAGCTCTATCAGGGGACGGACATGTTGTTTAGAATCTTTGCTCTAGATAGCTCTATCAGGGAACGAACATGTTGTTTAGAATCTTTGCTCTAGATAGCTCTATCAGGGGCCAGACATGTTGTGTAGGATCTTTGCTCTAGATAGCTCTATCAGGGGCCGGACATGTTGTTTAGAATCTTTGCTCTAGATAGCTCGATCAGGGGACGGACATGTTGTTTAGAATCTTTGCTCTGTATAGCTCGATCAGGGGACGGACATGTTGTTTAGAATCTTTGCTCTAGATAGCTCTATCAGGAGGCGGACATGTTGTTTAGAATCTTTGCTCTAGATAGCTCTATCAGGGGGCGGACATGTTGTTTAGAATCTTTGCTCTGTATAGCTCTATCAGGGGACAGACATGTTGTTTAGAATCTTTGCTCTGTATAGCACTATCAGGGACGGACATGCTGTTTAGAATCTTTGCTCTGTATAGCTCTATCAGGGGGCAGACATGTTGTTTAGAATCTTTGCTCTGTATAGCTCAATCAGGGGGCAGACTGTTGTTTAGAATCTTTGCTCTAGATAGCTCGATCAGGGGACGGACATGTTGTTTACAATCTTTGCTCTAGATAGCTCTATCAGGGGGCAGACATGTTGTGTAGGATCTTGAGACAAATCTTTCTTCATACTAAGATGAAGGAAGATCAAAGAACACTTAAAAATAGATGGATGGCGTCCATTTAAGGGACCGTTCCATCTATCACATTTTGTGGAGTCCATGTCTAAAATATATATCAAATTCGCTATATTTTACTATAACACTATTTATATTTCTCTTGTACTTTTACATTGAAAATAATTTCACTGGGGTCTCAAAGTTAATTGACATCCAATAAGAAACGCTTGGAGCGATAGGCAGGACTGTGGCTATAGCAATAGATTTGATTCTAAGACTCACATTTTTCTTCCATTTAAATGGCTCTAGAAAAAGGGTTTGGAGTGAGGTTACTGCTGCAGATTGGCTTCTTATACAGAGATTACGCATTCACTGCTGCAGATTGGCTTCTTATACAGAGATTATGCATTCACTGCTGCAGATTGGCTTCTTATACAGAGATTATGCATTCACTGCTGCAGATTGGCTTCTTATACAGAGATTATGCATTCACTGCTGCAGATTGGCTTCTTATACAGAGATTATGCATTCACTGTTGCAGATTGGCTTCATATACAGATTACACATTCACTGCTGTAGATTGCTGTCATACATAGAGATTATACATTGACTGCTGCCGATTGGCTTCATATACAGATTACACATTCACTGCTGCAGATTGGCTTCCTATACAGAGATTATGCATTCACTGCTGCAGTTTGGCTTCTTATACAGAGATTATGCATTCACTGATGCAGATTGGCTTCTGATACAGAGATTATGCATTCACTGATGCAGATTGGCTTCTGATACAGAGATTATGCATTCACTGCTGCAGATTGGCTTCTTATACAGAGATTATGCATTCACTGCTGCAGATTGGCTTCTTATACAGAGATTATGCATTCACTGCTGCAGATTGGCTTCTTATACAGAGATTATGCATTCACTGCTGCAGATTGGCTTCTTATACAGAGATTATGCATTCACTGCTGCAGATTGGCTTCTTATACAGAGATTATGCATTCACTGTTGCAGATTGGCTTCATATACAGATTACACGTTCACTGCTGCAGATTGGCGTCATACATAGAGATTATACATTGACTGCTGCCGACTGGCTTCATATACAGAGATTACACATTCACTGCTGCAGATTGGCTTCATATACAGATTACACATTCACTGCTGTAGATTGGCGTCATACATAGAGATTATACATTGACTGCGGCCGATTGGCTTCATATACAGATTACACATTCACTGCTGCAGATTGGCTTCTTATACAGAGATAATGCATTCACTGCTGTAGATTGGCGTCATACACAGAGATTATACACTGACTGCTGCAGATTGCCGTCATATACAGATTACACATTCACTGCTGTAGATTGGCATCATACATAGAGATTATACACTGACTGCTGCCGATTGGCTTCATATACAGATTACACATTCACTGCTGTAGATTGGCATCATACATAGAGATTATACACTGACTGCTGCCGATTGGCGTCATATATAGATTACACATTCACTGCTGCAGATTGGCATCATACATAGAGATTATACACTGACTGCTGCCGTTTGGCTTCATATACAGATTACACATTCACTGCTGTAGATTGGCATCATACATAGAGATTATACACTGACTGCTGCCGATTGGCGTCATATATAGATTACACATTCACTGCTGCAGATTGCCGTCATATACAGATTACACATTCACTGCTGTAGATTGGCATCATACATAGAGATTATACACTGACTGCTGCCGATTGTCTTCATATACAGATTACACATTCACTGCTGTAGATTGGCATCATACATAGAGATTATACACTGACTGCTGCCGATTGGCTTCATATACAGATTACACATTCACTGCTGTAGATTGGCATCATACATAGAGATTATACACTGACTGCCGTCGTTTGGCTTCATATACAGATTACACATTCACTGCTGTAGATTGGCATCATACATAGAGATTTTACACTGACTGCTGCCGATTGGCGTCATATATAGATTACACATTCACTGCTGCAGATTGGCATCATACATAGAGATTATACAATGACTGCTGCCGTTTGGCTTCATATACAGATTACACATTCACTGCTGTAGATTGGCATCATACATAGAGATTATACACTGACTGCTGCCGATTGGCTTCATATACAGATTACACATTCACTGCTGTAGATTGGCATCATACATAGAGATTATACACTGACTGCTGCCGATCGGCTTCATATACAGATTACACATTCACTGCTGTAGATTGGCATCATACATAGAGATTATACACTGACTGCTGCCGATTGGCTTCATATACAGATTACACATTCACTGCTGTAGATTGGCATCATACATAGAGATTATACACTGACTGCTGCCGATTGGCTTCATATACAGATTACACATTCACTGCTGTAGATTGGCTTCATATACAGATTACACATTCACTGCTGTAGATTGGCGTCATACACAGAGATTATACACTGACTGCTGCCGATTGGCTTCATATACAGATTACACATTCACTGCTGTAGATTGGCTTCATATACAGATTACACATTCACTGCTGTAGATTGGCGTCATACACAGAGATTATACACTGACTGCTGCCGATTGGCTTCATATACAGATTACACATTCATTGCTGTAGATTGGCATCATACACAGAGATTATACATTGACTGCTACTCCAGGCGTGAGGCACTGCTTCAACATAAATTAAATCGATGTATACTGTTCCTACCTTCAGTGCGCAGAATATACACGAATCGCCCATACATTTGTGCGTTGTAAGTTGTCGAAAACTCCGTCGGAAGATATCCAGATGCCATAAAACCTGTAGGGCGAAGATGCAGAGAAGCTGTGAAATATTCGGCACAATTACAGTGCAACCAATCACGATCAACGCAACGGTATTCTGATCAGTACGGGAAATGTTACGTGAATATATGCTTTGCGCGTGTGGAGTACAAAGACGGCAGCTGTCAACGGTTTGATAGATCAAATCTCCGACGGAATCCCGACATTATTAAACCACTAGTGGGGTTCTAATGATTGAAGCACATTATTTAAAATGTATTTTAAAAAATAGAGAGTAATAATAAAGTACCTTACTGAGCACTCTTTGCTGCGTAGAGCTCTAACAAGAGACAGGCAGACATGTTGTACGGACTCTTTGATTGGATAAAAGAAGATCTGACCCGAGATTCTAAACATGTCAGCCCCAATGATAGAGCTATACAGAGCAAAGAAGGCTTATACATGCCTAAATATATACACGTTATCCCCGTCAGTCCCCTTGATAGAGCTATATGGAAAAAAGAAGGCTAGAACATTATATTGTCCAAGGGACCGTATAGAATTAATTGTACCTATTCCTTTAAATAAGTTACTTTTGACTCACAGAAATAGACGGACAATTGTATTTTTTATTTACATTTTTTTTTAAATAATAATAAAGTATTGAGCCCAAATAGTAATAAATCAAAACACACATATACAAAAACCTGAACGGAACAATGTGGTACAAAACAGAGAACAAAGTCACTAAACTAGAGTAAGACCACTCTCAAATATTTTGCTGGGGGGAGAAGCAAACAGCTCTACTGTGTAGCCATCTGAGGTAATAACAATAATTGGTTTATTGACAGGAGCATATTCCGAACAGTTTGCATTTTTCCAAGGTTACTCGAGGAGTAAGAAAATATTTGTTCTCCTCGCCTCTGTGCCTGCTGCCCTTCCCACTTCAGACTTTCAAACTATGCGACAGGAAATAATTAAGTAGACGTGCTCGTTAAATGGATGACATCTTTAGTCATGTGTATAAACAGTTTCCAAAAAGAGGCATGAGCGTTACGCCCCTTGACAGACTTAGGCTAATTACGTTAAAGGTTATTAAAATATCTACCGAACTGAGTGGCGCTATGAGACACTTGACAGCACATTGTGTTTTTTAATAGCTAGTAATAAGGTGTAAGTAGATGACATCATCAACCCCCGACGTAGGTGGTAATACAGCCATAAAGTGACGTAAAAGTTTTTAAAAAAAACTTTTCCTCCTTTAGAAGAAGCCAAAATGGAAAAAAAAAAAAAAAAAGAGCTGGTTTTGAGTGATGGGCACTCATCCAATAGGAGGGGCTTGGGCCTGGTTGGGGTCTACATAGTCCTTTTATGCTCTAGCAGGGTTAGGCTATATTAGATATATGTTAAAAAGGCTAGAAAAGTTACATTTGTAGAGATATGCTGTCTTAGAAGGGATATGATAATGTTATTTGTGTACAGGGCCTAAATGAAGCACTCTCTAATGACCTGCTCATTAACAGAACAGTACAAGGGACAAGAGGTCAGCCGCTAAGACTTGAAGAAGGGAGATTGCATCGACGACACTGGAGGGGATTCTTTTACGGTAAGGACAATAGAGGTATGGAATTTACTGCTTGGCGATGTAGTGCTAGCAAATATATTAAATCTCTTTAAAAGGGGCCTGGATAAAAAAAAATTGTAGAACATGGAGGGCTATGAGACTCATTCCCCCTCATTTCTATGGGGGAAGAAACAAAAAGTATCCAGTTGGCCTGAAAAGTCTTTCACCCATAAAAAAAAAAAAATGAAGTTAAACATCATTCCCTTGCCGCACAAGGTAACGGGGGGCTTCACAAAATTCCCCCGGGTCTCCCAATACACATTGGGGGTCAAGGAAAGCAGCCCTGACCCCCATAATTAAAACATTGGTCCCAGCCTCTCTCCCCCGCCCCCCGACTACAATGAACAGGGTTAGGAGAATGCCAAATTGCTCCCAGCCTCTCCCTAGCACTAAAGGGGCCTGCAAAATGGCTCACAGCTCACCCCTTGCCCCTCATATGTTTGACGGACCCCGGGGTCATTTGGAGAGCCCATGGAACATGGTTTAGGTAGGGGAGGATGACCCCCTTTATTTTGTTTGTTTTATTTTATAATTATTTATGAAACCCGTCACCTGTAAAGGAGGCGAGTTGCACAGGAGGGGGATAGGACGTCAGAGTCCTCCCTTTTTTTTTTTTTTTATTGCTTTTCACTGAAGGGAGTTCGAGATGGGAGAACAAGTTAGAATTTGCCAGGGTAGGGGGAGAGGGAGGTTGAGTCGATCTTGGTGAACAGCGTGAGGAGGTCGACTTTTAAAGTGAAAGTCGACCTCCCAAGTCGACCCCCTTGCACCATTCTCCACTGTTAGTGACTAGACCCCCTTAGTCACGAACGTTTGACAGTCAACTACATAGCAAATTATGAAAACATATTATTACAGTGAAATGTAAAAAAACAAACAAACAAAAAAAAAAGTGTTATTTTTTTGGTGGTGTTAGCGTAAGATTGCATCGTTACAAAACAGCATCGTTACAAATGCTTGTCTTAACTAGATCCTAATCTTGTCATCACATGTAGTGTGTGTGAGTACTGATAGAGGTGTAGAAAATTTATGTTCTGTGTTCCCTTGCCAGTAAGCTAAGACTTTTAAAAAAAAAAATTTTTTTTAGAAAGAAAAAGAATGCCAAATAATATGGAGGTTTCTAAATAATGGTGACTGGTATTATAAAAGGAGTTACTCATTTGATTCTCACAACTGTTTTTTAAACATTATTAGATAGAAATGATTTGGAGAGAAAAAAAAAAGCCACATTATTATCCAAGAGTCATAATTAGCAGTACTTCTAGTAGGCCAACATCCTGTTGGGACTCATAGGCGTACAATTACAGACTACATCACCAAATGCCTACGAGACTTCCGCTAAGAATTCAATATAAAAACGTTGTGACACATTTTTAATAACGGCATCAAAAACAATACCAAGAATTTAATAAGATGATTTAGCAGCTTGATCAGACAGGAGAAAAGAAAAAAAAAAATCAGAATGTTCAATATTTATAGTTATTATCTTTTTTTTTTAATGAATGAATAACCAATCACTTTTCATGGGTGGGACCTCCAGCAAACTTTGTTGCCTGCTGCTTTTGAGAGACGGATTCTTTTAACATGGGTTGTGCCAGCGCAAAAGGGGCGGGACAGTCTCCTGACATTGGTTAGCGTTATACACTGGGGCACACAACGATAGCGCTACTTCCTTGTGTGACCCAGAACTCTTCTAAAATTAGAAAACAATAGACGAATGACTGCAATGCTGATATGTATAGACTAGCTTGTTTGATGTGTGTGGATTTGTGTTTGATTAAGCCTCTGCTGCCCTCGTGGTTTCAGGTGGATGGAGGGGGTTTTTATCCCCACCGTTGCTTATGTTATGTGTGTAAAAATGTAAACGCTAAAGACTTGGCGTTACATGTCTACGTTGAGAAAAATTAGCATTTACTACCTTTCAAAATCGACTTAGGCCAAATACTTCCTACGCTGACAGGAAGACTTGGCGAGGACATTCTGTATTTGGACCTCGCTGGGCTTCATTCAAAAGCTTATAGAAACATAGAATGTGTCGGCAGATAAGAACCATTCGGCCCATCTAGTCTGCCCAATATTCTAAATATTTTCATTAGTCCCCAGTTCCTTATCTTATATCTAGGATAGCCTTGTGTCTATCCCACGCATGCTTAAACTCCTTCACTGTATTACCCTCTACCACTTCTACTGGAAGACTATTCCATACATCCACTACCCTCTCAGTAAAGTAATACTTTCATTAGTCCCTGGCCTTATCTTATATCTAGGATAGCCTTATACCTATCCCATGCATGCTTAAACTCCTTCACTGTATTAACCTCTACCACTTCTACTGAAAGGCTATTCCATGCATCCACTACCCTCTCAGTAAAGTAATACTTTCATTAGTCCCTGGCCTTATCTTATATCTAGGATAGCCTTATACCTATTCCACGCATGCTTAAACTCCTTCACTGTGTTTACCTCTACCAATTCCGCTGGAAGACTATTCCATGCATCCACTACCCTCTCAGTAATGTAATACTTTCATTAGTCCCTGACCTTATCTTATAGCTAGGATAGCCTTATACCTATCCCACACATGCTTAAACTCCTTCACTGTATTAACCTCTACCACTTCTACTGAAAGGCTATTCCATGCATCCACTACCCTCTCAGTAAAGTAATACTTTCATTATTCCCTGGCCTTATCTTATATCTAGGATAGCCTTATACCTATCCCACGCATGCTTAAACTCCTTCACTGTGTTTACCTCTACCACTTCCGCTGGAAGACTATTCCATGCATCCACTACCCTCTCAGTAATGTAATACTTTCATTAGTCCCTGGCCTCATCTTATATCTAGGATAGCCTTATACCTATCCCATGCATGCTTAAACTCCTTCACTGTATTAACCTCTACCACTTCTACTGAAAGGCTATTCCATGCATCCACTACCCTCTCAGTAAAGTAATACTTTCATTAGTCCCTGGCCTTATCTTATATCTAGGATAGCCTTATACCTATTCCACGCATGCTTAAACTCCTTCACTGTGTTTACCTCTACCAATTCCGCTGGAAGACTATTCCATGCATCCACTACCCTCTCAGTAATGTAATACTTTCATTAGTCCCTGACCTTATCTTATAGCTAGGATAGCCTTATACCTATCCCACGCATGCTTAAACTCCTTCACTGTGTTTACCTCTACCACTTCCGCTGGAAGACTATTCCATGCATCCACTACCCTCTCAGTAATGTAATACTTTCATTAGTCCCTGGCCTCATCTTATATCTAGGATAGCCTTATACCTATCCCACGCATGCATAAACTCCTTCACTGTATTAACCTCTACCACTTCTACTGGAAGACTATTCCATGCATCCACTACCCTCTCAGTAAAGTAATACTTTCATTAGTCCCTGGCCTTATCTTATATCTAGGATAGCCTTATACCTATCCCACGCATGCTTAAACTCCTTCACTGTATTAACCTCTACCACTTCTACTGGGAGACTATTCCATACATCCACTACCCTCTCAGTAATGTAATACTTTTATTAGTCCCTGGCCTTATCTTATATCTAGGATAGCCTTATACCTATCCCATGCATGCTTAAACTCCTTCACTGTATTAACCTCTACCACTTCTGCTGGAAGACTATTCCATACATCCACTACCCTCTCAGTAAAGTAATACTTTCATTAGTCCCTGGCCTTATCTTATATCTAGGATAGCCTTATACCTATCCCATGCATGCTTAAACTCCTTCACTGTATTAACCTCTACCACTTCTACTGGAAGACTATTCCATACATCCACTACCCTCTCAGTAAAGTAATACTTTCATTAGTCCCTGGCCTTATCTAGGATAGCCTTATACCTATCCCATGCATGCTTAAACTCCTTCACTGTATTAACCTCTACCACTTCTACTGGAAGACTATTCCATGCATCCACTACCCTCTCAGTAATGTAACAGTTTCATTAGTCCCTGGCCTTATCTTATAGCTAGGATAGCCTTTTACCTATCCCACGCATGCTTAAACTCCTTCACTGTATTAACCTCTACCACTTCTACTGGAAGACTATTCCATACATCCACTACCCTCTCAGTAAAGTAATACTTTCATTAGTCCCTGACCTTATCTTATATCTAGGATAGCCTTGTGTCTATCCCATGCATGCTTGTATTAACCTCTACCACTTCTGCTGGAAGACTATTCCATACATCCACTACCCTCACAGTAAAGTAATACTTTCATTAGTCCCTGGCCTTATCTAGGATAGCCTTATACCTATCCCATGCATGCTTAAACTCCTTCACTGTATTAACCTCTACCACTTCTACTGGAAGACTATTCCATGCATCCACTACCCTCTCAGTAATGTAACAGTTTCATTAGTCCCTGGCCTTATCTTATAGCTAGGATAGCCTTTTACCTATCCCACGCATGCTTAAACTCCTTCACTGTATTAACCTCTACCACTTCTACTGGAAGACTATTCCATACATCCACTACCCTCTCAGTAAAGTAATACTTTCATTAGTCCCTGACCTTATCTTATATCTAGGATAGCCTTGTGTCTATCCGATGCATGCATGTATTAACCTCTACCACTTCTGCTGGAAGACTATTCCATACATCCACTACCCTCTCAGTAAAGTAATACTTTCATTAGTCCCTGGCCTTATCTAGGATAGCCTTATACCTATCCCATGCATGCTTAAACTCCTTCACTGTATTAACCTCTACCACTTCTACTGGAAGACTATTCCATGCATCCACTACCCTCTCAGTAATGTAACAGTTTCATTAGTCCCTGGCCTTATCTTATAGCTAGGATAGCCTTTTACCTATCCCACGCATGCTTAAACTCCTTCACTGTATTAACCTCTACCACTTCTACTGGAAGACTATTCCATACATCCACTACCCTCTCAGTAAAGTAATACTTTCATTAGTCCCTGACCTTATCTTATATCTAGGATAGCCTTGGGTCTATCCCATGCATGCTTGTATTAACCTCTACCACTTCTGCTGGAAGACTATTCCATACATCCACTACCCTCACAGTAAAGTAATATTTCCTGATATTATGTTTAAATCGTTGCCCCTCTAATTTAAGACTATGTCCTCTAGTTGTGGTAGTTTTCTTCTTTTAAATATACTCTCCTCCTTTACGTGTTGATTCCCTTTATGCTTAATTCCTAATAGTGGTTAAGGGGGCACTGTCACCTAAACATTGTTAATACTGTGACTGGAGGAAATAAAACATATATATATAGTAGATTTGCACATTAGCACTGTGTCTTTTCTTTAAATGCATGCCTATATATTTGAAGCTTGATTATATCATTACCACAAAATGTTTAAGGTTGTCATTGTTTTAGCCTACTACCTAAGTGCACTAAGTATCAGTGTTATCTGTTGTCTTTTATGTTTTAACCCCTTCATGGCGCAGGCTGTTTTTACACTTCTGCAGTGTTTATGTTTAGCTGTAATTTTCCTCTCTTGTTTTAATGGGCCCACACGTATTACATCCTGGTTTTATTTAAGGCTTTCTTAAGAAACCATGATTTTCATTATAACTTATAATTTACTTTTAAAACAAAATCATAAAATATGATGACAATTTTAAAACAAAACACACTTTTTTCTAATTGTGACCTGAAAAATCTTTTACACAATTCCAAAAAAATATGTGTCCTGTATTTGGAAATATACCCTCTTGACATTTTTTTCGCAAGTTATAGGGTGATAACCAAAAGTAGCATTTCCCCCCCCCCCAAACAATTTTCCACTACAGTGAACTATTGACCCCAACCCCAACATAACCCTAGCCCTAAATCTAACCCGAACATTAACCCTACCTATTGTTTTGGGTTTCTTTTTTGGTAATATTGCTGACTGCCACAAGGTGCAGTCTAGCAACTACAACAGAGCGATGGGTGTGCGGATTCAGCGCTTCCAGTGCTCTTGCCCACTGCAGGGCAGCGCCATATTGGCGAGGCATAGCGATCGTATGTGCGTCGGAGGGGTTCTTTCAGTGTTGCCTGGTGATCATGGCACCACTGTTGGATTGTATCATTTGCATGTCAAGCCACAAGGCGATGTCATAAACATGAGATACCACAGACGCATTTAAAACATGCTTTTTCTCTTTTTTCCGCACCTAGTACGAGGATAAACACTGGCATGTACTTTTGATAGTTCCATAGGAAGCAGGGACTGTCTCTCTCGGCTAGCTCAGAGAGTGTTCCTTGTTGATACATGGGATCAGAAGAGGTTTATCTTCACTAATTCAGTCCGACAGAGCTACTGTGCATAAGCAGACCTCTTCCCAGACACTGGAGAATAAAAATCAAGACCGCAGAATTGCAAGTCCCATTTCCACGTATTGTGGGACAGTTTTGGGGGGGGGGGGGGGGGGGGGGGGACATTGATATACATGTTAAAACGAAAGTCGATACCCTTACCTGCAATGCACTGTTTAGGAAGCAGCTATTCTGTCCCGGCTCATTAATCAGACCCTTGCTCGGAGCGATGGATATGGAATTCCGTGGGGTAAACATCTCCTGGACATCTCCTCTACCTGTAGAGAAGTACGTTCTCTTCCAAGACATCATTGAGTTTAGTGCAAAAGAGAAGCTAGGAAACACTGATGGGCTGGAGCTCTAATAGTTTCTACAGAATCCAAAAGGAAAACAATTCAGTAGGGAACGATAAGTGAGGAAAGTGGTCTTCAGCCGTCCATGGAAGGATGAAGAGGAGAACACATAGGTGATGCTGATGCTGGATTGGAGAGACTTGCATGAGAACCAGAGTACATTTTTGTTGTAAACTCCACACTTGTTTAAAAGATCCTTCGAGACAGATGTCACATTGGCAACTTAAATACTGTTAGACGATCCTCAAAGTTCCTAAGATTCGTAAATATCCAGCTCTGATCAAACACGGCCAACAGGACTTGTTTTAGCCTCCGTAATTGAGGATCAAGTAGAGAGAGAAAAAAATCTAGAGGCAGTTCTTCCCACATACAGCATCAATACCTCTCACATGACTTGGTGCCCCTCCTGCAGCTTGGAGGGGGGGGGGGGGGGCGGTGGGATAAGAAGGAAAACTTCACGTAGAGCAGGTTGCAGCAAGAAACTGCAGGGATCAACAGTTTGGTTTGGTAGTTTCAATAGTTCCAGATAAACACTTTTTCGAATGATCGAATCGTAAGCGCTACACAGTTCTGTCTTTGCAAAACTGAAAACAACAGGCAGCTAGAGAGAGGTTTATAGGAGATGAGACAGAGAGAGACAGAGAGAGAGAGAAAAAAAATCCCTGTAAATTTGTCACGTCACTTAATTACTATGTTGAATTTTTTCGTGGCTCAGTCAGCACTGGTAAACCTCACCTCCCACAATAAACTCACAACCTTTTGCAAGCCAAGGATTAAAAAAAAGAGCTGAAAGGAAGACGAAGAAGACTACAAAATCCAATTGTTCAATGAAGGAGGGGGGGGGGGGGGGAGATAAAATATTTGTGTGCAGCAAAATCTTTCTTAATTTATACTTCCAAAATAATACTGTAGTACTTAAAAAAATAAACCATATAATTTTTTTTCCCTCTATTGTTTTAAATCTGAAAAGAAGCTTATTTCACGGAATTTGCAGGTTTGTACCAAAGACCCTGGCCTTGCTCGGAGAATTCTGGCTCCATGACTCCGACAGTTTTTTGGCGAGTGTTCGGAGATCATTGGAAAGAATTCCTATTACACAAGAGGCTGGATCCTGATGACTGAAGGTCGTTTGCCAGCAGAGATAACGAAAACATCGTTAGTGGCTTTAAGGTGTATCCTCTTCAAGATGTCAAGGACCTAGCAAAGAAAAACAAAAAAAAACATACGCGACATTGAGTATAGGAGGAAGTGACAATTATCATGACCGCACAAAAGCAACAAGATTGCGGAACAAACCATTATGTTATATAACAAAGAAAACCCCAAAATTACGTCGATACTGTTAAATATCTGAAACACACATACACGTATAGTTTCACAATGGTTCGAAAATGAATGACATAATTTACAGTATACTTTGAGCTTTCCAATTAATTTTTGAATAGTCAAATATTCAACCTAATTCCAAAACGAGCCAGCACAATTATTACTACAGATTCCTTATTATTTGTTTGAGAAAATCGGAGCTCCGATGTTTTGGACCCAATCCAAGTAACTCTCAAATTCGGTGCTGCTCAGAGACCACCGAAGTGGCACCATTTTGTGCCGAAATTTCAGAAGCCGAACATTACAGAAAGCACTCTTTGATGGACACTCCCACCAAAAAATGAAAAGGGTTTATTTCTTTTTATTTTGCATTGTTGATTTCAGATATGTCTTTTGTATTTAATAAAACATGAAAACTAAAGAATTGTGACTGGACGCCGCCATTTTGTGAAATATAGTGTTTTTGGGTGCCACCCCCTAGTGACTTTACAGCACTAGTATCTCACTTTGGGGCTGGGGACACAGAATGTGGTCAGGAGTTATGTTCCTGTTTGTTCAGGTCAACCTCCTCTCTTTGTGTTGGAAGGCAGGTAAAAAAAAAAAAGGTTGTACAAAGCCACCTAGTCCTGCCCACTATGATACACAGGAGCCAGTAAGAGAGCAGGGGAGTATCTTATAACATCATCATGCAGGCTTTGGCACAGTTGAAAAGTGAGACTGGCATCAAGATTTTGGACGATGTTGAATCATGGGAAATATTCACAAAATGGAGCCAGGACATAAACACCTAATTTTTATTTTTCCTTTTATATGCAATTCCTTCAATCATATATAAAAACAAACAAACAAAAAAAACACTGTATGATTTATATATGTGTTTGTTTTAAATGACCAGGTTATCAAGTTATGCAAGTGGTAGTGTCCCTTTAAAGACTGGGATTAATAACCTCAGCCTATAGTGCTATTGATAAACTGGATCTCGCTGGGAATTACAAGGAGCTAATATCAGCTTTCTGCCCCCAGCATATTTAATATTATGGTTTATTTTGCAATGTGCCTGCATTGGGTACACTGATTTCTGCTATTGAGCTTTGAGGCTGTTATATTCCACTACAGGAATTATTTTGGAGCAAGTATTAGCTGATTATACCATTTTCATTAATTTTACTGCGTATTTATGTCTTTTGTATTGTTGTGTATTTTGTTATTTTGGGATGACCATTGTCTCACAGTTCGTTGGGATTTAATTCCATGCACATATTTGCATTTCTTCTGTAGGTCTTGATTCTATATCCTACCAGTGGGACTTGCAGCGTGATCCTACCTGTCAGATAAGGCCACTTTGACAGAGAACCCTCAGGCGTGCCCCAGCTCTGATTGGCTATCCGTGCGCTGACACCTTCAGTCAGCGACAGCCTCCCAATTGGCTCTGCCTCTGCTCTGAGGCAGAGCCCCCATTAAACCGGCGTGCACATGTAAAGATACATGTTGGGTTCACGGAAGAAATGAAACTAACATTTTAACCCTAGATTGTTGTAAGAAAGCAAGGATTTAAAAAAAAAAAAAAAAGATAAATTGTCTTTTTAAAACAGTGTTCAGCCTCGTGCATGCGTCTCCTAAAGCAGACCTGGGCATCTTACGGCCCTTTGTGTAAGGGATGAGGGGAGAGACAGACATGGGGTATGAGTGGCGAGAGAGAGACAGACATGGGGTATGAGTGGCGAGAGAGAGACAGACATGGGGTATGAGTGGCGAGAGAGAGACAGACATGGGGTATGAGTGGCGAGAGAGAGACAGACATGGGGTATGAGTGGCAAGAGAGAGACAGACATGGGGTATGAGTGGCAAGAGAGAGACAGACATGGGGTATGAGTGGCGAGAGAGAGACAGACATGGGGTATGAGTGGCGAGAGAGAGACAGACATGGGGTATGAGTGGCGAGAGAGAGACAGACATGGGGTATGAGTGGCGAGAGAGAGACAGACATGGGGTATGAGTGGCGAGAGAGAGACAGACATGGGGTATGAGTGGCGAGAGAGAGACAGACATGGGGTATGAGTGGCGAGAGAGAGACAGACATGGGGTATGAGTGGCGAGAGAGAGACAGACATGGGGTATGAGTGGCGAGAGAGAGACATTGAGCATGAATGGAAAGAGAGAGAGACATGGAGCATGAGTGGAGAGAGAGACAGACATGAGGGAATGGGGAGAGAGAGACAGACATGGAGCATGAGTGGAAAGAGAGAGAGACATGGAGCATGAATGGAAAGAGAGAGAGACATGGAGCATGAGTGGAGAGAGAGACAGACATGGAGCATGAATGGAAAGAGAGAGAGCCATGGAGCATGAATGGAAAGAGAGAGAGACATGGAGCATGAATGGAAAGAGAGAGAGACATGGAGCATGAGTGGAGAGAGAGACAGACATGGAGCATGAATGGAAAGAGAGAGAGACATGGAGCATGAGTGGAGAGAGAGACAGACATGAGGGTACGGGGAGAGACAGATATTAAGCAAAATGTAATTGAAATATTGTCGATGTGGCCCTCCAGCAGTGCTCGGGTTGCTCATGCGGCCCCCGGTAAAAATTAATTGCCCACCCCTGTCCTAAAGTAAGGGAAAATAAACAAATCTGTCTTTTTATCTTTCCATGTGTCATACAATTTGATTAAACAGCTTATAAAGTATTAGTTATAGCTGTGGAAATAGTGCTGCACTTTATTTGGGTTTGCAAACCAAGCACTTGATACGGTTGACTTCATCATGGAGAGGCTGATTCCACAGTAACAGCTTATGATGTTTTTTTTAGAAGAGAGCATGAATACTGCTGGCATTCTGTCAGAATTTAAAGGGGTTGTTGTATGGATTTTCCATATATATATATCTTTCAAGCTTTGTATTCCCACCCCAAGAAAGTAAAATGCAGGTGGTGTATTTTATTCTAGTAAAGAACCAACCCATGTGCAGTGGGAACAAACATCCAGCTGTGCGGCCTTACTCATACAGCACTCTCTGACACATTTGGATATAAGCAGCTTATACTATTTGGGTCAGAATTGCTGCAAAGCATTTTGATGGCTCAAATATGACTTCTGACCCTGCTTCTGTGAGCAGCACAGAAATCTCCTATTGCCACATCTGTACAAAGGCTTTAACAGGCATCACATATCTAGCATACACATTACTTACAGGGCATTATAGGTGATACTATATATATATATATATGCACAGATAAGCACTCACACAGACAGACATGCACACACAGACACACACACACAGACAGACACACGCACACACAGACAGACACGCACACACAGATATGCACACACAGAGACACACACACACAGACTCACACACAGAGACATGTGCACACACACACAGAGACATGCGCACACACACAGATACACAAACACAGACACACACACACACAGTCACACACAGACGTGTCTTAGATTCTGTTCCCAGCTTACAGATCCCCATGAAAACGAATTATTCTTCACTGAGGTAGTCAACTTGCACATGGGGTTAAAAAGTGATGTCATTAACAGGCGACGTCACAGCCTATGCATTTGCTAGACCATTGTATAAATATTTGTATTATGCACCATAGACGTCCTGCAAATAATGGTAAGGTGACGGAATCGCTTTAAACAGATACTAAATTCACTTTTTCATTTGTGCTTCTATTGTCGGCTTGAGTCAGGGAGCCATGGCTCCTAATATCCTTACTGTTGGCTCTTAAGGATTATAACGCTATGGAAGAAGCATTCCATATTTGCCAACTTTCTGTTTAGAATTCTCAGGACAAAAGGGGTGGAGCCCAAAGGGGTGGAGTTATGCAACGTCGCGTAATTCCACACGAAGCATTGAGTGCCAGGCTGCCAGGTCCAGATACTCGGTGTCTGGCGCGCATTTCCTGGTATATATATATATATATATATACATAGCATGTGTAATATAACCTGTTTAAATGGGCAGTATTAATACCAGGAACTATGCCATTTTCCTGGCTCCTAAAAAAGAACTGGAGGGTTATGTAGAATGGTCAGTATTGGGGGTAACATTCTAAAAGTGGCCCCAGAAATTATCTTTATATATAACCCCCTAAATTTGTAAGTTGAGCTCCTATTGAAGAAGACACAATGTAAAAAAAAAATTAAAAAATAAACTATTGTTTTCCTGCCACTTTAAGAAGGGGGGGGAAAAACCGAAAAATATATTATTTTTATTAAAAGGAGAAAATAGCACGCTCCTCGAAATCAAATATGTTTTACAAAAACAGTAATGCAATGAAGGGTGTGGTTCCACGTTGAGCTTCTCAGCGCACAGTCTAGGTGCCATAGTTTTGAACCAAATCATCACAAAAGCTCTGCCCACCAATCTTGTGATTTGCGAGATTACCTTGTGACAGAGCTGTCATTTTATTAGACAAGTAATACCAGTATCCTAGATACGGTTTGACTTCTAAACAAACCTTTACTGTTTGTCCACCCAAGTCGCTGACACCAAAATATACACAGAGGCCATTTGGCTCCATCTGTGTGACTAATTAGATGGCTTGGGCTGGCCTGCCAGGTTACCACGGCAAACGTGATGGGCCTCAAACTTCCAAAAGACCCCTCGTGGCAAATCTAGAAATAGCTTCATGTATGAGCCTTTCATAGTTGCCAACATCGGCCATGTTTCCAGGGACACATATTTGCTCCACATGCTGCAGAAAGATCATGCAAAGTGCACCCCGGCAGTATGTAGGATGGATACACACACAGACACAATCCAATTAATTAATCATGGTAGGTCCTATGAGATCTCCACCCTGATTAATTAATTAGATTGTGTCTGTGCGTATATCCATCCTACATACTGCCGGGCTGCACTTTGCATGATCTTTCTGCAGCATGGGGAACAAATATGTGTTCCTGGAAACATGGCCGATGTTGGCAACTATGGGCTTTATACCCAGAACACAAATGGAAAAGTCAATATTTAAAGGTACACTCAGCAAAACATTTTATCCACTACTACTCTAGCATAAGTAGTCATCAGTCCCAATCCCACTATCTAAAGCTCAACCATTTTCTTGTATTTACATTAATAAATTATACTTTAGCTCCACCCACAGTCCCTATATCTGGAGGAATCAAATGAGTGCTCTGTACAGTCTCCTGCGCGACGTATGCACACATTGCAAGCACGGTTATCATTTGAGACACTTAAAGGGAAATTAAATGTTAAACAATACATGTGCCGGTAGAATAAAGTAAACCCGACGTGTATCTTAATAGATCCACGCGGGTTTACTTTCTGCTGTGTCTCACATGCGAGACACAGCACTTCCTGGATGACAAACATCAGCACGCGCACAGTCAATCAGCGCGGGGGCTCGGCCAACCCTGATAGCTGAATGCGAGGGTCTCTCGCTGCTAGCACAGAGACCCTCGTTTTTGCATGGGATCAACAGGGGGGCCTAGTTAAGCTAGCGCAGAGAGAGAGAGCCGGTCGCCGACCAGACGGCTGTCTGCTTCCTATGGAAACATGGCCGCTGTCGGTCAGAGGATAAACTGGCGTGTACTATCATCCGTACTATCAAACGTACACGGCAGTTCATCCTCATACTAGGGACAACTAAAATTTCACTTGTGCTGGCGCATGCATACAGTGTCAGTATGCGCTCAGCCAATCAGAGTGGGGGCTTGCCCAGCGCAACTGGTCTGTGTCCAATAGTATTGCTCTGCTAGCGCAGAGAGACTGTCATTTTTGAAGCATCATGGCTGCCTCTCAGGGTATAAACTGGCATGTGCATGACTCCTATATTGTATACATAGTATAAGAAGTATAAGATGGGGGAAAAGTGTAGTGGCCTCTTTAACGTGGCCTGAAACATATATGTATTTCTGAAGGTTCGGCCCACTTAAAATAAAAAAGCCCCCCCCCGGCCATATTACAAAAGGACATAAACTGAAAAACGAGGGTAGAATAACAAGTCCAAATACTAGCACCTGACGATGAGTCAGTGTCACTACGGACCATTAGAAGTTCCACTATAAGCCTGCCACGCCATTCACACCCACCTTTTTTTTCTGAATCAGAAAAGAAAAAAAAGGACTTTATTGGTGAGCAATTAACCGCTACAAGGGAGCAGTGTGTCTGAGGAATTAGGCTATGCACGCTCTTTCGACGTTTCTATTTCAGGACACAAGTTCAAAAGCAAATGTATCCCCAGTGCAGAGGTAACAACATATACCAATTAAACAGCTTTTAAAATAAGCATGATATTTATCCCCATAGACTTAACATGGGGCCGAAGTCAATTTATTTTTCGACCTGCCGTTCGGTATGCTTATTTGTGTATAATACCCCCCGGGGGGGAATTGTGATTCTTTGTGAAATGTAAAGACCCTGACCGGGTCTCTGCTTGTGTGTCTGTTTTGGGCGCACCTTCCGTGTCAAAAGGTTAAAGGGACACTAAACTTTTTTTTCACTCGTGCTTCTAATATAGAAGCACAAGTGAAAAGTTAGTTGCCTCTAGTATAAGGATGAACTGCGTGTACTTTTGATAGTACTTTTGATGGTACACGCCAGTTTATCCTCTGATTGACGGCTGCCATGTTTCCATCGGAAGCAGGCAGCCGTCTGGTCGGCGACCGTCTCTCTCTGCTAGCGCCTTAACTAGGCCCCCCCTGCTGATCCCATGAAATAACGAGGGTCTCTCAATGTGCTAGCAGCGAGAGACCCTCGCATTCAGCTGTCAGAGCGGGGCGAGCCGTCAGCACGTAACAACCAGGAAGTGCTGTGTCTCGCATGTGAGACACAGCAGATAGTAACCCCGCGTGGATCTATTAAGATACACGCCGGGTTTACTTAATTCTACTGGGACATGTTTTGTTTAACCTTTGCTTCCTTCAACAACAATGTTCAATGTTCCTTTAATGAGCTGTCCAACGCATACACATTAATCGTGAAGGACAAACACATACAAAACAAGTCCCATGAATCTTGGCATTGACACTTGTATATTATTCCCATCTCAGATGAGACAAGTTGACCATTTTTTATTATTACTTTTCCTGAGGAACATAGCTTGGGTCATACCTGATTGGTAAAATGTCCACTTAAAGAAGTGCTAAACCATAAATATATATTTTTAATCAGGCAGAAGTGACAGATCACAAAGAATCACAATTCCCCCGGGGGGTATTATACACTTATAAGCGTTCCGACTGGTTGAAATGGTCTTTTGAACAACATACCAACATATAGTCACCCTTTGTTTTTGCAATGCAGCAGCTACATTGATTGGTAGGCAATGTTAAGACCACAGCTAAGAGATGGGATCTGGAGAGGGTAAAATGTTCTTTTCATTTTAAATTAGAGAGACTAAACCATAAATCTTCATGGTGAAAACAGATTATGAACTATTGTGCACCGGTAAAAAAATATTTTCCCTTAATCTTTGCTCTGTGGCATCAGTTCCCTCTGACATTTGTCTGACTGTGGTTCAATCAGGCCGTACACAACTAGGAGATGAGTATCATCGCCCATTGAAGAGTATCTCCGACCATTGATGAGTACCGTCAGTCATTGATGAGTACCGTCAGTCATTGATGAGTACCGTCAGTCATTGATGAGTACCGTCAGTCATTGATGAGTACCGTCAGTCATTGATGAGTACCGTCAGTCATTGATGAGTACCGTCAGTCATTGATGAGTACCGTCAGTCATTGATGTGTATCGTCAGTCATTGATGAGTACCGTCAGTCATTGATGAGTACCGTCAGTCATTGATGAGTACCGTCAGTCATTGATGTGTATCGTCAGTCATTGATGAGTACCGTCAGTCATTGATGAGTACCGTCAGTCATTGATGAGTACCGTCAGTCATTGATGAGTACCGTCAGTCATTGATGAGTACCGTCAGTCATTGATGTGTATCGTCAGTCATTGATGAGTACCGTCAGTCATTGATGAGTACCGTCAGTCATTGTTTGCCATGTCACAAAGTTCCAAGATAGGAGACTTCTAAGGAAAGTTAAACACCTCTTGGAACACCGTACAATGAAAATCATTTGGGGGTCATGCACACGCTAGAAGGAATCCATGATATCACCTTTAACAGGCAAACTGGAAAAATGAGCACCTGTTTTAAGGTAAAAAAGGGACAGCTGTACAAAAAGAGACAAACCTGAAAAACAAAACGAATGATACTTGGTTGTGGAACAACCCAGTAAAATGTAAGAATCTCTCACAGGAATCTAATAATCCTCTAAGAAGAGGACAGACAGTCGGCAGAGGCCTCGAGAGAGTCATCCTACAATGGGACATTATCAGCAGCATAATGCTTGGTTGTTCAGTCAACAGACTGCCAGACACCTGTTGTTTGGGAATCTATTTCAAGATACAAAGGAGACTTCTTATGCTATCAGTGTGGATCCTGCTGGAGCGTGGTACACACACATCACAGACCTGGTTAAGACACACAAGCTTCATTCACTGCACATTACATTCAGTAAGTTCATAATCTGGGCTAGATTAAAGGAACACTTCCACCTGAAAAGGACCTATTTATATGTGTATTACAGTCCAATAATGATAAAAATGTAGGTATATTCCACAAAACCGAAATATCTGGATTGACTCACGGATGTCAGTTTAGCTGAATACATACACACACACACATTGATTATAAGAGGTGCTGCTAGAATGGGGAATGGGACACTTCATCGCGGCTGCTTCCGCGCAGCCGCTTCACCGCCGACTCTGCACCGCAAGACAGCTCGTCGCTAGAGATTTCATCGCGGGACATTTCATCGCTAAAGGTAAGTATTTTAGCTATTTTAGTTTATTTTAGTACGGGTGGTAAGAATTAGGGTTTAGGGGAATAGAATTAGGGTTTAAGGGGTTTAATTTTAGTATTAGGGTTCGGGATTAATTTTAGTATTAGGGTTTAGGGGGTTAATTTTAGTATTAGGGTTTAGGGGGTTAGTATTAGGGTTTAAGGGGTTAGTATTAGGGGTCGGATGTTAGTATTAGGGTTAGTATTAGGGTTTAGGGGGTTAATTTTAGTATTACGGTTCGGGGATTAGTATTAGGGTTTAGGGGGTTAGTATTAGGGCTCGGGTGTTAGTATTAGGGTTTAGGGGGTTAGTATTAGGGTTCGGGGGTTAGTATTATGGTTCGGGGGTTAATTTTAGTATTGGGGTTAATTTTAGTATTGGGGTTATTTTTAGTATTGGGGGGGAATCATTTATTAGGGGGGGTTATTTTCGTTTTACTTGTACATTTGTAAGAGCTGACAGTTCAGCGCTGAACTGTCAGCTCTTACATAGCCGCGGCCGCGATGAAACGGACGCGTTATTCTTCATTGCTGACAGTTCAGCGTTCTAACTGCCGCGCTGAACTGTCAGCGATGAAGATGCGGCGATGAAGTGTCCTAGACCCGCTAGAATGACCAGTGAATTAGTTACACAGGAGGAAGCACATTAAACATGTTGCTACTTAAAAATACATTTGTAAAATGATAAAATTGGAGGTTTAGTCGCCTTATTTGGCCACATTAGGCTTAGCCCACCACTAGGCCAAGGTACGCCCAACATTTCTGGGTCCTAATACTTAAAGGTCTACTCAATGAAGCGTGAATCGCAGGGAATTGACAAGGGAATTTCAAGCTTAAAACCAAAGTAGCCAAGTTGGGAAAAATGCTCCAATGCAGCAGAATGGGATAATTTTTCCAGCACGGCTACAATGGCCTTAAAGGGACATTGCACTTTGTTTAACCCTTGCTACCTTGAAGGACAGAAGGGTTAAACAAAACATGTCCATCAGAGCTGTATACACACACACACACATATATATCAGTATTCTGAATAAGTTTAATTTACTCAAATATCAGGTTATTGTTATACGCCGATCGGTGGCTGAAAAAATAAAAAAAATCTAAAACTTACCTCGTTCCTGCTCTGTCCCCCGGTGCTCTGAAGGTGCGTGGCTGTGAGGGAAGCGTTGTGAGCTCCCCTCCAGCCGCGCGGTCAATAAAGTGTTTTTTTTTAAAACAAGCTTTATTGTTCCGCGCGGCTGGAGGGGAGCTCACAACGCTTCCCTCACAGCCACGCACCTTCAGAGCACCGGGGGACAGAGCAGGAACGAGGTAAGTACTGGGGTCTGGGGAAGGGGGGGAGGAGGGTGTCATAACGAGCATACTAAGGGGCAATATCCTGGCATATTAAATGGCATATTGGGGGCAATATCCTGCATATTAAAATGGCATATTGGGGGCAATATCCTGGCATATTAAATGGCATATTGGGGGCAATATCCTGGAATATTAAATGGCATATTGGGGGCAATATCCTGGAATATTAAATGGCATATTGGGGGCAATATCCTGCATATTAAATGGCATATTGGGGGCAATATCCTGGCATATTAAATGGTATATTGGGGGCAATATCCTGGCATATTAAATGGTATATTGGGGGCAATATCCTGGCATATTAAATGGCATATTGGGGGCAATATCCTGGCATATTAAATGGCATATTGGGGGCAATATCCTGGCATATTAAATGGTATATTGGGGGCAATATCCTGGCATATTAAATGGCATATTGGGGGCAATATCCTGCATATTAAATGGCATATTGGGGGCAATATCCTGCATATTAAATGGCATATTGGGGGCAATATCCTGGCATATTAAATGGTATATTGGGGGCAATATCCTGGCATATTAAATGGCAGATTGGGGGCAATATCCTGGAATATTAAATGGTATATTGGGGGCAATATCCTGCATATTAAATGGTATATTGGGGGCAATATCTGGCATATTAAATGGCATATTGGGGGCAATATCCTGCATATTAAATGGCATATTGGGGGCAATATCCTGCATATTAAATGGCATATTGGGGGCAATATCCTGGAATATTAAATGGCATATTGGGGGCAATATCCTGCATATTAAATGGCATATTGGGGGCAATATCCTGCATATTAAATGGCATATTGGGGCAATATCCTGGAATATTAAATGGTATATTGGGGGCAATATCTGGCATATTAAATGGCATATTGGGGGCAATATCCTGGCATATTAAATGGTATATTGGGGGCAATATCCTGGAATATTAAATGGCATATTGGGGGCAATATCCTGGCATATTAAATGGCATATTGGGGGCAATATCCTGGCATATTAAATGGCATATTGGGGGCAATATCCTGGCATATTAAATGGCATATTGGGGGCAATATCCTGCATATTAAATGGCATATTGGGGGCAATATCCTGCATATTAAATGGCATATTGGGGGCAATATCCTGGCATATTAAATGGCATATTGGGGGCAATATCCTGCATATTAAATGGCATATTGGGGGCAATATCCTGCATATTAAATGGCATATTGGGGGCAATATCCTGCATATTAAATGGCATATTGGGGGCAATATCCTGCATATTAAATGGCATATTGGGGGCAATATCCTGGCATATTAAATGGCATATTGGGGGCAATATCCTGGCATATTAAATGGCATATTGGGGGCAATATCTGGCATATTAAATGGCATATTGGGGGCAATATCCTGGCATATTAAATGGCATATTGGGGGCAATATCCTGGAATATTAAATGGCATATTGGGGGCAATATCCTGGCATATTAAATGGCATATTGGGGGCAATATCCTGCATATTAAATGGCATATTGGGGGCAATATCCTGCATATTAAATGGCATATTGGGGGCAATATCCTGGCATATTAAATGGCATATTGGGGGCAATATCCTGGCATATTAAATGGCATATTGGGGGCAATATCCTGGCATATTAAAATGGCATATTGGGCTTCAAAGTTCTTTATTTGAAATGTAAGTTTTTTTTCCTGAAATTTCCTTCTTAAAATGAGGTGCGTGTTATACGCTGATAAATACGGTATATAGTACCATTCTATGTAAATTGTTGGTGCTATATAAATAATATGTGATATATTGTGATACAACTTGTTTATTATCACTTTTGTCTGCCAGCCCCCCTCCCCAGTGCAGCG
Source organism: Pelodytes ibericus (assembly GCA_036172795.1). Lineage (NCBI taxonomy): Eukaryota > Metazoa > Chordata > Amphibia > Anura > Pelodytidae > Pelodytes > Pelodytes ibericus. The sequence continues at coordinate 7,424,962 of CM069867.1, read as the reverse complement.
ATTATGTTATGTAATTATCTAACAATTTTAATAAAAAGACCATTTCCCAGTGTTTTGTATTCAAAAGGGGGCTTTTCTTGTTGCCAGTAATTAGAGGAGCGGATTAGTACTTGGTATAGGAACAAATCCCCCAAATCCATAATAATAACCTAATGAACAACAGCAAACAGCAAACAGAAAGATTGTGTCAAAGCACCACATAATCTAGTGGTCATTAGAAAATGCCATATGTCATGTGTTGTGTCAACAATGATTTGCAGTTGGGATGTTTAGAAACAAGGGACAATGAAATCCATAAAGGACAAGGGCAGAGGGGGGTCTGGTATTGATTCTTTGTATAAGGTCAAAGGTCAGGGCACAACAAAAGAGAATTATCCCAATTAGTCAAAACTTCTTTTCTTTGTACCTTTCAAGTCTTCTGAAGTTATTCCTCCCGGCATCGTGGGCAATTACAGCACTTGGCACGTTAGAAATGATTACAGAAAGAAAACAAATATTTCATAACAAAAAGAAAAACTACCACAACTACAGGACATAGTCTTAAATTAGAGGGGCAACGATTTAAAGGTAATTTCAGGAAGTATTACTTTACTGAGAGGGTAGTAGGTGCATGGAATAGCCTTCCAGCGGAAGTGGTAGAGGTAAACACAGTCAAGGATTTTAAGCATACATGGGATAGGCACAAGGCTATTCTAGATATAAGATAAGGCCAGGTACTAATAAAAGTATTACTTTACTGAGAGGGTAGTGGATGCATTGAATAGTCTTCCAGTAGAAGTGGTAGAGGTTAATACAGTGAAGGAGTTTAAGCATGCATGGGATAGGTATAAGGCTATCCTAGATATAAGATAAGGCCAGGGACTAATGAAAGTATTACTTTACTGAGAGGGTAGTGGATGCATGGAATAGTCTTCCAGTAGAAGAGGTAGAGGTTAATACAGTGAAGGAGTTAAAGCATGCATGGGATAGGTATAAGGCTATCCTAGATATAAGATAAGGCCAGGGACTAATGAAAGTATTACTTTACTGAGAGGGTAGTGGATGTATGGAATAGTCTTCCAGTAGAAGTGGTAGAGGTTAATACAGTGAAGGAGTTTAAGCATGCGTGGGATAGGTATAAGGCTATCCTAGATATAAGATAAGGCCAGGGACTAATGAAAGTATTACATTACTGAGAGGGTAGTGGATGCATGGAATAGTCTTCCAGTAGAAGTGGTAGAGGTTAATACAGTGAAGGTGTTTAAGCATGTGTGGGATAGGTATAAGGCTATCCTAGATATAAGATAAGGCCAGCGACTAATGAAAGTATTACATTACTGAGAGGGTAGTGGATGCATGGAATAGTCTTCCAGTAGAAGTGGTAGAGGTTAATACAGTGAAGGAGTTTAAGCATGCATGGGATAGGTGTAAGGCTATCCTAGATATAAGATAAGGTCAGGGACTAATGAAAGTATTACATTACTGAGAGGGTAGTGGATGTATGGAATAGTCTTCCAGTAGAAGTGGTAGAGGTTAATACAGTGAAGGAGTTTAAGCATGCGTGGGATAGGTATCAGGCTATCCTAGATATAAGATAAGGTCAGGGACTAATGAAAGTATTACTTTACTGAGAGGGTAGTGGATGTATGGAATAGTCTTCCAGTAGAAGTGGTAGAGGTTAATACAGTGAAGGAGTTTAAGCATGCGTGGGATAGGTATAAGGCTATCCTAGATATAAGATAAGGCCAGGGACTAATGAAAGTATTACATTACTGAGAGGGTAGTGGATGCATGGAATAGTCTTCCAGTAGAAGTGGTAGAGGTTAATACAGTGAAGGTGTTTAAGCATGTGTGGGATAGGTATAAGGCTATCCTAGATATAAGATAAGGCCAGCGACTAATGAAAGTATTACATTACTGAGAGGGTAGTGGATGCATGGAATAGTCTTCCAGTAGAAGTGGTAGAGGTTAATACAGTGAAGGAGTTTAAGCATGCATGGGATAGGTGTAAGGCTATCCTAGATATAAGATAAGGTCAGGGACTAATGAAAGTATTACATTACTGAGAGGGTAGTGGATGTATGGAATAGTCTTCCAGTAGAAGTGGTAGAGGTTAATACAGTGAAGGAGTTTAAGCATGCGTGGGATAGGTATCAGGCTATCCTAGATATAAGATAAGGTCAGGGACTAATGAAAGTATTACTTTACTGAGAGGGTAGTGGATGTATGGAATAGTCTTCCAGTAGAAGTGGTAGAGGTTAATACAGTGAAGGAGTTTAAGCATCCATGGGATAGGTATCAGGCTATCCTAGATATAAGATAAGGCCAGGGACTAATGAAAGTATTACATTACTGAGAGGGTAGTGGATACATGGAATAGTCTTCCAGTGGCTCCATATTATTGCTAATGTGGGAAATAGATTTCTAGAGCACAGAGCGGCCTCTTCCAACACTTAACCTTGCCGTCTGCCAAGCTGCCAATAAGGAACTGGAACACAGTTTGGGGATTCCCAATGTCCCCTAAGGAATGGCCTGAACAATGAACTCATTGTGTTGGTAAAGGCTAGAGTAGCTCAGATTTCTGTGCATTTATCAGTGGTTTCATCCCAGAATGCCCGAGAAAAGAAATGACAAGAAATAATAAACACCGACTAAAACCCAAGCGGCTTTCTTACAGCACAATCCATTACACGTCACCGTGTCACCGCGCAGACGTAGGTTTCTAAATCAATGATGTGATGTAATACTAGCTGGAAGCGACATAGAACCATACAAAACAGACGCCATTTTGGCCCAGTGACTACATGGGCCGCAATACCCAACAAAGAGGTGCGTTGCCTTCATGTGGGTGTGGTTGGCGGGGTGGGTGGGGTTTGGCGGGGAGGGTGTGGGCGGGGCCAGGACTTTTACAGGGACTATATTTGTTAAAGGCATTTAAAATAATTTACTACGTTTTAAATATTCGTTGAGCTTGGAGAGGAAGGGGGGAAATTAGGCTACGGGGTACAAAAGTTTAATTAGGCCTATAGCACTGGATACATGTCCATTCAAATGCACACATGTCATACATGTCACTGGATATGGTGCTCACTAACCTGCTCGTTATCCTGTAATACTGGGGTGAAGCCGGCTTTAAACCAGAGCTGCTGTACTTCAATCAGAATGGGGAATTAGGGAGGAGGGCAGGCTTGGACTCAAATAGTCATGTCAATTTAGTACAATACCTGGTGACTCAACATCCCGGGACAATCTAATTGATACTGTGTCATGGCACATTCCTGATCTCATGATAGAACATTCTCCAGTGGCTCAAGGGATTGGTGCAGTAAGTCATGTGACCTTGGGTACATTCTCTACTGGGGAAAAAAAGGCCATAGGTTTGCTTTAAATGCACCGTCAACCTATTTTTAATTAAAATGGACCTTGTTGCTTCATTTTACATCGTATTTTTGAGCTATACAGAGCAAAGATTCTAAACAACATGTCTGCCCCCTGATAGAGCTATACAGAGCAAAGATTCTAAACAACATGTCTGCCCTCTGATAGAGCTATACAGAGAAAAGATTCTAAACAACATGTCTGCCCTCTGATAGAGCTATACAGAGCAAAGATTCTAAACAACATGTCGGCCCTCTGATAGAGCTATACGGAGCAAAGATTCTAAACAACATGTCCGCCCCCTGATAGAGCTATCTAGAGCAAAGTTTCTAAACAACATGTCCATCCCGATAGATCTATACAGAGAAAAGATTCTAAACAATGTGTCCGCCCCCTGATAGAGCTATACAGAGCAAAGATTCTAAACAACATGTCTGCCCCCTGATAGAGCTATACAGAGCAAAGATTCTAAACAACATGTCCGCCCCCTGATAGAGCTGTACAGAGCAAAGATTCTAAACAACATGTCTGGCCCCTGATAGAGCTATCTAGAGCAAAGATTCTTAACAACATGTCCGCCCCCTGATAGTGCTATACAGAGCAAAGATTCTAAACAACATGTCTGGCCCCTGATAGAGCTATCTAGAGCAAAGATTCTAAACAACATGTCTGGCCCCTGATAGAGCTATCTAGAGCAAAGATTCTAAACAACATGTCCGCCCCCTGATAGAGCTATACATAGCAAAGATTCTAAACAACATGTCTGCCCCCTGATAGAGCTATACAGAGCAAAGATTCTAAACGTCCACCCGCTGATAGAGCTATACAGAGCAAAGATTCTAAACAACATGTCTGGCCCCTGATAGAGCTATCTAGAGCAAAGATTCTAAACAACATGTCCGCCCCCTGATAGAGCTATACAGAGCAAAGATTCTAAACAACATGTCCGTCCCCCGGATAGAGCTATACAGAGCAAAGATTCTAAACAACATGTCCGCCCCCTGATAGAGCTGTACAGAGCAAAGATTCTAAACATGTCCTGCACACGTTACCTGAGTTAGCGCTCAGCGGGACAGATCCCACGAAATTGGCATTGTATCGTACAAAGCAGGACAGTTGAGAGGTACACTAATTTTATCTACCTTGGATGTATAAAGTTGTCAATACTAGGAGGGTCTAGGACACTTCATCGCCGCGGCTTCATCGCTGACAGTTCAGCGAGGCAGTTAGAAAGCTGAACTGTCAGCAATGAAGTATAACGCGGCCGTTTCATCGCAGACTGCACTGAACTGTCAGCTCTTACAAATGTACAAGTAAAACGAAAATAACCCCCCTAATAAATGATTTCCAAACCCCAATACTAAAAATAACCCCAATACTAAAATGAACCCCCGAACCCTAATACTAACCCTAATCCTAACACCCGAACCCTAATACTAACCCCCTAAAGCCTAATACTAACCCCCCAACTCTAATACTAAAATTAACCCCCTAAACCCTAATACTAACCCTAATCCTAACACCCGAACCCTAATACTAACCCCCTAAAGCCTAATACTAACCCCCGAACCCTAATACTAAAATTAACCCCCTAAACACTAATACTAAAATTAACCCCCGAACCCTAATACTAAAATTAACCCCCTGAACCCTAATACTAAAATTAACCCCCTGAACCCTAATACTAAAATTAACCCCCTAACCCTAATACTAAAATTAACCCCCTGAACCCTAATACTAAAATTAACCCCGAACCCTAATACTAAAATTAACCCCCGAACCCTAATACTAAAATTAACCCCCTGAACCCTAATACTAAAATTAACCCCCGAACCCTAATACTAAAATTAACCCCCGAACCCTAATACTAAAATTAACCCCCTGAACCCTAATACTAAAATTAACCCCCTGAACCCTAATACTAAAATTAACCCCCGAACCCTAATACTAAAATTAACCCCCGAACCCTAATACTAAAATTAACCCCCTGAACCCTAATACTAAAATTAACCCCCGAACCCTAATACTAAAATTAACCCCCTGAATCCTAATACTAAAATTAACCCCGAACCCTAATACTAAAATTAACCCCCGAACCCTAATACTAAAATTAACCCCCAAACCCTAATACTAAAATTAACCCCCTAAACCCTAATACTAAAATTAACCCCGAACCCTAATACTAAAATTAACCCCCTAAACCCTAATACTAAAATTAACCCCGAACCCTAATACTAAAATTAAACCCCTTAAACCCTAATTCTAACCCCCTAAATCCTAATTCTTACCACCCTTACTAAAATAAACTAAAATAGCTAGAATACTTACCTTTAGCGATGAAATGTCCCGCGATGAAATCTCCAGCGACGAGCTGTCTTGCGGTGCAGAGTCGGGAATTATCGTGCGATCAGCCCCTCTCTGTTAAAAAGATGAAATGCAGGGGGTGTGGCTTCAGCCAGCTATATACTGAGGGCTTGGCAGAGTGGGCAGAACTGTAGGTACAGTCATAGCAGTGAATTAAAAATGAAAAAGACAGATGTGTTCCCTTTTAATTACTTTCCACCATGACGTCTGTTGTCCCTTATTATCATTGTTGGGGAATCATGAATGTCCACTAGAGGCACCACAGAAACTTATAGGGGGCATACTGAAGTTATCAGTAAGACGGCCACCGGTAACCCAAATTAAACCCCCTCTTTGAGTGTGGTCACAAACACTCTAAAGATGACAGCTTCCCTTTATTAAGTTATTTGTAAGCTTTTTGTCTCAATATTAAACAATTTCTCAAATCCCTCTCAGTCAACACTGATTGTACCCTGCTTACAGTCTATAATTAACAATCAGAAAAATCAGTGGGTTATTGTCTGATTAGGTCACAAACCGTCTCTGTTTAATTAACCGCTATTTTTGTTGCTTGGTGACTGAGATAGAGGACGACTGTCGGCATAAAATTAAATTCTGTTTAATTGAAAGATTGCATCAAGTGTAGACATTTTAAATCGAAATAAGAACCTTAGTGAGCCCTCTCTTTGCTACGTATAGCTCTATCGTGGGCAGACATGTTGTTTAGAATCTTGGGCCAGATTCGATGTCACCTGGCTCAACATGGCCACATCATTCGTAGACATCAAGTGTAAACATTTTAAACAGGAATACTTTAATGAAAGAATATACATAGAGTACCTTATTGAGCCCTTTCTGCTTCGTATAGGTCTATAAGGAGGCAGACATGTTGTTTAGAATCTTGGGCCAGATTCAATGTCACCTGGCTCAACATGGCCGCATCATTCGTAGACATCAAGTGTAAACATTTTAAACAGGAATACTTTAATGAAAGAATATACATAGAGTACCTTATTGAGCCCTTTCTGCTTCGTATAGGTCTATAAGGAGGCAGACATGTTGTTTAGAATCTTGGGCCAGATTCGATGTCACCTGGCTCAACATGGCCGCATCATGCGTAGACATCAAGTGTAAACATTTTAAACAGGAATACTTTAATGAAAGAATATACATAGAGTACCTTATTGAGCCCTTTCTGCTCCGTATAGCTCTATAAGGAGGCAGACATGTTGTTTAGAATCTTGGGCCAGATTCAATGTCACCTGGCTCAACATGGCCGCATCATGCGTAGACATCAAGTGTAGACATTTTAAACAGGAATACTTTAATGAAAGAATATACATAGAGTACCTTATTGAGCCCTTTCTGCTCCGTATAGCTCTATCGTGGGCAGACATGTTGTTTAGAATCTTGGGCCAGATTCGATGTCACCTGGCTCAACATGGCCACATCATTCGTAGACATCAAGTGTAAACATTTTAAACAGGAATACTTTAATGAAAGAATATACATAGAGTACCTTATTGAGCCCTTTCTGCTTCGTATAGGTCTATAAGGAGGCAGACATGTTGTTTAGAATCTTGGGCCAGATTCAATGTCACCTGGCTCAACATGGCCGCATCATTCGTAGACATCAAGTGTAAACATTTTAAACAGGAATACTTTAATGAAAGAATATACATAGAGTACCTTATTGAGCCCTTTCTGCTCCGTATAGCTCTATAAGGAGGCAGACATGTTGTTTAGAATCTTGGGCCAGATTCGATGTCACCTGGCTCAACATGGCCGCATCATGCGTAGACATCAAGTGTAAACATTTTAAACAGGAATACTTTAATGAAAGAATATACATAGAGTACCTTATTGAGCCCTCTCTGCTCCGTATAGCTCTATAAGGAGGCAGACATGTTGTTTAGAATCTTGGGCCAGATTCGATGTCACCTGGCTCAACATGGCCGCATCAAGTGTAGACATCAAGTGTAGACATCAAGTGTAGACATTTTAAACAGGAATACTTTAATGAAAGAATATACATAGAGTACCTTATTGAGCCCTTTCTGCTCCGTATGGCTCTATAAGGAGGCAGACATGTTGTTTAGAATCATGGGTCAGAAGATAGAGGATTTCCGCCCCCTGATAGAGCTATACAAGCAGAGAGGGCTCAATAGGGTTCTTAGCAGCTTGACTGTACAGTATAATGTATATAAATGAAGTGGGGTACATTTTGTTAGCCAAAAAGTTAACATTTGCAGTTGATAAAACGGTATTTTTTTGAAGAAAAGGTGGCAACCCTAAACATAAATAACCAGGCTGGCTCCTGAATTGTTCTGTCTGGCTACTAAAAGAAATTTGTCAAGCCCTGCATTAAAGGGACACTATTCTTTTTTTTTTTTTTTTTTTATGCCTTGAATCGATAGAAGAAGAAAAAGATCCGACCTCTAGAGATACCCATGGGTTTACTCTGTCTCTCAGCTTGGTGCACACACAGCCTATCAGAGCGGGGTCTCTCTCTCTGCTCTCGTATGCTGCAGTGATGGTCTCTGATCCTAAAAACAGCCTGTCAATTTTGGGGAATTGAAACAAGATGTCAAACCATCAAAGGCTATAGCACAGCGGAGGGGTTTGAATCAAATATTAAAGTCAGTAGGCAAGCAAGCAACTTCGCCCCCTGAGTACAAATAGCAAATATAATTTAAGGGCTGGCCAAGAATATTCTTTTAACTAGCCTTAGGGGAGAGCTGGCAACTTTTTGTCCAGGAGGGAAGTGTTCAGTAAACAGGCATGGTAGATATATTGAGATAAAGAGACAGGAAAGACACAGAGATTCATAACTCCCAACTGTCCCGATTTTCGCAGGACTCTATCGATTGGTTCCCCCTGACCTCCACCTCTGCCTCAAATCTGAACACAATTCAACACCCAAATACAAAGTATGCTGCCACACAGCAATATGAAAGTAGAAAAAAAAAACAAAAAAAAGAGAGCAGGAAAAAAAAATACCTTATAATTAGATTTCCTGCTCATCAAGGAATTATTTATAATTTATTATGTGCCCTACACAAAATTAATGAGGATGGGAAAAGGGTGTTACAACAGGGAGATCTGCTTGGGATTACATGACTAAAGTGGTAGCTTTTGCATACTTGATTTTACACAAAATCGAGAGAAGACATATTTATGGGCCCTTTAAATGGTAGGGCTTGACAAACCCCCGGAACCAGGGAGATTGGGCTTCCTGAAACAGCTAGTTCCATGTTTTAATTTTTTGGGGTCAGTTTAATTGATGGAAATACCATTTCCCTAAAATACTAGGCTAGGCTTGGCTCCCAATGTCTACTAAAAAGCCTGTATTTATTCATTACTGCATATGACATCATCAATGATGGGGAATTATAGGACAGCTGTCTGCAAAAAGATAAGTTATGTTTTACTAAATAGAACTGTTTTAATGAAATAATACAAATAATGCATCTCAATGAGCTCTCTATGCTTGTATAGCTCTATCAGGGGGGCAGACATCTTGGGTCAGATCTTCCTTCATCTGATCCAAGATTCTAAACAACATGTCCGTCCCCTGATAGAGCTATACAAGCAGAGAGGGCTCAATAAGGTGCTTTATTTGTATTCTTTCTTTAAAGAAAACTCTAACCGAACTGAAAAGACTTTAAAGGGATAGTGCAGGCACAAAACAAGTAGTGCATCATCTAGAAGAAGCCATTTTAAATAAAGGGATAAACGGAACTGCAGCAAAAAGCGTGGTTTGGTCTGCTCTCTCAGGGCTGTCTTAACCACAGACAATAGGGGAAACTGCCCTGAATCCAGACACACTGCAGGGTCCACTGAGTCTGCTACTTCAGCCCTATAGTTTCTGAATCTTTTATTCATGTTCTTACTTGCAGGGTGGATGACATTATACTGGTTTAAATTATTATTCATTTTATTTTTCCCCTCACTCACCACTAAACCCCTTTCATCATGCTATTAACCAAGTTCCCGTAGCGTCTTCCAACTGCCATTGATTTTATTCGCCATTGACCATTATACCGTATTTGCTGGAATACAAGACGACCCCCCCCCAACTTTGGATATTCCTTTAGGAAAAAAAATTAAAAGCCTGAATATAAGACAACCCTATAGGAAAAAAAGTTTAACTTGAATATATTCACATGTAAACTGCTTTTTCATACTTAATAAAAAATTTGGATAGAAAAAATGCATTTCTTGTTTTTATTTCCTTTTATTTGCCCGTCTGCCCCCCTGACGTAGCCAATGCTGCCCCTACCCCCCCAGACTTAACCAGTGCTCCCTCTCTCGCTTCCTTCGCCCAGACTTGCTTGTGCTCCCTCTCCCCCCCTCCCTCCCCCAGACTTGCTTGTGCTCCCTCTCCCCCCCTCCCTCCCCCAGACTTGCTTGTGCTCCCTCTACCCCCCTCCCCCAGACTTGCTCCCTCTCCCCCCCTCCCTCCCCAGACTTGCTTGTGCTCCCTCTACCCCCCTCCCCCAGACTTGC
>CM069867.1:7164753-7409753 GCA_036172795.1 Pelodytes ibericus | reverse complement strand
CATATTGGGCACAGCCTGGTTGGTTCGAATTATACAAATACTGTTAAAGAGAATACCTCATAATTAATTATGGATTCTATTTTACATACTGGGAATGCTTTCTGTATAATACTAGGTCACTGGAAAAAGCTGTGTGTATTTTATTTTTTATTTTATTTTTTTAATCCACACCACAAATTAAAAATGACAAAAATAATAATTTCCATTCATCCATGCTAGCTGGGGTATGATGTAAACTACTGCTCAAATAATATGTATTATTTCTATAACACTTACTAAAGATCCAGTATATTTACAAAACGGATCCATCTGGTTACCACACCTACACAATTCTTCTGCATGGCCCTAATCGTTCACACCTCCACATCCATGTTTACAAACGGATATATTTTTTTTTTTTTTGCCTCGGTACGAAGAACAAGAAGAACTGCAAGAGCCGATTTCAACACACACAGGAAAAAAATGATTGTGCTTCGTTGCTGGAAAAAAAAAAGATGTCAACTAATAGCATCTAACACGGTACTGGGTGCCAATTCCAACATTATAGCACTAGATCCACGCATATGTAAAAGGGACTGTCTAGTGCCCAAAGTGCATCTTCCAAATATTAATGTGCTTTCAAAGTACTTTAAAATGCATGTCTTACATTTTGCATTGCTTAAAATATAAAATACCTACAGCTAGAAGGAATTGTGAAATTACAGCAGTTTGCAAGAAACCAAGAATGCCCACACTAGATGAGTAAAAGTCATTTCCTTTTTTTTTCCTGCAGGAACCAAAGGGAATAACTTAATTCAAATGAATGGCAAATCCTGTCTCTATAGTGATGTCAACAGACAATGTGTTGCACTGTTAAGAGATCCTACTGTGTACAAGAGCTGGTTTATCACTGTCCATACAATGTATTCAATTCGAGGAGCACAGGAAAAGGAATGGAACAAAAACTTTATGTCATTTGTCAAGCCCTGGGTTAGATCACGTGTTAAAGAATGTACAGTATCTCCTAAAATATGATAACACCTGTTAAGCCTTTTGATGTTCCAAAGACATGGTGATGTCACAGGAACAGTCACCGCTACTGCAATAAATGGGAAGTTAAACGTACAGTACTACACAAGTGAATCAATACAACATTTGTGACCATAGACACTGATATGGATTAACCAATTTCCGATGATGCGTAAAAGTCCAAGCGGTGGGGTTTGAGAGCTTGTCCCTACGCGGATATAACGGAGAAGCAAATCATTTTCAGTAAACGCTGTTGAACTGCAAATAAAAATACAGCCCATAAGTCAATATTTTGAGGTCTGTCTTCAAAATGGCACGGAAGCCATAATGCTAGAGTAAATACAAATATTTTACACTTTATAAAAAACAAGGCCTTGTATTGCTGTGATATAGTCCAGCAGTTTGTTGACAAAGACCATGCCAGTCACCGATTGTCAGAATGTCTGCTAGGCCCAAACGTGATCAGATTCCTTTTATACAAACAATTGCAAAGCTACACAATTATATTATTCGATTTTAAATCTGGCCTAGACTTGTTCAAAGCTCATTATTTGTAGAGGTTTGCTATATATTTAACAACATAGAAACATGAGTGTGTCGGCAGATAAGAACTTTTTCAGACCATCTAGTCTGCCCAATGTTCTAAATACTTTCATTAGGATACTTGCCCTTATCTTATATCTAGGATAGCCTTATTCCCACCCCATGCATGCTTAAACTCCTTCACTGTATTAACCTCTACCACTTCTACTGGAAGACTATTCCATGCATCCACTACCCTCTCAGTAAAGTAATACTTTCATTAGTCCCTGGCCGTATCTTATATCTAGGATAGCCTTATACCTATCCCACGAATGCTTAAACTCATTCACTGTATTAACCTCTACCACTTCTACTGGAAGACTATTCCATACATCCACTACCCTCTCAGTAAAGTAATACTTTCATTAGTCCCTGGCCTTATCTTATATCTAGGATAGCCTTATACCTATCCCATACATGCTTAAACTCCTTCACTGTATTAACCTCTACCACTTCTGCTGGAAGACTATTCTATACATCCACTACCCTCTCTGTAAAGTAATACTTTCATTAGTCCCTGGCCTTATCTTATATCTAGGATTGCCTTATACCTATCCCATGCATGCTTAAACTCCTTCCCTGTATTAACATCTACCACTTCTACTGGAAGAATATCCCATGCATCCACTACCCTCTAAGTAAAGGAATATTTTCATTAATCCTTGGCCTTATCTTATATCTAGGATAGCCTTGTGCCTATCCCATGCATGCTTAAACTCCTTCACTGTATTAACCTCTACCACTTCTGCTGGAAGGCTATTCCCATACATCCACTACCCTCTCCGTAATGTAATACTTTCATTAGTCCCTGGCCTTATCTTATATCTAGGATAGCCTTGTGCCTATCCCATGCATGCTTAAACTCCTTCACTGTATTAACCTCTACCACTTCTACTGGAAGACTATTCCATACATCCACTACCCTCTCAGTAAAGTAATACTTTCATTAGTCCCTGGCCTTACCTTATATCTAGGATAGCCTTGTGACTATCCCACGCATGCTTAAACTCCTTCACTGTATTAACCTCTACCACTTCTACTGGAAGACTATTCCATACATCCACTACCCTCTCAGTAAAGTAATACTTTCATTAGTCCCTGGCCTCATCTTATATCTAGGATAGCCTTATATCTATCCCACGCATGCTTAAACTCCTTCACTGTATTAACCTCTACCACTTCTACTGGAAGACTATTCCATACATCCACTACCCTCTCAGTAATGTAATACTTTCATTAGTCCCTAGCCTTATCTTATATCTAGGATAGCCTTATACCTATCCCATGCATGCTTAAACTCCTTCACTGTATTAACCTCTACCACTTCTACTGGAAGACTATTCCATACATCCACTACCCTCTCAGTAATGTAATACTTTCATTAGTCCCTAGCCTTATCTTATATCTAGGATAGCCTTATACCTATCCCATGCATGCTTAAACTCCTTCACTGTATTAACCTCTACCACTTCTACTGGAAGACTATTCCATACATCCACTACCCTCTCAGTAAAGTAATACTTTCATTAGTACATGGCCTTATCTTATATCTAGGATAGCCTTATACCTATCCCACGCATGCTTAAACTCCTTCACTGTATTAACCTCTACCACTGCTGCTGGAAGGCTATTCCATACATCCACCACCCTCTCAGTAAAGTAATACTTTCATTAGTGCCTGGCCTTATCTTATATCTAGGATAGCCTTATACCTATCCCATGCATGCTTAAACTCCTTCACTGTATTAACCTCTACCACTTCTACTGGAAGACTATTCCATACATCCACTACCCTCTCAGTAAAGTAATACTTTCATTAGTACCTGGCCTTATCTTATATCTAGGATAGCCTTATACCATTCCCACGCATGCTTAAACTCCTTCACTGTATTAACCTCTACCACTGCTGCTGGAAGGCTATTCCATACACCCACCACCCTCTCAGTAAAGTAATACTTTCATTAGTGCCTGGCCTTATCTTATATCTAGGATAGCCTTATACCTATCCCATGCATGCTTAAACTCCTTCACTGTATTAACCTCTACCACTTCTACTGGAAGACTATTCCATACATCCACTACCCTCTCAGTAAAGTAATACTTTCATTAGTCCTTGGCCTTATCTTACATCTAGGATAGCCTTATACCTATCCCATGCATGCTTATACTCCTTCACTGTATTAACCTCTACCACTTCTACTGGAAGACTATTCCATACATCCACTACCCTCTCAGTAAAGTAATACTTTCATTAGTCCCTGACCTTATCTTATATCTAGGATAGCCTTGTGCCTATCCCATGCATGCTTAAACTCCTTCACTGTATTAACCTCTACCACTTCTACTGGAAGACTATTCCATACACCCACTACCCTCTCAGTAAAGTAATACTTTCATTAGTCCCTGACCTTATCTTATATCTAGGATAGCCTTGTGCCTATCCCATGCATGCTTAAAACATTTAGTGACCATTGTAAATATGATATTGCAACATATTTCAAGAAAGAAGTAGGCCTCGCTAACCCCCGAGGTAAATAGGTCAATGTTATCAGGACTTGGTCACTTATCTCATTATTTTACATAGAAAACGATATGTGTTCAGATATAAACTGTGGGGCCAAATAATGGCACTATCATCGTGTCATAGTTGCCAATAGCCCTGATTTTTTATTTTGGATCCTATCAAACAAAGATATGGTGGAAGCAGCAAGCAATAGAAGGTTGTGGGTCCTGTGCATAGTGGAATTTAGCTGCAATGCTCCAGTACAGCGCATGTACAAAAAAAACAACACAAAGGCAAAAATGCTCTTAAAAAGTGATACATAACCACTGCCATGTCCACAGTCCTGAAAAGTATCAGAATTTATTTTTTTTAAAAAGCACTATAAATTTGATCTCAGCAATTGCACCAGTTTACCAGCAATTGTTGGGTAAAAAAAAAAACTAAAAGCATAGGTCCCAACGTTATATTTGCCAGTCGCGGGACAAAAAGGGAGCGAAGACCCCCTGAGACCGTATTGTGTGATACACAGTGTCTGGAGCTCATTTTCTCAGGTTTAGACTGTGTATATTCGACATACGCAGTTTTTTCACGCAATGCTGTATTAATTCCAGGACAGGATCCTAAAAACAGGACTGTGCCAGCAAAATCGGGAGTGTTGGCAACAATGCTAAAAGTTGAGCCATACGCATACCATTTTACTGGTTACCATGGCAATTCCATGGTCAGTGGTCCCATATATTTTGCTTATTGTTATATATACTTTATATCGGGAGGGGGGGGGGGTCCATCTTTTCTGAAGAGGGGACACATGAAAATGATCTATAAATGTCTAAATTAAGGGGGGAAAGTGTGTTTTAAACACGTCCGCGGAGTCTCCTGCTTATGACATCACCTCTGGCTTGATATGCAAATGAGCTGGTTTTTAGTGGAAAATGTGTCATTTGCATACCGTGCCACTGGTGATGTCATACACAGGGGACACCACCGACACATTTAAAGCAAAGATTCATCCTCATTTAGACCTTGGCTCGCAAATCTGCTAACACAAGGTATAGATCCTTTGCCGAGTGACATCACAAGACGCTCCATGGCCCCGCTCAACAGATACTGGGAGTTGGAGCTCAATTCTCCTCTTTTAGACTGTGTATGTCTCCAAGACACAAGCACTGCTGAAAGTGCATAGTACTAAGTACGAAAATCGGGGCTATTGGCAACTATGACCGCACTGTGCTGCAAGATCGGGGTGACTTGGCTCTGTGACACCCCCCTTATAAAAAACAAGATCCCCGCCATGTTACTCCAAGATTACCATATACTCTCCATTGCAGGAAAACCCCACTGTAACCCCACACTACTACCTATCAGTGGTTATCCAAATTGCAAACATAATATGTAAACACATCTAAAACCATTCAATACATAGGTTTCCTCCGTAGAAAGGCTTTACGGCCTGCAACCAAAAACGCCCATTGCGCCATCCAATTTAAAAAAAAAAAAAACAACCCCCTCAAAATGAAAAACGCCATCAATTTGAAATATATATATAAAAAAAAAATGATAAGAAAATTGCTCCCTAAAAAATATACAAATGTCTATAAATCGATTAAGTGATCACAATAAGAAATAAATATTTCTCGCAGGGGGGGGGGGGATGTATAGTGTATAGGCCCCTCTTGAGGACAGAAGTAAACAGGTCAATGTTATCAGGCCTTGGTGCATCAGTGGACACCGTTAGAAACAAAATCTGTCTACGGGGGGGGGGGAGATACTTACGGCAACTGTATGCAGATCTGACCCTGTCCTGTTCATTCTCCCATCTGTAATTCTGCAATGAGAGGAAATTCTCTTCTTCTGCATCCGTATGTTTTGCCTCTTCCCTCCCGGGCAGGTCTCGTTAGAAAGATGACATCATCCTTTTTTTCAGACATGCACCTGACTCTCAGGATGCAGCCCCCCTCCTCTCTCAAATACAGGTCGTCGTTTGTCTTAAAGGGGAAACCCGTTGTGCAAAAAAAAAAAAAAAAAAAAAGCCCCCTTTTTTTTTTTTCCATGCAGGATTTGTTATGTCTGTCTGTGTGTGTGTGTGTGTCTGTGTGTGTGTGTTAGGAGTGTCTTCCTTCGCAGCTTAAAAAAAAAAAGGGGGAAGAGTCTGTGTCTAATTTGAAATGCAGGTCAATGCTGCAGGCTGTGTGAGCACATCAGCATCGCTGGCTCTGCACATCAGCATCCCTCCTGCTCCACAGAAGGAAAATGGACTCTGGTACAAGTATTTACACTCATGCTCGTTGAAGAAGCAGCACACACACTGCTCTAACCAAGTCCTTCACTGTTTAAAAGCTCACATTTGGCTATAGAAGACATAATAGCAAAGGGGGTACAGTGTATACATCTTGGTACACACATCCGACGCGCATCACAGTGGTGGGAGATGAATTATCTTTAATTGTAGGCTCTGGGTGACAAGGATTAACCCTTAAAAGGGACTGGATCCCCTAAACATTGTTTTATACTGGGCATGTAGAGGGATCAATAAATGATTGAAGGTTATCAATATATTGTGTTAGCAGAATGGTAAGCAAATGGCTAAATTAGGAGAAAAATGTGATTTTAAATGTGTCTGTACAGTGGTGTCTCCTCTTGATGACATCACCGGTGGCTTCGTATGTAAATGAATCCCTTTTTAAATGGGAAATGTTGTCATTTGCATATCAAGCCGTAGGGTGGCCACCTGGCCGGTATTTTACCGGCAGGCCGGTAAAAAAAAAAATTGGCATCTGGCCAATGTTAAGTCTATGGAGACAGTAGCAAGGCCGGTATTTTTCGGAAGAAAAGGTGGCAAGCCTAGCCACAGGTGATGTCATAAGAAGGAGACACGTCTCTCCTAATTGAGGCATTTCGGTTAACCCAATGTATAGATCAACTTACATGCTTTTTTATTCTCTATATTCCCAGTATAATGTTAAAGTGAGGCAGCCATGGCCCCTTCCTGACTCCTAAAAATAGCCAGGGTGGCTCCTAATTTAGTCTGTTTTGTGCCAAAAGTCTACAAATATTTGTGATTCTCTGCTTTAAGGACATATGACTGTCCTGACACATTATGCCTGTAAACATTAAATTCTGCTTTATAAGGGGTCTGTACAGTCTCCTGTTGTATGACATCACCTTGTGGCCCGATATGCAAATGAAGTACTTTCAATGAGAAATGTTCTTTTGCTTGCCGAGCGATGTCATAGTGACAAGACAGCACTAAAACATTTAATCCATGTTTTGTTCCTTAACCTATCCATTTGCTTGTAAGTGATCCGAGAACACAATACAGGTTGAGTTTCCCTTATCCAAAGATCCAAATATCGAACGGAGCCAAAATCGGAAAAAAAAACTAAATTCGGATGTGGGTCAATTTGGATAAGGGATACTCCCCTTCCTGGCGCCAGGCGGTGAAGCTCCTTTGCTTCACCCTCCCTGGCGCCATCAAGGTGGCGCCAGCGCTCATGGGAAATGTAGTTCCCAGAGTGCTGCGACGGGAGGGAGGGACTACACGCGACGGACAGATCATCTCGCGGAGCAGGTTAGATCCCCAGCTCCGCTGCTGGAAGTGATCTATATAAACTAAATACAACGCGGCCAAGTTTGCTCACATTGAATTCAGATAATGTAGATCATTTTTAGGGCTGGGCCAAGTATACGTTATCCGAAATTCTGCCGGTCCCGAGCATTTCCGATAAGGGAAACTCAACCTGTACTAACAGTATCAGTACAACATGTGCAATGTATCCTATACCTCTTTCAGACAGATCTCGCCTATGATCCTGCTCTAAATATATATCTATTTTCTCCTGTGTAGGTTTCTCTAGTTCACTTGCAAACTACACTACACATTGTATTTGTGATTTATTAATCATTTATTACATTTTTTTGTTTTTCCTAACACTGGGAAAGATTCATTTGACAGCTGGGCTGTTTGGAGAGAACCTGTCCTCACAACAGTATTGCTTTTTCAGTGAACTCTGAATGTATCAAAATTCACAGCAAAGCCGGAGGTACCTTTGGATCTGAACTGTTTTGACATTGTATGGGTCATTGAGAGCCAAAGGTGCTAAAGATTGTGACATTAACACTGGGGGGGGGGGGGGGGGGGGGGTTAGTAAAGTATCTGAAGCAAAGCAATAATTTAAAGACCCACTAAACAATAAATAATAGAAACACAAGTTAAATAGCTATTGACCCTGGTATGATAAACTGGCATGTACTTTTCCCTTGGCAAGCATCAAGACTTGGCCTGTCGCCAATAGTCTCTCATTGCTAATGCAGTTAAAGACCTTTTTTTTCACATGCCACAAACCGTTCTTCCCTAATTTGTTTAATTTTTTAAACGGTACTTCTCCAAAGTACCATTGAGAACATGTCCCATAGTCCTGTGAATGCTAATGCTATTGTGAAGGGTTAGAAAGAGTGACAGTGGTGCAAACGCATATGCAACTAGGAAGTATGGCACTGTAGTAGGAGGAGGGAGCAGGCAGAAAGTGAGACAGACACAAGATGTCGGCACTGTAGTAGAAGAACAAGCGCAGAACATGCTGAGGATTTATAGGCAGATTGTTTGATATAGCACATTAGAATAGGATAGTAGATAAGCATGAGGGAAGCCTTTTGTATGACATTGTTTTTAGGGTTTAATCCCTCTTTAAAATATGTCTACGTAATTGCGAGCTAGGTATAACCGATTGTGGAGTGGTATGTATTTGAAACAATTTGTTTTCAATTTTATAATGGGGAAAACAATGTACGGTAATTGTAACATGTCTGTGTTTAGTAAAAATATATCTTTATTGACATATTTGTTTAGAAATACTTTCATGAACAACAACTGTATCATTCAGCAATTCTTTTCCACCATAGAAGAGATGGAACTATATTGAAAGGAGGGAACAATTTCTCGGGGTGCGTAAGTAGCATGCGGGTTTACTCTGGGCTCTGCCTCGGAGCTGAGGCAGAGCCAGTCAGGAGGCTTGCACACGCTGACAGGGTCTGTTCAAGGTCTGTATTGAGTGGGGGCCTCTAGTTTTCAAAGGGGATCACTAGAGGGGGCCTAGTTATGTGATACCAGAATGGTTGCTGTTGCATTTGGTATAGGGAATGTATAATAATGACTCTCGACAGGATTAAATGAAAATAATGTACAGTCAAAATATACTCAGTCACTTTAATAATATTCACAGTAGGAATGAAGACCAACTTAAATATATATATATATTGGCTTGTGGGATTTATATATATATTTCTATATATCTATACATATATACTGTAAATTCCACAAGAAAATTCAATGAATAATAGAAAAGTGTAATTTTGTATTTGGGCTCTGTCTCTTATTGATGATGTCATGATCTAGTACAGGGCTTGACAAATATTTGCAGTCTTTTTTTTTTTTTTTTTAAACCAAACCCTCCAATTCACGAACCGGGGAAATGGTACCTCAATAGTGCGCTAGATAAAAATCAGAAGCCAGACAATAGGGATTTAACGAGCCATTGCTCGTTAAAATGCACGTATGTTTGCTTTAAAAACAAAATTACAGTTCTACAGTGACATTGAATAAGGAGGGCCTTGGAGCAATAGGATAACTATTTTACACTTTATTTAGAGATGTTAGGAGGTAGGAAATGTTGAGGGGAAACAGACCACACCTGGTTTTATCTATATTACATAATACATTTATTTATATTTAGCGCCAAATAGGTAAGTAGCGCTAGGTATAGAGAATAGAGGGGGACTACATGCTAAGTGAGACGAACAGGGACAGACTGATACAGGGAGAGCCCTGCTCGCAGAGCTTACAATCTAGAGCCGGGGTGGGCCGTCTGCGGCCCTCCCGATGTTGCAGGACTACATTTCCCGTACTCTTATGATGTCGTTTATCTGCAGCTTTACAGAGGTGATCAGGCACACTAAAAACAAATGGAGTCTTGTTATGTTAATAGGGTGGCCACCTTTTCTTCAGAAAAATACCGGCCTTGGTACTGTCTCCATAGACTTAACATTGGCCTGATGCCAATTTTTTTTACCGGCCTGCCGGTAAAATAGAGGCCAGGTGGCATCCCTATATGTTAATAGGAAAAATCCCTACTGTGATCCAAAAGCCTGGTAAAACAGGACGTCCTTGGTATCATGTACAGGAGCAGTGAGGGCTAGAAAGCCAGTGGCTTTAACTAATTTATTAATGTCAGGAAATGCTTTTGGTTATGAAGATTAATGAGCTATTAATGAGTCAGGCCTTAATAATCCTTGATACCACAGAACATGCTGCTCACACTCTACCCTACTGCCTTAAAAGAGGTGTAAATATGGTTGGGAGGGCATAGCAGCCAACATTGGCCATGTTTCCAGGGACACATATTAGTTCCACATGCTGCAGAAAGATCATGCAAAGTGCAGCCCGGCAGTATGTAGGATGGATATACGCACAGACACCATCCAATTAATTAATCATGGTAGGTCTTATGAGATCTCCACCCTGATTAATTAATTGGAGTGTGTGTGTTTGTATACTTTGCATGGTCTTTCTGCAGCATGTGGAACAAATATGTGTCCCTGGAAACATGGCCGGTGTTGGCAACTATGGAAAGGGTGGGTACTAACTAATTAACAAAAAGTACAATTGTAAAAAATGGTAATGTAAGACGAACATAAACCATTAAAAAAAATATAAAGCAAGGCTGTTCAACTACAGTCCTTAAGGGACGAGAATTCAGGGTAATACTTTGTATATGACTCAGTCGTATAGATTGTGAATTGTTTTATTACATTTATTACACACACAGTAACCTCCCCTCAGCACTGTGT
The DNA here is from genome assembly GCA_036172795.1 of Pelodytes ibericus. Classification (NCBI taxonomy): domain Eukaryota; kingdom Metazoa; phylum Chordata; class Amphibia; order Anura; family Pelodytidae; genus Pelodytes; species Pelodytes ibericus. The sequence continues at coordinate 7,398,817 of CM069867.1, read as the reverse complement.
AGAAGACATAATTACAGTGTAGACCTTTCAAATAGAAACGATTTAACGAAAGAATACAAATAAAGTACCTTACTGAGCCCTCTTTTCTCTGTGTAGCTCTATCAGGGGGCAGACATCTTGGGTCTGCGGAAGCAACTGGCTACTTCTTATTCATGCTGCAATTAGGGTTGCCAAAATACCGGCCTTGCTACTGCTTCCATAGACTTACCGCTGGCCTCAAGCCAATTTTTTTACCAGCCCGCCAGTAAAATACGGACCAGGTGGCCACCCTAGTTGCAATGTTTTTATATTTCAGGGGAACAAAGACCCAAGATTCTAACCAACATGTCCGCCCCCCTGATAGATCTATACAAAGCAAAGATTCTAAACAACATGTCCGCCCCCTGATAAATCTATACAAAGCAAAGATTCTAAACAACATGTCCGCCCCCTGATAAATCTATACAAAGCAAAGATTCTAAACAACATGTCCGCCCCCTGATAAATCTATACAAAGCAAAGATTCTAAACAACATGTCCGCCCCCTGATAGATCTATACAAAGCAAAGATTCTAAACAACATGTCCGCCCCCTGATAGATCTATACAAAGCAAAGATTCTAAACAACATGTCCGCCCCCTGATAGAGCTATACAAAGCAAGGATTCTAAACAAAATGTCCGCTCCCTGATAGATCTATACAAAGCAAAGATTCTAAACAACATGTCCGCCCCTGATAGAGCTATACAAAGCAAAGATTCTAAACAACATGTCCACCCCCTGATAGAGCTATACAGAGCAAAGATTCTAAACAACATGTCCGCCCCCTGATAGAGCTATACAGAGCAAAGATTCCAAACAACATGTCCGCCCCCTGAAAGATCTATACAAAGCAAAAGTAAGATAATTTATTAATATTATTTCATTAGATCATTTCTATTTACAATGTCTACACTTCTTACCAGCTTTCAAACATAACTTCATTTTTTTTTCATTTGGATTAGTAGTTGTCAGACAGTAATAATTCAGATAGTAGTTGGTCTGTCTGCTCATGCACCAGAAGCTTGGTAAAATCACCCTGACCCTTGGGGGGCTTGGCAAAATTGCGCTGGCCCTCTGTTTTTTTTTCCTGATAATGTGGGCTTGGCTTAGGTTGTTCAGGATAATAGAGGACACAATTCACTTATCGAATACCACACACTATGCATTTATCAAGTACCACATGCTGTCCTAGGAGCCGAGTAATTACAGGGAACTCAGTAATAACCTCCTCAATCTTTACCATCTAAGTCACTAATTAGAACAGTGACTAAAGAGATCCCTGCACAATGGTGCACGTTCCTAGGTGAGACTGTAAAGGCACACTGTTCAAATAACTGGGGGTCCCCCCCCCCCCCCAATGTATGAAGTACACTTTGAAAATTAAATGCCTCTTAGGTAGGTACCAATGTGGCGACAGTAGTGTATGTTCCACAAGGCACTCGCCTAGGGCGGCACTTTGCCAGAGGGTGTTAAAGCACACTTCTGGTGCTTCAAACATTTTCGCTCCCTCCCTCCCCCACCACTCAGCAAGCTTTAGCCCCTTCCAATTAATAGGGGTGATGGGGGCATGTAATGGATGTGGTGGGGGTATGTAATGTGGGCATGAAATGGGGGTGATGGGGCATTTAGTGTGTATGCAATGTGGGTGAAGGGGGCATGTAATTGGGTGATTGGGCATTTAATGTGTGTGCAATGTGGGTGATGGGGCATGTAATGGGGTGATGGGGCATGTCGTAGGTGTGCAACGTGGATGGGGTGCCCGAATTTTGTCTGCCTAGGGCAGCAGAAAACCAAGATACACCACTGTGTGGTGAAACGTATTAGGCAAATCCTTTTACAGTTGGGAATAACTACTGTCCGATGCAGATCATTCAGGGAACAGTGTGCTTATCTATTGGTCTTTCTGTGTACCGTGCTATTTTAATATATTTAATACATTTATATTTTTTACACATGAATTTATACGACTTTTATCCAATGAAAGAGAGAGGTCTTATTCGGTTCCTCTCATGTAATGTCGTTTGTAATCAGTTGATGGACGTCCTAAGTCCACCAGGTTGAAGTTTCAAAGCAAATGCAACTTTTTTTGATTTTACCTTGTGCCTCCCCTGTGAATAGCACTTACACAACAAGCACTTACATTTCAAAAAATCCTACCACTCAATCCGTTTTACAGCCCTGGGGGCTGGGTTCTGCCACCCCTATGTTCAACAAAGTTCAGCCTACAAGTCATACACTATAGCTGCTTTCTGCTTTTATATTCAATCAAGCACATACCCCCTTTGCATTGTAAATGACTTCAATTAAAAATGTGGATCCACAAACGAATGCTGAGACTAGAAAATATGATGGCGTTTTTATTTTTTTTAAATAAATACCAGTCATGCCGGGTCCAGACCATGCCATAGACTTAATATTGTTTTTACAAAAACCTATTTGGCAGAGTGTTTAAACAGAAAAGCACACAAACCCTACTTCGGTTCAAATTAAGGATCACCAACAAACACTGCGTCTCCATCCGGATAGAGCATGTGCTTCTCCGTAGCAAGGCCTCATCCAACAGCTGATAATTATCAAGTGCGCACTGGATATAGACTAATAAAGAAATATAGGATTAACACCAACTCAGCCTCATAGGACTTATTTTATTATAACATCTAGCCAGCCTATACCTCTGACGAAGCCCTCGGGCGAAACGCGTCAGGTAGCTGGCCATCTGAAAGCGCTGTGCTATTTGTATACTGTCTTTAAATTATTTGTATAAGCCCTTTATGTATTTTGACTGTGATATTGTGTGTGATATTAAACCAGCTATATGTTTTACACCGAATGTGATCTTATATACCTCTGTCTCTAAGTCGGCGCCCATACCAGCTACATCTAGCGAAATATTGGCCTCAAGCCAATTATTTACAGCCTGCCAAATACCAGTTCGGTCTCAAGCCTACTAACAAGATACTAGTGAAAGTGAAAATTTAGTAGTGAAAATAATTAGGGGTAGGGCCAACATTGTTCATGGTGGACATTTACTGGATGTTCCGTTGGAGAATTTAATGATCTCCTATGGGTCCTTCACAGACCTTACCTTTATCCGCCTATAACGGACACTGAAAAGCACAAGGCATGGGGCAAGATAGTAGATCAGGCCTTATCAGGAAGCAAGCATGTAGGACGTAATAGAAAGTAAAAATCTACCCAGGCGATTGTCATAACAAAAGCTTCTAAAACACAACAGCAAAATTCCATGTAACGCGCGAGTGTCCGGTCATTTCTGAGCGCATTTTTCCTATGCTATATACGTCACCAGTGGACAGGGGTGGGTCTACGGTTGCCCCTTTTTCTTCGGAAAAATACTGGCCCTGCTACCGCCTCCATAGACTTAACATTGGCCTCAAGTCAATTTTTTTTTTTACCGGCCTGCCGGTAAAATACCGGCCAGGCGGCAACCTTGGGTGGGTCCAGCCAAAAGATGACGCCATGGATACGGTCAATCTGAGGTTGCGGCTGAAGTTCAAGGATGTGCATTGTATAACATATGTGTCAGAATCTATGCTAGGATTGCAATCCTTGTTCCCTTTACCTATTTATGTTATAATAATGGGTTTTCTGAGAGTCTAATACACCGACATTAACAAAACCTGGTCTGGCGCTAAATTGGACCATGGAAACCAATGGAAAGCTTCTACTTTTTTAGAACTTTACCCCAGAATTGACTTTCCCCCTTACGGTTTGTTCATGGTTTTGACTCTGCTTGCTCTTGACTCCTATGTGACCGCCATTTTGTTTTGTGTTCTGTTTTGGTAACTTCACCGGGGAAGTCTGCATAGACCCCTGCTTGCAGCCGCTCAGCCGTAGGGGAGATTAGTCACCCTGCCCCAGTCCCCGAGCCTACTGCTGCCCTTGCAGTGCTGATCTGGCGCTTTTGCCCCCAAACAAAATGGCGGTAAAAAAAATAAACCACAGGCTGTGCAGGCCCCAAGACTCCATTTCTAATTATTACGAATGTTCTTGAATATAATAATCTGGGAATACAATAACTGGTATTTACCTTGAGAGGCGTTTCCTTAAATTTGGACACGGCAAGTCATAATTACTTCCAAATATATTTACACATCAATTACAGGCCGGTTTTATGCAATGTTGTGACTGTACCTCGTTAAGAGTACTATGTCATACTGAAAATATTTAAAGTACGCCGGATTCGTTCTTATTCAAGAGACCTACTTTTGTTCCATGACACGAAAATCCAGTCTAACAAAATAGTTTCGATCTTCGTGTTTTGAGATAATGAACCGCGAAAAGGGAAAACCTGAAGATGGGGGCCTTGAGAATGACGCGAGCAGCGTGCTACAGACGTATGTTTTTATCATGGCAGAATGAACACACCGGTGTTTTGTAGTAAACATTAAAGAGCAGTCTGTGCATGTTCAAAAGATAGAACATGTCGAAATGTTGAAAAACACCCAGTGGAATACAGATCTGAATGATTACAATTGTAACGTACAACCGTCAGCTAAAAATGAAGTTAAGTTTAAATCAAAAAAATTAGGCATTTCATATATTTAAAAAAAAATACAAATATAGTGTCTTATTAGGACATCTTTGCTCTATCAGGGGGCAGACATGTTGTTTAGAATCTTGGGTCAGATAAGGGGAGGGGCTTTAGATACAGAGTAATAAGAGGAAACCACGCAGGTAACAGTTGTTGGACTGAACGGGATTTCTAACGAGTAGTCACCGTTGAGGAAATGATTCACTTTGCGCCAATTACTCATCTTTGCTCCAGAGCAACCGATGTATTAATGGATCAGGCGCTTTCAGATTAATGTCGGAGAACCCCCGCCAAACGCAGTCTATGATGCCAATCACACCTCCAGCGACGGAGGTGACGATCATCTACTATTGGTTGTGTGCCGCATGACTGAGATAATGTCATCTTCATATATATATATCAGAGCTTGACAAACCCCCGGCGCCAAGTCACCATGGCGCCACTCGCCCTTGGATCAGTACAAAAAAAAAAAAACGATCGGAGCGCAAGGGAGCCGAGTGTATGTGACTGACTGTGTCTCTGTGTGTATATGTATGTGACTGACTGTGTCTCTGTGTGTATGTGTATGTGACTGAGTGTGTCTCTGTGTGTATATGTATGTGACTGACTGTGTCTCTGTGTGTATATGTATGTGACTGACTGTGTCTCTGTGTGAATATGTATGTGACTGACTGTGTCTGTGTGTGTGTGTATGTGACTGACTGTGTGTCTGTGTGAATATGTATGTGACTGACTGTGTCTCTGTGTGAATATGTATGTGACTGACTGTGTGTCTGTGTGTATATGTATGTGACTGACTGTGTGTCTGTGTGTATATGTATGTGACTGACTGTGTGTCTGTGTGTATATGTATGTGACTGACTGTGTGTCTGTGTGTATATGTATGTGACTGACTGTGTCTCTGTGTGTATATGTATATGACTGACTGTGTGTCTGTGTGTATCTGTATGTGACTGACTGTATCTGTGTGTGTGTATATGTATGTGGCTGACTGTGTCTCTGTGTGTACATGTATGTGACTGAGTGTGTCTCTGTGTGTATATGTATATGACTGAGTGTGTGTCTGTGTGTATATGTATGTGACTGACTGTATCTGTGTATATGTATGTGACTGACTGTATCTGTGTGTGTGTGTGTGTATGTGACTGACTGTGTGTGTGTGTGTGTGTGTGTGTGTGTGGTTGCGTGAATGTGCCGTTGTGTGGCTCCTAGATTTTTTTAGCTGGCTCCTAAAGCTGAATTGAAATGAAATGTGTCAAGCCCTGATTCTATATATATATATATATATATATAAATAGCTCATAAGTCTAAATATCTGATTAACACTGCAGAAAGTGATTGGGTCTGGGAATGACGCTCATTCAATAGCCACTTCCTCAGAGCTCTAATAAAACAGGTTAACACTCGGCGTGGGTATAATTTTAGATAGTGTTAATCATCTCCAGGCATCTTAATGTGTAATTCCCAGAGCAGATTTACATGTGGAATGTATGACGGTATTAACATGGAATGCTGTGCTGTGAATTGTATGTCTCTCTGATCTGTACTAGAATGGACCGGCCAAAAATAATGGTTAAATAAAATACAAATAACTAGATTGTTACATGTACATTTAACCAGCTAATGGAGGACTACATCTCCCATACTCCCCTGTGAGCCTATTAGTATTATGGGAGTTATATGCCATTACTATACGCCATTACTATATGCCATTAGTAGGTGGAAGGCCGCCGTCTGACCCCCCCCCCGCTTTGGAAGACGAAACAAAGAAGGATATTTAAGAAAAAGGAAGTGACAAGTGAACTGAAAAAAGCAGGCATAGGTAGTAGAGTTGGAGAAATTCTCAAACCAGTCTACTTTTTCCTGATAATAAATGTCTGACTTTCGCAGTTCACTTGTCAGTTCTCTTTGGGAACAGTAAAAAAAAGAATTCTCCTGCTGACGGCATGCACTGTGGGGGACTGAAGGCCATAATATATTCTGCTTTTCCACTACCTAGCTACTATCAAATATGTAGACAAAATGGAGTCCTGGCGCTAATAGAAAGGACAAAAGCTAAGCATTAGAAATTGGGGATGGGACAGTTCATCGCGGCTGCATTAACGCAGCCCCTTCACAGCCCACTTTTCATCGCGCGAGAGCTGATCGCGGGACATTTCATCGCTAAAGGTTAGTATTAATGTTTAATAGAGGTATTAGTGTTAGATTATTAGAATTTTAGTATTAGGGTTTGGGGGTTAATTTTAGTATTGGAGTTCGGGGGTTAATTTTAGTATTAGGGTTTGGGGGTTAGTATTAATATTGGGTTTGGGGGTTAATTTTAGTATTAGAGTTCGGGGGTTAATTTTAGTATTAGGGTTTGGGGGTTAGTATTAGAGTTCGGGGGTTAATTTTAGTATTAGGGTTTGGGGGTTAATTTTAGTATTAGAGTTCGGGGGTTAATTTTAGTATTAGGGTTTGTGGGTTAGTATTAGAGTTCGGGGGTTAATTTTAGTATTAGGGTTTGGGGGTTAGTATTAATATTGGGTTTGGGGGTTAATTTTAGTATTAGAGTTCGGGGGTTAATTTTAGAATTAGGGTTTGGGGGTTAATTTTAGTATTAGAGTTCGGGGGTTCATTTTAGTATTAGGGTTTGGGGGTTTATTTTAGTATTAGAGTTCGGGGGGTTAATTTTAGTATTAGGGTTTGGGGGTTAATTTTAGTATTAGAGTTCGGGGGTTAATTTTAGTATTAGGGTTTGGGAGTTAGTATTAGAGTTCGGGGGTTAATTTTAGTATTAGGGTTTGGGGGTTAATTTTAGTATTAGGGTTTGGGGGTTAATTTTAGTATTAGAGTTCGGGGGTTAAATTTAGTATTAGAGTTTGGGGGTTAATTTTAGTATTAGGGTTTGTGGGTTAATTTTAGTATTAGGGTTTGGGGGTTAATTTTAGTATTAGAGTTTGATGGTTAATTTTAGTATTAGAGTTCGGGGTTAATTTTAGTATTAGGGTTTGGGGGTTTGATTTCGCTGTACTGACAGAAGACCACATCTATTTACCTCATTATCTAATGGTAGTAATTTAACCTCGCCGCACAAAGCCCACCATAGACACGTTTACTATTTATTATTCTATTATTATGAGTATTGGTCTTTTATACACATTATTTAATTTGTAAACAGCTGTAACTTTTGTTGCTTCCTCGGGCTCTCTGTATCTTTATGATATATATGTTACACACAGATTCCTTTTGGACGTTCTTACAGAATGCTCAATAGCCCTAACCCTAATGTGTGATTATAGGTTCATTAATTGTGTAATTACGCCCTCTACCTGTCACATTATGTTTTCAGAACTGTTTATTTCAATGATAACTTTTTTTTTTTTTGTTTTATTACACTATTGGTTGATAATTCTTTTAATAATCCAAAAAAAAAAAAAAAAGAAAACCAAAAGAAAAGAAAAGAAAAAGAGAAAAAAAATAAATAAATAATCCAAATAACATTTATATTTAAACATAGGGTACATTTATGTGTTTGTAGTATAGGGGGGTTTCTGTACCCCTCAGCTCCTTCCCCTATGACAGCTTATTACAAGTGACGTATTCTTTATAATCTGACTGATCAGAAACACAATTCTGGAAACTGAAAGGTCAATTCTGGAACAGAAGGACAGGCCTTGAATGGGGATCTGTATTAGTCCAGCACTGACAGATCTGTATTTACCACTTTATTGTATTCAAAGTCACAACAGATTTTCAAAGCGAAATGTATCCAGTGATGCTTATCCTGTCTGTGTTTCACGTGGTTGTATCTTCAAGTGTATGACTCAGTGCAAATTAGAATAATTGTACCTCACAGATATAGCAGACTAAATTACCTTAGATCTGTGTTAATCACACATGTTTTTCTATCCGTAGCTATATCAATTATTAGCACCGTCTACGTGCTGTGACATCAAGACTAGAGGAAAGCGTATACAAAATGGCAGCGACAGACTGTCCCGTCAGCGAAATATACTTTTATGGGAGGCCATTTTGGAAGGACTTCGGCTGTTACGAATATATAGCCAAAATCCTCCCAAATAGGCGAAATCCTCCCAAAATGGCCGATGTGTAATAATATTAAAATCAGTAATAATTTTTAAAAAGTGTAAAATATATATATACATATCTTCATTAACTGAATATATAAAAATTAACATAAATGAAGATAAAATAATATAAAATTTGTTTTTTTTATTTCAAATTTTAATTGTATATAAAAAATTTTGAGTTTAAAATAGGTTTGCTTTAATTCTTGCACACTTTTCCATTCAATTCTCCAACGCAGCTCAGAAATGAAAGGGGTAAATGTTACCATTAATTGGGGGTCGGAGCATAATGGGTAGAAGAAAATCCTATGGTGTTCGTGATAAGAATGTTCCAATCCGAACATGTCCGACGCTTCGGTTTCCGAAATGCTGATTCGAACCCAAATTCAGGGATATTTCGGAGAAAAAAAAGTGCCCGACAATTACGGATAAATCAGTGTATATTACATGCAGACATCCCCCGCTGCTGCCCGGTGTTATTTCTGGAGCAAATTCTCCTGCGCAATCGCAGGAGAATTTGCTCATTGCGCATGCGCATAAAGTTACAGCTGATATTATTGATACAGCAGGAGGATCACAAATCCCATCAAGATGAGGCAGCCCTCACCAGGATGCTTGCCCCCTTATGTCCCGACGCCCCGTGTTACTTACCACCTTAAGAACACAACAACGGACGCGCGCATTCCCAAACGGCTGGATAGGCGTGCGCATGCGCTGTGTATCGCTGTGGTCGATGATCTGGTGAGAAGGGGTGTGCGGGGGGTGTGAGGGGGGCGGGAGGTGGGTTGCGCAGCTGGCGCATGCGTGGTGGTCACAAAGTTACAGCTAAGTTATCAGCTGTGACTTTATGCGCATGCGCAATGAGCAAATTCTCCTGCGATTGCGCAGGAGAATTTGCTCCAGAAATTTGTCAGAACACCGGCACTTCTGCCGGGACTTCTATGACGGATGCCGGAAGGTCACACGACCTTCTATGTCACACCACCTTCTATGTGCCCTCAACGACATCAGTCATCCTAAGGATTATTTATTTAGTTTAAAAGAAATTGAACAATTGCGTGATTATAATCGTCACCAAGAGATCCATCCCGATTAATAATAACGAAAAAGAAAAACAACTATTCCTGACTTACTTACCCTGCAGAAGACACTGACTGTGAATTCTCACTCTGTATGTGTTTTCAGGTGAGGTTTCTCCTCAACGTTTAGTAAAAATCCATATCTTGCCGTAATCCAGGAGCTGAAAACATTTTTTGCATTCAATGAATATGCACCGTGCAGCTTGATGGATGCCAGAAGAAAAATACTGCTGAGTGTACCCACTGTGAAAAAAAAGAAAAGAAAAGAAAAAAAAGTTATAGTGCAGACAGGGGTTGACTTACATTTGCTGGTTACTTTTGAAGCATTATGAACACAAATGAACAACTGAGTTGCAAAGATTAGGCTTAAAGGAGTCGATTTAGAGAATTTTTGTAGGTTTCCTGCTTGGACCTGGGTTTTGTAACTTGGTTGTCAATACTACCTCGATTATAAGACGAGCAAATGCTTATATTCTAGGTCCTCTTATAATCAGACCTCAGATAGAGGTCTGACTATAAGATTAGGATCCAGGTCCCCCGCAGATCTGCAGGCGACCTGGATCCCCTTCGCAGGCAACCGGTGGATGTCCTCCGGTGCTGCCTGGCTCTTCCTGGGACTTCTACGACGGAACACCGGGTCATGTGACCGCATGGCTTTCCAACGTAGAAGCCCCAAGGGAAGTGTTGGGCAGCATCGAATGATGTCTTCGCCCATCATGAAGACATCCACCGGCTGCCCCTACTAGACACCAAGGAGTCTAGCACTGAAAATCTACGGGGATCAGACAGCTGTGTGGGGGGAAGCAGCTAAGATTGGGGGGCAAAGCAGGCTTTGTTGGGGGGGGGGGGTTGCACCCCTGGCCAAGTCTGGGGGGGGGGGACCTAAAGGTGGCTTGATCGAGTTTTTATAATTTATTAAAATCTAACACGTTAGAATATAAACCTAAACACTTGTGTATTGTAATGCACTCTCGTCGATAAAACACTTCATAAATAATTCAATAAAAATGTATTAACAGATGCCAGTACAGCTTACTCTGAGAGAGTGTGTGCCGAGGAGCTCCTCTTGAGAACAAATGAGCTATATAAAAATAAACAAATTATTATTAAATGGACTGGATCACCTAAACATTGTTTACTGTGAATCTACAGCATACAAAAGGATAAGATAAGGCCAGGGACTAATGATAGTATTACTTACTGAGAGGGTAGTGGATGTATGGAATAGTCTTCCAGTAGAAGTGGTAGAGGTTAATACAGTGAAGGAGTTTAAGCATGATTGGGATAGACACAAGGCTATCCTAGATATAAGATAAGGTCAGGGACTAATGAAAGTATTACTTTACTGAGAGGGTAGTGGATGTATGGAATAGTCTTCCAGTAGAAGTGGTAGAGGTTAATACAATGAAGGAGTTTAAGCATGCGTGGGATAGTCACAAGGCTATCCTAGATATAAGATAAGGGCAGGGACTAATGAAAGTATTACTTTACTGAGAGGGTAGTGGATGTATGGATTAGTCTTCCAGTAGAAGTGGTAGAGGTTAATACAGTGAAGGAGTTTAAGCATGCGTGGGATAGGTATAAGGCTATCCTAGATATAAGATAAGGCCAGGGACTAATGAAAGTATTACATTACTGAGAGGGTAGTGGATGTATGGAATAGTCTTCCAGTAGAAGTGGTAGAGGGCAATACAGTGAAGGAGTTTAAGCATGATTGGGATAGACACAAGGCTATCCTAGATATAAGATAAGGGCAGGGACTAATGAAAGTATTACTTTACTGAGAGGGTAGTGGATGTATGGAATAGTCTTCCAGTAGAAGTGGTAGAGGTTAATACAGTGAAGGAGTTTAATCATGCGTGGGATAGGTATAAGGCTATCCTAGATATAAGATAAGGCCAGGGACTAATGAAAGTATTACTTTACTGAGAGGGTAGTGGATGCATGGAATAGTCTTCCAGCAGAAGTGGTAGAGGTAAACACAGTCAAGGATTTTAAGCATGCGTGGGATAGACACAAGGCTATCCTAGCTATAAGACCGGGAACGGGGGACTAATAAAAGTACTCAAAAAAAAATTGGGCAGACTAGATGGGCTGAATGGTTCTTATCTGCCGACACATTCTATGTTTCTATGTTTGTCCCCTGCAGCGATGTGTGTGATAATAGAAATCATTACTAACCAATTAAAGAGAGATTGTATCCCCGGGCCAATGTTAGTAAAGTAAGTGGCTGGGCAGACGTGACAGGAAGGAGAGTACCTGGCTCCTAATAATGACCAGTCTGGCTGTTAAATCATTTTGTTTGGCTTCCAAAGTCTACTTCTGAACAAAGAACATTTAGGCCTCTTTTAGGAGAGAGTTGCAGGGAATTGACAAGGGATTTTCAAAGAGGAGAGTTCAGGCAACACTGAAAAAAAACCCTCCTAGGAGTGATAGTATGCGCCATACTGGAAAGGGAGCTTCATCTCCAATACGATGCTGCCCTGCTGTGGGCAAGAGCTTAGGAAGTGGTGTCAGTAGTGGCAGTCGGAAATATTACAAACAAAAAAAAAATACTTATGGTTCAGATCTAGGGATAAGTTGATTATCGAGGTTCAGGTCAAAAGGTCACTGTAGGGGAAAAAAAACACTACTTTAGATTATTGTACTATAAGTTGCAAAAAAGCAAGGGTCTTTTTTACCGTTTTTTTTATTGTGTAGAAAATTTTTAATGTAAATGTTGGAAAAATAACAGGCATACTGGCTGTGGCAAAAATGTTCATGTTATTTTATTATTTTTTTCTTACAGTAAGATATGATGAAAATAATCAAGCTCAAGAAAGCCCTTCTTATGGAGATAAACCAGTATAAGGGTACATTAAACCGGATATATTGTTTGAAAATTACAGCTAAACACAAAAACCACAGAAATAAAAAAAACAACAAAAAAACACAGCCTCAGTCACTAAGAAGCAAGCATGCACACCTTTGTTCAAACACCCCATAGTTAAAGTTCGGCTCTTGTCCCAAATGAACATCAGAACAAAACAAAAAAAATAACATAGTCCTGAACGGGTCAAAGAGCAATGTGCTAAAAAAGGGAAGACAGGAGGATTGAATTGACCTATAGAACAATGTTGAAAGCTACATTATGTACAGTATATTAAGTTGTTAAATGCGTTTTATGTGGGCTGTGGTTGTAAGAGTAACAAAGCTGTCATTTTGTCACCCAAAATACAGTAGACATTAAAAACACTGTCAAAATGCGTGTTATTATTGGAATGATTCCAGTTTTCGAAGTTCATTGACTGGAATTAAACAAAGGGAATCGTGTGACTTACTTGGAGTTTATATAGTGAGGTACGGCACATTTGTAATCTTATTCCAGATTAGAAAAAAGCAACTACTACACATTATAACTGGTATAAGCCACAAAATGGAAACTTTTGTTTGCACCCCAACGGGGGGAGGAGGTATAGTACATCTGTTATTCTGACAGCAATAAATTCAGTTATTTTTACCCGGTGTTCACCTTTTCTCGCCCTTTCTCTACTTCAGACCCAGAAAAGGGAGGGGAGAGAAAGGCTGGGAGGTAGAACAAAAACACAGAGCGTCTTTCCTATCCAAATCTACTGATCACAGCAAATGATAATGTGGTCATAGGATACGGGTTGTAGTTTATGTTCTTGTATCGCGGACTCATCTCAATTAATGGGCATACTGGCTGTGGCATATTAATGGGCATACTGGCTGTGGCATATTAATGGGCAAAGAATGGCATGTTAATGGGAAAACAGTTGCAAATGAATGGGCATACTGGCTGTGTAAAATTAATGGACATACAGGCTGTGGCATATTAATGGGCATAAAGTGGCATATTAATGGGCATACTGGCTGTGGCATATTAATGGGCAAAGAATGGCATGTTAATGGGAAAACAGTTGCATATCAATGGGAATATTGGCTGTGTAAAATGAATGGGCATACAGGCTGTGGCATATTAATGGGCATAAAGTGGCATATTATTGGGCATACTGGCTGTGGCATATTAATGGGCAAAGAATGGCATGTTAATGGGAAAACAGTTGCATATCAATGGGCATATTGGCTGTGTAAAATTAATGGGCATAAAGGCTGTGGCATATTAATGGGCATAAAGTGGCATATTAATTGGCATACAGGCTGTGGCATATTAATGGGCATAAAGTGGCATATTAATTGGCATACAGGCTGTGGCATATTAATGGGCATAAAGTGGCATATTAATTGGCATACAGGCTGTGGCATATTAATGGGCATAAAGTGGCATATTAATTGGCATACAGGCTGTGGCATATTAATGGGCATAAAGTGGCATATTAATTGGCATACAGGCTGTGGCATATTAATGGGCATAAAGTGGCATATTAATGGGCATACTGGCTGTGGCATATTAATGAATATTTTTTTCAGTAGGAGGCCCTGAAATTTCTGATGTATACCAATATGCATTGTTGGAAATGTTTGAAATACACGTAACATGGTACTGGCCTTGCTCCCCAGGACATAAAACATGAGAAATGTCAATATATTTCTTCCTGGTAAAATATTTTGTAAACAAATAAGAATTTGTAGCCATTTAGTACAGCATTGGGGTATTTATTCCTTCCAAAGGAAAAACATTGTACTAGGACAGCCAAATAATAAGGAACAGAGCTACAGGATTCATTTACGCCACACAAAGGACACGTTTGCATCCACTTGCCACGTCTTGCTGTACACACATCATAGGAGCTTTTATCCTCTGTGAGATGCGGGGTAGATGACCCAATTCAACCTTGCTACAGCAAAACAACAACACACTATAGATATCAGATTTATTTAACACCTGATTATTATATGTATTATTATATGTATTATTTCTGTATACTGTACATGTGTTTAGTGTATATGCATGTGGGAAGGGTCCATGGCTTTGAACAGAGCACTGGTGAGACCTCCTCACTTCTTCGCGCCTGTGTTATCCCTGCTTCGCGGCTGACAGATTTGTCATGGCGCAGTTTAGTTTTAGGGAAGGTTTCAGGGTTAACCCTTAGTGTTAGTATTAAGGTTAGGGGTTAGTTTTAGCAGGGAGGGGGGAATACGAGGGTTATTAGTTGTCAGCACTGACAGTTCAGGCAGCGATGCACGGCCAGCGCAGTAACTACCGCGGTTGAAATGGCCGCAAAGAACAGCCATAGACGCTACTTGGAGTATTGTACACAGTACTGGACACCATAGGGTAGACTCGACATAGGTTAGACTGGCCCTAAATGGATTCGTATCAGGCAAGTGGATCAAATTTTTTTAAAAATCACCAAAATCCAGATACTTAATATCCCTGAATTCAGATCCGAAATGGCTGTTCGGAAACTGAAGCCACTCAATATGCGCCAATAAACGTCAAACGCCCTCCGATAATCAATACAGTTCCCCATTGTCACGTGTTATGCTAAAACACTAAAACTTGTGACTTTTCTTTAATAATAATAAATCTGGTCATTTGGGGTAATTATTTGGTATGTTGGAACTTGGCTTTGGTTGTATGGTGAATTACGGTAAATAAACACAAAAGCAGATCTCCACTCCAAACCTACAGCATAATAAACATGGAGAATGCTTTATAATGGAGATCCCGATGAACAGAAAGATCCAGTGATCGCACAGGAGAATGCTAATTTGCCAAGCTCAAAACATAACATTGTGAACCGATTCCAATGGCAAATGGAGCAACATCGAGGAACAGGGGCCACCAGCGTTTAATCCCTTATAACGGTTTATTAACGGCGTTTGAAATGCTGAATTAGCTTTTCTTGTGTGTGATGAACTACTGGGGCCCATGTACCAAATTAATATCATGCTAAAGCCTTATAACCCTGTGATCCTTACACATCTGTAATGGTACATCATGGCAGCATCAGGCACTGTGAGAGGGGCACATATAATATGTATGGATTATTATGGATCAGGGGGGCTGAGCAGTGATGGGGGGGCTGAGCAGTGATGGGGGGGCACATATAATATGTATGGATTATTATGGATCAGGGGGGCTGAGCAGTGATGGGGGGGCACATATAATATGTATGGATTATTATGGATCAGGGGGGCTGAGCAGTGATGGGGGGCTGAGCAGTGATGGGGGGCTGAGCAGTGATGGGGGGGCACATATAATATGAATGGATTATTATGGATCAGGGGGGCTGAGCAGTGATGGGGGGGCACATATAATATGTATGGATTATTATGGATCAGGGGGGCTGAGCAGTGATGTGGGGGCTGAGCAGTGATGGGGGGGCACATATAATATGTATGGATTATTATGGATCAGAGGGGCTGAGCAGTGATGGGGGGGCTGAGCAGTGATGGGGGGGCACATATAATATGTATCGATTATTATGGCTCAGGGGGGCTGAGCAGTGATGTGGGGGGCACATATAATATGTATGGATTATTATGGATCAGGGGGGCTGAGCAGTGATGGGGGGGCTGAGCAGTGATGGGGGGGCACATATAATATGTATGGATTATTATGGATCAGGGGGGCTGAGCAGTGATGTGGGGGGCACATATAATATGTATGGATTATTATGGATCAGGGGGGCTGAGCAGTGAATGGGGGGCTGAGCAGTGATGGGGGGGCTGAGCAGTGATGGGGGGGCACATATAATATGTATGGATTATTATGGATATGGGGGGCTGAGCAGTGAATGGGGGGCTGAGCAGTGATGGGGGGGCTGAGCAGTGATGGGGGGGCACATATAATATGTATGGATTATTATGGATCAGGGAGGCTGAGCAGTGATGGGGGGGCTGAGCAGTGATGGGGGGCACATATAATATGTATGGATTATTATGGATCAGGGGGGCTGAGCAGTGATGGGGGGCTGAGCAGTGATGGGGGGCTGAGCAGTGATGGGGGGGCACATATAATATGAATGGATTATTATGGATCAGGGGGGCTGAGCAGTGATGGGGGGGGCACATATAATATGTATGGATTATTATGGATCAGGGGGGCTGAGCAGTGATGTGGGGGCTGAGCAGTGATGGGGGGGCACATATAATATGTATGGATTATTATGGATCAGAGGGGCTGAGCAGTGATGGGGGGGCTGAGCAGTGATGGGGGGGCACATATAATATGTATCGATTATTATGGATCAGGGGGGCTGAGCAGTGATGTGGGGGGCACATATAATATGTATGGATTATTATGGATCAGGGGGGCTGAGCAGTGATGGGGGGCTGAGCAGTGATGGGGGGGCACATATAATATGTATGGATTATTATGGATCAGGGGGGCTGAGCAGTGATGTGGGGGGCACATATAATATGTATGGATTATTATGGATCAGGGGGGCTGAGCAGTGAATGGGGGGCTGAGCAGTGATGGGGGGGCTGAGCAGTGATGGGGGGGCACATATAATATGTATGGATTATTATGGATATGGGGGGCTGAGCAGTGAATGGGGGGCTGAGCAGTGATGGGGGGGCTGAGCAGTGATGGGGGGGCACATATAATATGTATGGATTATTATGGATCAGGGAGGCTGAGCAGTGATGGGGGGGCTGAGCAGTGATGGGGGGCACATATAATATGTATGGATTATTATGGATCAGGGGGGCTGAGCAGTGAATGGGGGGCTGAGCAGTGATGGTGGGGCACATATAATATGTATGGATTATTATGGATCAGAGGGGCTGAGCAGTGATGGGGGGGCTGAGCAGTGATGGGGGGGCACATATAATATGTATGGATTATTATGGATCAGGGGGGCTGAGCAGTGATGTGGGGGCTGAGCAGTGATGGGGGGGCACATATAATATG
The DNA here is from genome assembly GCA_036172795.1 of Pelodytes ibericus. Taxonomy (NCBI): domain Eukaryota; kingdom Metazoa; phylum Chordata; class Amphibia; order Anura; family Pelodytidae; genus Pelodytes; species Pelodytes ibericus. The sequence continues at coordinate 7,381,271 of CM069867.1, read as the reverse complement.
TATGGATTATTATGGATCAGAGGGGCTGAGCAGTGATGGGGGGGCTGAGCAGTGATGGGGGGGCACATACAATATGTATCGATTATTATGGATCAGGGGGGCTGAGCAGTGATGTGGGGGCTGAGCAGTGATGTGGGGGGGCACATATAATATGTATGGATTATTATGGATCAGGGGGGCTGAGCAGTGATGGGGGGGCTGAGCAGTGATGGGGGGGCACATATAATATGTATGGATTATTATGGATCAGGGGGGCTGAGCAGTGAATGGGGGGCTGAGCAGTGATGGGGGGCTGAGCAGTGAAGGGGGGGCACATATAATATGTATGGATTATTATGGATCAGGGGGGCTGAGCAGTGAATGGGGGGCTGAGCAGTGATGGGGGGGCTGAGCAGTGATGGGGGGGCACATATAATATGTATGGATTATTATGGATCAGGGGGGCTGAGCAGTGATGGGGGGCTGAGCAGTGATGGGGGGCACATATAATATGTATGGATTATTATGGATCAGGGGGGCTGAGCAGTGAATGGGGGGCTGAGCAGTGATGGGGGGGCACATATAATATGTATGGATTATTATGGATCAGGGGGGCTGAGCAGTGATGGGGGGCTGAGCAGTGATGGGGGGCACATATAATATGTATGGATTATTATTGATCAGGGGGGCTGAGCAGTGATGGGGGGGCTGAGCAGTGATGGGGGGGCACATATAATATGTATGGATTATTATGGATCAGGGGGGCTGAGCAGTGATGGGGGGCACATATAATATGTATGGATTATTATGGATCAGGGGGGCTGAGCAGTGATGGGGGGCTGAGCAGTGATGGGGGGGCACATATAATATGTATGGATTATTATGGATCAGGGGGGCTGAGCAGTGATAGGGGGGCTGAGCAGTGATGGGGGGGCACATATAATATGTATGGATTATTATGGATCAGGGGGGCTGAGCAGTGATAGGGGGGCTGAGCAGTGATGGGGGGGCACATATAATATGTATGGATTATTATGGATCAGGGGGGCTGAGCAGTGATGGGGGGGCTGAGCAGTGATGGGGGGGGCACATATAATATGTATGGATTATTATGGATCAGGGGGGCTGAGCAGTGATGGGGGGCTGAGCAGTGATGGGGGGGCACATATAATATGTATGGATTATTATGGATCAGGGGGGCTGAGCAGTGATGGGGGGCTGAGCAGTGATGGGGGGGCACATATAATATGTATGGATTATTATGGATCAGGGGGGCTGAGCAGTGATGGGGGGCTGAGCAGTGATGGGGGGGCACATATAATATGTATGGATTATTATGGATCAGGGGGGCTGAGCAGTGATGGGGGGGCTGAGCAGTGATGGGGGGGCTGAGCAGTGATGGGGGGGCACATATAATATGTATGGATTATTATGGATCAGGGGGGCTTAGCAGTGATGGGGGGGCACATATAATATGTATGGATTATTATGGATCAGGGGGGCTGAGCAGTGATGGGGGGGCTGAGCAGTGATGGGGGGCTGAGCAGTGATGGGGGGGCACATATAATATGCATGGATTATTATGGATCAGGGGGGCTGAGCAGTGATGGGGGGGCTGAGCAGTGATGGGGGGGCACATATAATATGTATGTATTATTATGGATCAGGGTGGCTGAGCAGTGATGGGGGGGCTGAGCAGTGATGGGGGGGCTGAGCAGTGATGGGGGGGCACATATAATATGTATGGATTATTATGGATCAGGGGGGCTGAGCAGTGATGGGGGGCACATATAATATGTATGGATTATTATGGGTCAGGGGGGCTGAGCAGTGATGGGGGGCTGAGCAGTGATGGGGGGGCACATATAATATGTATGGATTATTATGGATCAGGGGGGCTGAGCAGTGATGGGGGGGCTGAGCAGTGATGGGGGGCTGAGCAGTGATGGGGGGGCACATATAATATGTATGGATTATTATGGATCAGGGGGGCTGAGCAGTGATGGGGGGGCTGAGCAGTGATGGGGGGGCTGAGCAGTGATGGGGGGGCACATATAATATGTATGGATTATTATGGATCAGGGGGGCTGAGCAGTGATGGGGGGGCTGAGCAGTGATGGGGGGGCACATATAATATGTATGGATTATTATGGATCAGGGGGGCTGAGCAGTGATGGGGGGCACATATAATATGTATGGATTATTATGGGTCAGGGGGGCTGAGCAGTGATGGGGGGCTGAGCAGTGATGGGGGGGCTGAGCAGTGATGGGGGGGCACATATAATATGTATGGATTATTATGGATCAGGGGGGCTGAGCAGTGATGGGGGGCTGAGCAGTGATGGGGGGCACATATAATATGTATGGATTATTATGGATCAGGGGGGCTGAGCAGTGAATGGGGGGCTGAGCAGTGATGGGGGGCTGAGCAGTGAAGGGGGGGCACATATAATATGTATGGATTATTATGGATCAGGGGGGCTGAGCAGTGAATGGGGGGCTGAGCAGTGATGGGGGGGCTGAGCAGTGATGGGGGGGCACATATAATATGTATGGATTATTATGGATCAGAGGGGCTGAGCAGTGATGGGGGGGCTGAGCAGTGATGGGGGGGCACATATAATATGTATGGATTATTATGGATCAGGGGGGCTGAGCAGTGATGGGGGGCTGAGCAGTGATGGGGGGCACATATAATATGTATGGATTATTATGGATCAGGGGGGCTGAGCAGTGAATGGGGGGCTGAGCAGTGATGGGGGGGCACATATAATATGTATGGATTATTATGGATCAGGGGGGCTGAGCAGTGATGGGGGGCACATATAATATGTATGGATTATTATTGATCAGGGGGGCTGAGCAGTGATGGGGGGGCTGAGCAGTGATGGGGGGGCACATATAATATGTATGGATTATTATGGATCAGGGGGGCTGAGCAGTGATGGGGGGCACATATAATATGTATGGATTATTATGGATCAGGGGGGCTGAGCAGTGATGGGGGGCTGAGCAGTGATAGGGGGGCTGAGCAGTGTTGGGGGGGCACATATAATATGTATGGATTATTATGGATCAGGGGGGCTGAGCAGTGATGGGGGGGCTGAGCAGTGATGGGGGGGGCACATATAATATGTATGGATTATTATGGATCAGGGGGGCTGAGCAGTGATGGGGGGCTGAGCAGTGATGGGGGGGCACATATAATATGTATGGATTATTATGGATCAGGGGGGCTGAGCAGTGATGGGGGGCTGAGCAGTGATGGGGGGGCACATATAATATGTATGGATTATTATGGATCAGGGGGGCTGAGCAGTGATGGGGGGCTGAGCAGTGATGGGGGGGCACATATAATATGTATGGATTATTATGGATCAGGGGGGCTGAGCAGTGATGGGGGGGCTGAGCAGTGATGGGAAGGCTGAGCAGTGATGGGGGGGCACATATAATATGTATGGATTATTATGGATCAGGGGGGCTGAGCAGTGATGGGGGGGGCTGAGCAGTGATGGGGGGCTGAGCAGTGATGGGGGGGCACATATAATATGCATGGATTATTATGGATCAGGGGGGCTGAGCAGTGATGGGGGGGCTGAGCAGTGATGGGGGGGCACATGTAATATGTATGGATTATTATGGATCAGGGGGGCTGAGCAGTGATGGGGGGGCTGAGCAGTGATGGGGGGCACATATAATATGTATGGATTATTATGGATCAGGGGGGCTGAGCAGTGATGGGGGGGCTGAGCAGTGATGGGGGGGCACATATAATATGTATGGATTATTATGGATCAGGGGGGCTGAGCAGTGATGGGGGGGCACATATAATATGTATGGATTATTATGGATCAGGGGGGCTGAGCAGTGATGGGGGGGCACATATAATATGTATGGATTATTATGGATCAGGGGGGCTGAGCAGTGATGGGGGGGCTGAGCAGTGATGGGGGGGCACATATAATATGTATGGATTATTATGGATCAGGGGGGCTGAGCAGTGATGGGGGGGCTGAGCAGTGATGGGGGGGCACATATAATATGTATGGATTATTATGGATCAGGGGGGCTGAGCAGTGATGGGGGGGCACATATAATATGTATGGATTATTATGGATCAGGGGAGGCTGAGCAGTGATGGGGGGGCTGAGCAGTGATGGGGGGGCACATATAATATGTATGGATTATTATGGATCAGGGGGGCTGAGCAGTGATGGGGGGGCTGAGCAGTGATGGGGGGGCTGAGCAGTGATGGGGGGGGGCACATATAATATGTATGGATTATTATGGATCAGGGGGGCTGAGCAGTGATGGGGGGGCTGAGCAGTGATGGGGGGGGGGCACATATAATATGTATGGATTATTATGGATCAGGGGGGCTGAGCAGTGATGGGGGGGCTGAGCAGTGATGGGGGGGGGGGCACATATAATATGTATGGATTATTATGGATCAGGGGGGCTGAGCAGTGATGGGGGGGCACAGGACATCTCTATTGCCCTGCAGCTGGGAGGGATCAGCTCCTTGTACTCTATGGTTTGCTGCTGAGCATCATGGGAAACGGAGTCCACAGCAGCCGGATTGACGAGGGTTAATTCAGCCTTACTTTAACCCTCCACTGGCCACAATGAAGGGCGTAGAGGCCATGGTGGTGGGGGTCGTGGGTGGGCATTGCTGCCATTTTACACAAGATGTAAACAAGCCCATCGCACAGTGTACTGATCAACTTACCCCTGCCTTACTCCATCTGCAGCATAGGACACGCCCCTCCTCCATCTACAGCTCAGGGCACGCCCCCATCTACCTCATAGGACACGCCCCTCCTCCATCTACAGCTCAGGGCACGCCCCCATCTACCTCATAGGACACGCCCCTCCTCCATCTACAGCTCCGGACACGCCCCCATCCTCCATCTACAGCATAGGACACGCCCCTCCTCCATCTACAGCTCCGGACACGCCCCCATTTACAGCATAGGACACGCCCCCTCCTCCATCTACAGCTCCGGACACGCCCCTCCTCCATCTACAGCTCCGGACACGCCCCCATCCTCCATCTACAGCATAGAACACGCCCCCTCCTCCATCTACAGCATAGGACACGCCCCTCCTCCATCTACAGCTCCGGACACGCCCCCATCCTCCATCTACAGCATAGGACACGCCCCTCCTCCATCTACAGCTCCGGACACGCCCCCATCCTCCATCTACAGCATAGGACACGCCCCCTCCTCCATCTACAGCTCAGGGCACGCCCCCATCCTCCATCTACAGCTCCGGACACGCCCCTCCTCCATCTACAGCTCCGGACACGCCCCCTCCTCCATCTACAGCTCCGGACACGCCCCCTCCTCCATCTACAGCTCCGGACACGCCCCCATCTACAGCTCCGGGCACGCCCCCATATACAGCTCAGGGCACGCCCCCTCCTCCAGCTCCAGACACGCCCCCTCCTCCATCTACAGCTCCGAACACGCCCCCTCCTCCACCTCCAGCATCGTTCACGCCCCCTCCTCCTGCTCTAGTGGGACAGCAGGAACAGTCGCGGAGGTGCGCGGAATCCGTGCGCGTGAGCCGGGGAGTGTGGCGGGCGCGCGGCTCATAGCTGGGTGGGGATTGGAGGGAAATCACTGTAGGCTTGGGGGGGGGGGTGTCACGCGAACATGCAAGTCCCCGCCATGTTGTGCGCCCTTAAAGTGGCAGTGTGTTGGCAATTCGGCTGTTGTGGTAACCTGCTTCCCCCACTGGCTGCTTGAGCCGAACGGCAACACGAATCCACTACAGCAGCTGTACTGACCCAATACTGACCCATTACTGACCCAATACTGACCAATACTGGCCCAATACTGGCCCAATACTGACCCAATACTGACCAATACTGACCCAATACTGACCCAATACTGACCCAATACTGACCCAATACTGACCAATACTGACCCAATACTGGCCCAATACTGGCCCAATACTGACCAATACTGACCCATACTGACCCAATACTGACCAATACTGACCAATACTGACCCATACTGACCCAATACTGACCAATACTGACCCAATACTGACCCAATACTGACCAATACTGACCAATACTGGCCCAATACTGACCCAATACTGGCCCAATACTGGCCCAATACTGACCAATACTGACCAATACTGACCAATACTGACCCAATACTGACCCAATACTGACCCATTACTGACCCAATACTGGCCCAATACTGACCCATTACTGACCCAATACTGACCAATACTGACCAATACTGGCCCAATACTGACCCAATACTGACCAATACTGACCCAATACTGACCAATACTGACCAATACTGACCCAATACTGACCCATTACTGACCCAATACTGGCCCAATACTGACCCATTACTGACCCAATACTGACCCAATACTGACCCATTACTGACCCAATACTGACCAATACTGACCAATACTGACCCAATACTGACCCATTACTGACCCAATACTGACCCAATACTGACCCAATACTGACCCATTACTGACCCAATACTGACCAATACTGACCAATACTGACCCAATACTGGCCCAATACTGACCCATTACTGACCCAATACTGACCCATTACTGACCCAATACTGACCCATTACTGACCCAATACTGACCCATTACTGACCCAATACTGACCCATTACTGACCCATTACTGACCCAATACTGACCCATTACTGACCCAATACTGACCCATTACTGACCCAATACTGACCCAATACTGACCCATTACTGACCCAATACTGACCCATTACTGACCCAATACTGACCCATTACTGACCCATTACTGACCCAATACTGACCCATTACTGACCCAATACTGACCCAATACTGACCCAATACAGACCAATACTGGCCCAATACTGACCCAATACTGACCAATACTGACCCAATACTGACCAATACTGGCCCATACTGACCCATACTGACCAATACTGACCCAATACTGACCCAATACTGGCCCAATACTGACCAATACTGACCAATACTGGCCCATACTGACCAATACTGACCCAATACTGACCAATACTGACCAATACTGACCAATACTGACCCAATACTGACCAATACTGACCCAATACTGGCCCAATACTGACCCAATACTGACCAATACTGGCCCAATACTGACCCAATACTGGCCCAATACTGGCCCAATACTGACCCAATACTGACCAATACTGGCCCAATACTGACCCAATACTGACCCAATACTGACCAATACTGACCCAATACTGGCCCAATACTGACCCAATACTGGCCCAATACTGACCCAATACTGGCCCAATACTGACCAATACTGGCCCAATACTGGCCCAATACTGACCCAATACTGGCCCAATACTGACCAATACTGGCCCAATACTGACCCAATACTGGCCCAATACTGACCCAATACTGGCCCAATACTGGCCCAATACTGACCCAATACTGGCCCAATACTGGCCCAATACTGACCCAATACTGGCCCAATACTGACCCAATACTGGCCCAATACTGACCAAATACTGGCCCAATACTGACCAATACTGACCCAATACTGACCAATACTGACCCAATACTGACCAATACTGACCAATACTGACCCAATACTGACCAATACTGGCCCAATACTGACCAATACTGACCCAATACTGACCAATACTGACCAATACTGACCAATACTGACCCAATACTGACCAATACTGACCCAATACTGACCCAATACTGGCCCAATACTGACCCAATACTGGCCCAATACTGACCCAATACTGACCAATACTGACCCAATACTGACCCAATACTGGCCCAATACTGACCCAATACTGGACCAATACTGGCCCAATACTGACCAATACTGACCCAATACTGGCCCAATACTGACCCAATACTGGCCCAATACTGACCCAATACTGACCAATACTGACCCAATACTGGCCCAATACTGGCCCAATACTGACCAATACTGACCAATACTGACCCAATACTGGCCCAATACTGACCAATACTGACCCAATACTGGCCCAATACTGGCCCAATACTGACCCAATACTGACCAATACTGACCAATACTGGCCCAATACTGACCAATACTTGACCAATACTGACCCAATACTGGCCTGGACATTAAAACCAATAATTATTGTCATCCTTTCTAAGTAACCAATGATATAAATAAAGCATATTAAAGCTGCCATGTCAAATCATCATAGCAGCCAACATCGGCCATGTTTCCAGGAACACATATTTGTTCCACGTGCTGCAGAAAGAGCATGCAAAGCGCAGCCCGGCAGTATGTAGGATGCATATACGCACAGGCACAATCCAATTAATTAATCATGGCAGGTCCTATGAGATCTCCACCCTGATTAATTAATTGGATTGTGTCTGTGCGTATATCCATCCTACATACTGCCAGGCTGCACTTTGCATGCTCTTTCTGCAGCACCTGGAACAAATATGTGTCCTTGGAAACATGGCCGATGTTGGCTGCTATGTCAGGATCAACCCCATCCAGAGGGAATTAACCTGGGAATGTCAAACTTTAGGCCAGCGTAGCCGAGCCGGAAACATTCTCCAATACAGCTGAACAGGCGACCGGCTCTCTCTACTAGCGTAGAGGGAGACCCTCATTATTGCATGAGATCAGTAGGGGGGGAAGTTAACTAGCTAGCAGCGAGAGACCCTCGCATTCGGCTGTCAGAGCGGGGCGAGCCCCCCCGCTCTGATTGGCTATGTGCGTGTGCTGTCGTTTGTCAGCGCGCGACCACCGGGTAGTGCTGTGTCTCGCACGTGAGACACAGCCGTTTGTAAACCCGCGTGGATCTATCAAGATACACGTCGGGTATACTTACAAGTCCCCGGACATGTTGTGTTTAAAGGGTTAAACAAGGTGTAATGTCCCTTTCACACTCCCATTTTGCAGGTTTTAGGGGCTGTCTAAATTCTCTCCATATATTGGGGCGAGCATGTCACTGGCACGCGGCACTCATTGTTGAGACCCCAGAAGAAGCCACAAATGAGAAACGCGTTGGTTTCCCTGCAAAACATTCTTTTTTTACCCCAAAAGTAAGTGGAACAATGGGCTAGAGTTTGGACAGCTTTAATGCAAAGCAAGATTTCTGGGGGACACTGGCCCTAAATCCCCATTGACAACCTCCATAAACCCCCCCATGTTAAAAAAAAAAAAAAATGGGGGGCGGGGGGGAATGACACAAGCCTTGCAGGCAGAGGGGTGCTGCTGAAACAGATTTTTTTTTTTTTATTCTTGTACACCCCCTACAGCCAGAGTGGTTTGATCTCTCACCTGCTGGCTCCGCCTCTTCTCTTACCTGTTACTCTCTCCCAATCATTACAGAGCCTCCACCTGGGCAGACACAGACACAATGGACAAAGGTAGCTTTGGATATATATATATTATATATAGATATATAGTTATAATTAGATATTACAGCTAAGACTCCAGCTGTAGTTACTGCATGCCTTATGATGCTCAGCCACCCCTGTGGCTACAGTACAAGCTCCAAAGCTGAGGGTTGTGAGTCAATTAAACCCATTTTGAATAACAATGAATATACGCATTTTGATACTTAATTGTAATATGTATGAAAACAGCCCGTTTCAGGGTGGAGTCGTGCCTTAAAGATATGGGTCGTTATAAACGCCAGAAATGTAGCGCAGTTGCGCCATAATTGCGCAACCCTATGGATAATATGATTTACGCCAGCAAAAGCCACACTGCCCAAGTCGCGCCGCAATCTCAAAATGATTATTATTACTGTTTGACCCCTTCACAACAGTGCCTGTACATGGACGGTGTCCCCCCCAACGCATTGCATCCAGCCCCCAGCTTTGTTCTGCTTTGGAGGGAAGGGCTACCCCGCCGAGTTCTACCTCTGTCTCGATATTTTTTTGTTTATTGGGGACCGCAGGATTCAGGAACGCAATTCAGAAAGTGTCTTTGAGAAGGATAGGAAAAGTTTAAAAAATAAAAAAAAACACAGTGTAAACAATATTCATGGAGTGGACCATAAAGGGACATGAAGTCAACCTCAGCATGGCTTATACTGTGAATATAGAGAATACAGAAGGATCTAGTCACTGTGTTAGCAAAATTGCAAGCAAATGCACAAATTATGATGAGAAATAGGATTTAATGGTGTCTGTGGTGTATCCTGCTCATGACATCACCGTGTGGCTTGATATGCAAATTATACACTCCCCTATTGAAAAAGGAGTTTATTTGCATATCCAGCCACAGGTGATGTCATAGACTTGAGACACCATAGGGCATGTTAAAAACATATTCTCCCCTAATTTATGCATGCACTTATTATTCCCCTACATTCACAGATGTTGGGGGTCGGCAGATTCCCGTTTGATAGAGGAATCGGAGAGTATTTGCTGTCTCTGCAACTCGACTATGAATGCCTGATTTTTGCGGTTCATTTGTCAGTTCACTTTTTTTTTTATTGAGTAGATCTGATTAATGACGTGATTACCTTGCACCGTTTCTGAATAGGGCCCTAGTGATCTAACCAGTCGATTTTTAATAGATTTATAAAGAGTGGGGGGGGGGGGGAGAAGAGGGGTCATTTGTGATGCCTTTTGATTGCACTGCCACGCACAATGTTACAATTAACACGCAATATGTTGATACTGTATCGGTTTATTTAATTGAATAAATGACACAAATTAAAAATAGTGTAGAGCGTGGCTTTTAAGGTTACACATTTGAAACATTGTCCCTTTTAAATCTTTCCACAGTGCACAATAGAATAAGCTTTCTTTTCCTTCCTCTACCTTCTCACGTCTTTTCATTTTTCACCCCCCCTTGTCTCATATCCGCTTGCTTTTCAATTTTAAACAAATCACCACCACGAGGAACTACATTTTGGGTTTCAACATACGAGAGGAAGCCTGATTAATTAATTAGGAGGTGTGGCTTAAATACTTTAGATGTGACCTGTGCCGTTGGCTGATAGGATGGCCCAATCGATTGCAGCCTTTCATGTGTGGGAGATTATAATCGAGGTTAATTATAGGACAATGTTCTAAAACTAGAGAGGAATTACAATTAGTTTCCATTGCTCTATTTTTAGAACCTTGCCCCAGAATTGATCTTTAGAAATGACCCCCAATGTATTTCGAAAATAGCATCGTCTGATGTCTACTGGAACAGGTCATATCGAATCTCAAAGCACCTATAGGCTACACAACTCTGGCTAGTCTTGGGTCTAGAGTTCTTCTGTTTCTCCGTCCGCGGGAACAGATATTTCTATGTTGTAGGTAATGTCTTCTCCAGATCCCAGCCACCCAACTGGTGTCCTGTTGAAAGAAGGTCTGTTGGCGGCAGCCTGGTTGAAGACCACTTCGGCTTCAGATTCTACCGGCCCGGCATCAAACTCTGGCATCTGGAAAGTCATCAGCTTGGATGCTTTCTCATAACCCCCGTAAGGCATCGCAGATCTAAGTATAAAATATAACATATTACAACCAATCAGAGTTGTGCATAGTTCTTCTATTGATAGACGTTATCCCTTGTGTAGAATTCAACGGGAGTCTTTGGGAGCTATTTACTAAAAATGGTGAGTTGAGATGAGATGAATGTTCCATCTCACTGACTGATCCATACATTGTGCAGGGACAAACCTGGTGTAGGGATTTGAGAGGCCCCTTATCAACTTTAGAAAATTGATAAACTTCCGAGAAAACGGCTGCCACCATCTTTAATGGTTGAATAGGACAACCTATTCTACTGACTGTTTTTCTGACTTCTCACCCACTACGAACAAATTATCTGAAGGTCCAACACAATAATGTACAATAATCTACTACTTGGACATTTTCTGATGCACTTTAGAATAATTATTCAAATAGGCCTTCTGACCATGTCCCTGTTGGGCGGAATGTGTTGGGTATTCTGTTCCGCAATGAGTTGCGTAAACCCCTTCTTGCTGCATGGCCAACTTGTAACGTACAAACTAAAAATCCTCTCATTTGTTGTGGAAAACGCGTAATGTTTTGTAAAATGGCTTTTTAATTCGCTTTTTTTTTTTTTCTTTTTTTTAGCGGTCAGATCTCATATGATCAAAAACATAATCTGAAAATCTCATTAATTGAGTTTATTTCCAATTAAATGCAGTTATTTAGAGAGTAACAGTTGACGGGGTCAAGGGATGAAAGCTACATAAGCAAACTGATGCCCTCACATGCAACCAAGATTCAGGTCTCTTCCTCATCTCTACAAGGGTCAACTGAATAAAGAGACAATTGCAAGGAATTTCAAACTTTAGGACAATGTAGCTGCGTTGGGAGAATTTTTCCAAGTTCACGCCTCTCTTCCCTGCAATTGTCTCTTTTTTGAGTGGATCCTCTAGTGTCAATCATGTCATGATCAGGACTAATCAGACTATCGGGTCAGATATGACCCGATATCACTGCACCGCAGACCATTACCCAGCAAGTTGCATGGCCGGGAGCATTTCTCCGAGGCAAATACCTATAGCTCCCTCAACACCACTGGACCACCAGGGAAGAACCTACAGGGGGCAACAGTGAGAAATAAACCTTCCCAACATAACGGCTGATGATGCGGAATTGGACACCATTTTCTATTCTTGATTGGTATTGACTGACGACCAGGGAAACCAGTTCTTTTAGGGCATGGACTTATTTACTTACCTGTTAAATGATTTAAATTTGCAGAGCTCAGCCTTGGAGTAATAATCCAGTAAATTGATGTTGAGGCTAGTTGCTTGCTTAGGGTCAATACCCATTGCTTTGTCCCAAGGTGAGAGGTAGGTCTTAAAGATGGTGATTTGCTTTGGCCCTGTGCCTTCTTGACCCTGCTGACCATCTACATGTAAAGGGAAAAAATAAACAGAAACCAGTGAGAACCTCAATACTTCGTCATCCACAGAATTCGTGAGATCATTGCAATAGAACAAACTGAATATGTATTTTTTATTAATTATAGTTTCCAAGTGATTCTATATTAAAACATAGGAGCATAGGTGTAAAAAAGAAAGTACAGAACTGTAAAGTTCTTTATGTATAATGGTGACCACCTTTTTTAATTAAATTGTAAAATTACAGCAGTTTGCAAGAAACAATGACAGCCCACTCTAACTGAGTAAAAGTACTCTACTTTTTTTTGCTGCAGGTACCAATAGGAATAATGCCATTCAAATGAATGGAATATCCTGTCTCTCTAGTGAGGTCATCAGACAATGTGTTGCACTGTTAAGAGATCCTACTGTGTACAAGAGCTAGGCCACTCAATAGACTCAGTTTGAGAAGGACAGGAAGTGACTATATGAAACATAACCCCTTAATTGATTAGTTATCTCTGATTGCTTGTAGGAATAGTTCTACAACCAGGGCAAAGAGTAGTGGGGATAGTGGGCAACCCTGACAGGTGCAATTGTGCATGTGAAATTGTTCCCCCAGGATTGTCTCACACTCAGCTAGTTCTGGCCTGGAATAATGCAATATATAGAAGGCCATGATGACAAAGGTTGTCAGTAATTCCCCTCACCCTGTCAGTTTATTTAAGTGCCCAATAAGGGCATGGCTAAGGGGTGGCTATGATCAAAAAAGGTGTTGGCCTTAGGCTATATATTGCAGAACTCCAGACAAGCACTTCCTCTTTTAAATAAAAATTATGGCAAGTTCCCTCCCTCCCATCCCTATGAAAGAATAGTGTTGGCGGAGGCCCCCCGAGTTTTGGCGCAGTGCTGGGGGTTGGTCATCTGAAGTATGGGCGACCCAGGTGGGCAGTAGCTATGGAGCTAGCTGCACGGGCTCCCCATGGGCTGGTCCCTGGGTGAGTGAAGCACGGCTACTGTGAAGACGGGAACGCCAGTAGCCAAAGAAGTCATGGTTGTTACGCCTGCGCCAGATACTCGGGGTCCTGATCCATGGTGGGCTAGGAGGAGTTTACACGCTACTGCTTAGGTGTACTAATTAATGTTTACGGTTTATATGTATTGTTTATATGGATAAACTTATTTTGTTGGTATATAGTATTATACCTGGTTATTAATAAATTAATTGTATTGGTATAGTATTACCTAGTATGTTTATACAGCTACAGGTAGCTGTAACGTTACGTTGCAGCAATATTTTACAAATAAATACTGAGACCTTTTCCATCCACACTGTAGTCTGTCTAGTTATTGGTGGGGGGGATGGATATCGGGCATACCTTGGTCATGTAGGGGATTGATAAAGTGCATTCTGCCCACTGTCTAATATGTGGTCCCAAAACATAATGGTACAGAGCCACTCTCGTGAAATCCCAATGTCCGCTTTTTCTATATGAGTCGACAGGTAGAGTAGGAGTTTCTTCCTTCTCTTTGTCAGGTGTATGACATTTAGAAGTAACTAGGTACACGTACGTGCAGATAGCGCCAGTGTTTGGTGCTATCTGACTGTGTGCCATCTTTATACATCACCCTTATTGTGACATCTACTTTTTCTTTAAACCTTCTTGGTACTGCCCATAAATTAAAAAAAAACATATAGTCAAACATATAATATATGTGTTTTTTTTATTTTTTATTATCTGTTGTATACTTACCATGTCCATTTTCCCCATTACGATACATAAACTCAGTGTGCAACCATACAACATATTATCTTAACATTATTTTTTATTTCTTCTAAAAGCACCTAGCTTTGTTCTATGGTTGTTTTGATGTTGTATGGTTGCACACAGAATTTATATATTGCATTGTGGTAGATTTTGGTCACTCCTGTGGTGCTCTCTCTATTCCAGTTCTGGGGTGCTGTCCAAATTCTAGTTTTTGTATGTATATTTTCCCCAATATACCATGTAGATTTTTTTTTACGCACATGGAGTCAAATATTCTGAAATAGTGCTTACCTTTTCCTCCAGCGCCATCAACGCCTCCGCTCCCTCCAGGCCCACCACTGCTAGCATCTCCTGACTGTTTGCTTCCAAGAGCCCCTTTAGTGCCTGGCTTTGGTGGTGGGATGGGTGGTTGGTGACCTCCAGGACCATGTTGTCCACCTGATATACTGGACACCATTCGTCCACCTCCAGGTCCCAAACCATAGCCTCCTCCTCCGACCCCTGTTTGCCCGCCGGAGCCTAAATGCCCTCCCACAGAAGGTATGAATTTCTGGAAGTGATCCTGCAGAGAAAGAGAGAGAAATGTTATCCTTTTGGCTCTTCTGGAAGCTCTAATAACTGATAGAAACATAGAATGTGTCGGCAGATAAGAGCCATTCGGTCCATCTAGTCTGCCCCCAATTTTTTTTTTGAGTACTTTTATTAGTCCCCCGTTCCCGGTCTTATAGCTAGGATAGCCTTGTGTCTATCCCACGCATGCTTAAACTCCTTGACTGTATTAACCTCTACACTTCTACTGGAAGGCTATTCCATACATCCACTACCCTCTCAGTAATGTAATACTTGCATTAGTCCCTGGCCTTATCTTATATCTAGGATAGCCTTATACCTATCCCACGCATGCTTAAACTCCTTCACTGTATCAACCTCTACCACTTCTACTAGAAGACTATTCCATACATCGACTACCCTCTCAGTAAAGTAATACTTTCATTAGACCCTGGCCTTATCTTATATCTAGGATAGCCTTACACCTATCCCACGCATGCTTAAACTGCTTCACTGTATTAACCTCTACCACTTCTACTGGAAGACTATTCCATGCATCCACTACCCTCTCAGTAATGTAATACTTTCATTAGTCCCTGGCCTTATCTTATATCTAGGATAGCCTTATACCTATCCCATGCATGCTTAAACTCCTTCACTGTATTAACCTCTACCACTTCTACTGGAAGACTACTCCATACATCCACTACCCTCTCAGTAATGTAATACTTTCTTTAGTCCCTGGCCTTATCTTATATCTAGGATAGCCTTATACCTATCCCATGCATGCTTAAACTCCTTCACTGTATTAACCTCTACCACTGCTGCTGGAAGACTATTCCATGCATCCACTACCATCTCAGTAAAGTAATACTTTCATTAGTCCCTGGCCTTATCTTATATCTAGGATAGCCTTATACCTATCCCACGCATGCTTAAACTCCTTCACTGTATTAACCTCTACCACTTCTACTGGAAGACTATTCCATACATCCACTACCCTCTCAGTAATGTAATACTTTCATTAGTCCGTGGCCTTATCTTATATCTAAGATAGCCTTATACCTATCCCATGCATGCTTAAACTCCTTCACTGTATTAACCTCTATCACTTCTACTAGAAGACTATTCCATGCATCCACTACCCTCTCAGTAATGTAATACTTTCATTAGTGCCTGGTCTTATCTTATATCTAGGATAGCCTTATACCTATCCCACGCATGCTTAAACTCCTTCACTGTATTAACCTCTACCACTTCTACTGGAAGACTATTCCATACATCCACTACCCTCTCAGTAATGTAATACTTTCATTAGTCCGTGGCCTTATCTTATATCTAGGATAGCCTTATACCTATCCCATGCATGCTTAAACTCCTTCACTGTATTAACCTCTACCACTTCTACTGGAAGGCTATTCCATATATCCACTACCCTCTCAGTAATGTAATACTTTCATTAGTGCCTGGCCTTATCTTATATCTAGGATAGCCTTATACCTATCCCATGCATGCTTAAACTCCTTCACTGTATTAACCTGTACCACTTCTACTGGAAGGCTATTCCATACATCCACTACCCTCTCAGTAAAGTAATACTTTCATTAGTCCCTGGCCTTATCTTATATCTAGGATAGCCTTATACCTATCCCATGCATGCTTAAACTCCTTCACTGTATTAACCTCTACCACTTCTTCTGGAAGACTATTCCATACATCCACTACCCTCTCAGTAATGTAATACTTTCATTAGTCCCTGGCCTTATCCTATATCTAGGATAGCCTTATACCTATCCCATGCATGCTTAAACTCCTTCACTGTATTAACCTCTACCACTTCTACTGGAAGACTATTCCATGCATCCACTACCCTCTCAGTAAAGTAATACTTTCATTAGTCCCTGGCCTTATCTTATATCTAGGATAGCCTTATACCTATCCCATACATGCTTAAACTCCTTCACTGTATTACCCTCTACCACTTCTACTGGAAGACTATTCCATACATCCACTACCCTCTCAGTAAAGTAATACTATCATTAGTCCCTGGCCTTATTTTATATCTAGGATAACCTTATACCTATCCCATGCATGCTTAAACTCCTTCACTGTATTAACCTCTACCACTTCTACTGGAAGACTATTCCATGCATCCACTACCCTCTCAGTAAAGTAATACTTTCATTAGTCCCTGGCCTTATCTTATATCTAGGATAGCCTTATACCTATCCCATACATGCTTAAACTCCTTCACTGTATTAACCTCTACCACTTCTACTGGAAGACTATTCCATACATCCACTACCCTCTCAGTAATGTAATACTTTCATTAGTCCGTGGCCTTATCTTATATCTAGGATAGCCTTGTGCCTATCCCATGCATGCTTAAACTCCTTTACTGTATTAACCTCTACCACTTCTACTGGAAGACTATTCCATACATCCACTACCCTCTCAGTAATGTAATACTTTCATTAGTCCCTGGCCTTATCTTATATATAGGATAGCCTTATACCTATCCCATGCATGCTTGAACTCCTTCACTGTATTAACCTCTACCACTTCTACTGGAAGACTATTCCATACATCCACTACACTCTCAGTAATGTAATACTTTCATTAGTCCCTGGCCTAATCTTATATCTAGGATAGCCTTATACCTATCCCATGCATGCTTGAACTCCTTCACTGTATTAACCTCTACCACTTCTACTGGAAGACTATTCCATACATCCACTACACTCTCAGTAATGTAATACTTTCATTAGTCCCTGGCCTTATCTTATATCTAGGATAGCCTTATACCTATCCCATGCATGCTTAAACTCCTTCACTGTATTAACCTCTACCACTTCTACTGGAAGACTATTCCATTCATCCACTACCCTCTCAGTAATGTAATACTTTCATTAGCCCATGACCTTATCTTATATCTAGGATAGCCTTACACCTATCCCATGCATGCTTAAACTCCTTCATGGTATTAACCTCTACCACTTCTACTGGAAGACTATTCCATACATCCACTACCCTCTCAGTAAAGTAATACTTTCATTAGTCCCTGGCCTTATCTTATATCTAGGATAGCCTTATACCTATCCCACGCATGCTTAAACTCCTTCACTGTATTTACCTCTACCACTTCCACTGGAAGACTATTCCATACATCCAATACCCTCTCAGTAAGTTATACTTTCATTAGTCCCTGGCCTTATCTTATACCTAGGATAGCCTTATACCTATCCCATGCATGCTTAAACTCCTTCACTGTATTTACCTCTACCACTTCTACAGGAAGTCTATTCCATGCATCCACTACCCTCTCAGTAAAGTAATACTTTCATTAGTCCCTGGCCTTATCTTATATCTAGGATAGCCTTATACCTATCCCACGCATGCTTAAACTCCTTCACTGTATTAACCTCTACCACTTCTACTGGAAGACTATTCCATACATCCACTACCCTCTCAGTAATGTAATACTTTCATTAGTCCGTGGCCTTATCTTATATCTAGGATAGCCTTATACCTATCCCATGCATGCTTAAACTCCTTCACTGTATTAACCTCTACCACTTCTACTGGAAGGCTATTCCATATATCCACTACCCTCTCAGTAATGTAATACTTTCATTAGTGCCTGGCCTTATCTTATATCTAGGATAGCCTTATACCTATCCCATGCATGCTTAAACTCCTTCACTGTATTAACCTGTACCACTTCTACTGGAAGGCTATTCCATACATCCACTACCCTCTCAGTAAAGTAATACTTTCATTAGTCCCTGGCCTTATCTTATATCTAGGATAGCCTTATACCTATCCCATGCATGCTTAAACTCCTTCACTGTATTAACCTCTACCACTTCTTCTGGAAGACTATTCCATACATCCACTACCCTCTCAGTAATGTAATACTTTCATTAGTCCCTGGCCTTATCCTATATCTAGGATAGCCTTATACCTATCCCATGCATGCTTAAACTCCTTCACTGTATTAACCTCTACCACTTCTACTGGAAGACTATTCCATGCATCCACTACCCTCTCAGTAAAGTAATACTTTCATTAGTCCCTGGCCTTATCTTATATCTAGGATAGCCTTATACCTATCCCATACATGCTTAAACTCCTTCACTGTATTACCCTCTACCACTTCTACTGGAAGACTATTCCATACATCCACTACCCTCTCAGTAAAGTAATACTATCATTAGTCCCTGGCCTTATTTTATATCTAGGATAACCTTATACCTATCCCATGCATGCTTAAACTCCTTCACTGTATTAACCTCTACCACTTCTACTGGAAGACTATTCCATGCATCCACTACCCTCTCAGTAAAGTAATACTTTCATTAGTCCCTGGCCTTATCTTATATCTAGGATAGCCTTATACCTATCCCATACATGCTTAAACTCCTTCACTGTATTAACCTCTACCACTTCTACTGGAAGACTATTCCATACATCCACTACCCTCTCAGTAATGTAATACTTTCATTAGTCCGTGGCCTTATCTTATATCTAGGATAGCCTTGTGCCTATCCCATGCATGCTTAAACTCCTTTACTGTATTAACCTCTACCACTTCTACTGGAAGACTATTCCATACATCCACTACCCTCTCAGTAATGTAATACTTTCATTAGTCCCTGGCCTTATCTTATATATAGGATAGCCTTATACCTATCCCATGCATGCTTGAACTCCTTCACTGTATTAACCTCTACCACTTCTACTGGAAGACTATTCCATACATCCACTACACTCTCAGTAATGTAATACTTTCATTAGTCCCTGGCCTAATCTTATATCTAGGATAGCCTTATACCTATCCCATGCATGCTTGAACTCCTTCACTGTATTAACCTCTACCACTTCTACTGGAAGACTATTCCATACATCCACTACACTCTCAGTAATGTAATACTTTCATTAGTCCCTGGCCTTATCTTATATCTAGGATAGCCTTATACCTATCCCATGCATGCTTAAACTCCTTCACTGTATTAACCTCTACCACTTCTACTGGAAGACTATTCCATTCATCCACTACCCTCTCAGTAATGTAATACTTTCATTAGCCCATGACCTTATCTTATATCTAGGATAGCCTTACACCTATCCCATGCATGCTTAAACTCCTTCATGGTATTAACCTCTACCACTTCTACTGGAAGACTATTCCATACATCCACTACCCTCTCAGTAAAGTAATACTTTCATTAGTCCCTGGCCTTATCTTATATCTAGGATAGCCTTATACCTATCCCACGCATGCTTAAACTCCTTCACTGTATTTACCTCTACCACTTCCACTGGAAGACTATTCCATACATCCAATACCCTCTCAGTAAGTTATACTTTCATTAGTCCCTGGCCTTATCTTATACCTAGGATAGCCTTATACCTATCCCATGCATGCTTAAACTCCTTCACTGTATTTACCTCTACCACTTCTACAGGAAGTCTATTCCATGCATCCACTACCCTCTCAGTAAAGTAATACTTTCATTAGTCCCTGGCCTTATCTTATATCTAGGATAGCCTTATACCTATCCCATGCATGCTTAAACTCCTTCAGTGTATTAACCTCTACCACTTCTGCAGGAAGACTATTCCATACATCCACTAACCTCTCAGTAAAGTAATACTTTCATTGGTCCCTGGCCTTATCTTATATCTAGGATAGCCTTATACCTATCCCATGCATGCTTAAACTCCTTTACTGTATTAACCTCTACCACTTCTACTGGAAGACTATTCCATGCATCCACTACCCTCTCAGTAAAGTAATACTTTCATTAGTCTCTGGCCTTATCTTATATCTAGGATAGCCTTATACCTATCCCACGCATGCTTAAACTCCTTCACTGTATTAACCTCTACCACTTCTACTGGAAGACTATTCCATACATCCACTGACCTCTCAGTAATGTAATACTTTCATTGGTCCCTGGCCTTATCTTATATCTAGGATAGCCTTATACCTATCCCATGCATGCTTAAACTCCTTCACTGTATTAACCACTACCACTTCTACTGGAAGACTATTCCATACATCCAATACCCTCTCAGTAATGTAATGCTTTCATTAGTCCCTGGCCTTATCTTATATCTAGGATAGCCTTATACCTATCCCATGCATGCTTGAACTCCTTCACTGTATTAACCTCTACCACTTCTACTGGAAGACTATTCCATGCATCCACTACCCTCTCAGTAATGTAATACTTTCATTAGTCCCTGGCCTTATCTTATATCTAGGATAGCCTTACACCTATCCCATGCATGCTTCAATTCCTTCACTCTATTAACCTCTACCACTTCTACTGGAAGACTATTCCATGCATCCACTACCATCTCAGTAAAGTAATACTTTCATTAGTCCCTGGCCTTATCTTATATTTAGTATAGCCTTATACCTATCCCATGCAT
Organism: Pelodytes ibericus; assembly: GCA_036172795.1. Taxonomy (NCBI): domain Eukaryota; kingdom Metazoa; phylum Chordata; class Amphibia; order Anura; family Pelodytidae; genus Pelodytes; species Pelodytes ibericus. The sequence goes on along the minus strand of CM069867.1, from coordinate 7,359,714 downwards.
GCTTAAACTCTTTCACTGTATTAACCTCTACCACTTCTACTGGAAGACTATTCCATACATCCACTACCCTCTCAGTAATGTAATACTTTCATTAGTCCCTGGTCTTATCTTGTATCTAGGATAGCCTTATACCTATCCCATGCATGCTTAAACTCCTTCACTGTATTAACCTCTACCACTTCTACTGGAAGGCTATTCCATACATCCACTACCCTCTCAGTAAATTAATACTCTCATTAGTCCCTGGCCTTATCTTATATCTAGGATAGCCTTATACCTATCCCACGCATGCTTAACCTCCTTCACTGTATTAACCTCTACCACTTCTACTGGAAGACTATTCCATACATCCACTACCCTCTCAGTAAAGTAATACTTTCATTAGTCCCTGACCTTATCTTATATCTAGGATAGCCTTATACCTATCCCACACATGCTTAAACTCCTTCACTGTATTAACCTCTACCACTTCAACTGGAAGGCTATTCCATGCATCCACTACCCTCTCAGTAAAGTAATACTTTCAGTAGTCCCTGACCTTATCTTATATCTAGGATAGCCTTATACCTATCCCATGCATGCTTAAACTCCTTCACTGTATTAACCTCTACCACTTCTACTGGAAGACTATTCCATACATCCACTACCCTCTCAGTAAAGTAATACTTTCATTAGTCCCTGACCTTATCTTATATCTAGGATAGCCTTATACCTATCCCATGCATGCTTAAACTCCTTCACTATATTAACCTCTACCACTTCTACTGGAAGGCTATTCCATGCATCCACTACCCTCTCAGTAAAGTAATACTTTCATTAGTCCCTGACCTTATCTTATATTCAGGATAGCCTTATACCTATCCCACGCATGCTTAAACTCCTTCACTGTATTAACCTCTACCACTTCTACTGGAAGACTATTCCATACATCCACTACCCTCTCAGTAATGTAATACTTTCATTAGTCCCTGGCCTTAGCTTATATCTAGGATAGCCTTATACCTATCCCACGCATGCTTAAATTCCTTGACTGTGTTTACCTCTACCACTTCTACTGGAAGACTATTCCATACATCCACTACCCTCTCAGTAATGTAATACTTTCATTAGTCCCTGGTCTTATCTTATATCTAGGATAGCCTTATACCTATCCCATGCATGCTTAAACTCCTTCACTGTATTAACCTCTACCACTTCTACTGGAAGGCTATTCCATACATCCACTACCCTCTCAGTAAATTAATACTCTCATTAGTCCCTGGCCTTATCTTATATCTAGGATAGCCTTGTGCCTGTCCCACGCATGCTTAACCTCCTTCACTGTATTAACCTCTACCACTTCTACTGGAAGACTATTCCATGCATCCATTACCCTCTCAGTAAAGTAATACTTTCATTAGTCCCTGACCTTATCTTATATCTAGGATAGCCTTATACCTATCCCACGCATGCTTAAACACCTTCACTGTATTAACCTCTACCATTTCTACTGGAAGACTATTCCATGCATCCACTACCCTCTCAGTAATGTAATACTTTCATTAGTCCCTGGCCTTATCTTATATCTAGGATAGCCTTATACCTATCCCATGCATGCTTAAACTCCTTCACTGTATTAACCTCTACCACTTCTACTGGAAGGCTATTCCATGCATCCACTACCCTCTCAGTAAAATAATACTTTCATTAGTCCCTGACCTTATCTTATATCTAGGATAGCCTTATACCTATCCCATGCATGCTTAAACTCCTTCACTGTATTAACCTCTACCACTTCTACTGGAAGGCTATTCCATACATCCACTACCCTCTCAGTAAATTAATACTCTCATTAGTCCCTGGCCTTATCTTATATCTAGGATAGCCTTATACCTATCCCACGCATGCTTAACCTCCTTCACTGTATTAACCTCTACCACTTCTACTGGAAGACTATTCCATGCATCCATTACCCTCTCAGTAAAGTAATACTTTCATTAGTCCCTGACCTTATCTTATATCTAGGATAGCCTTATACCTATCCCACGCATGCTTAAACACCTTCACTGTATTAACCTCTACCATTTCTACTGGAAGACTATTCCATGCATCCACTACCCTCTCAGTAATGTAATACTTTCATTAGTCCCTGGCCTTATCTTATATCTAGGATAGCCTTATACCTATCCCATGCATGCTTAAACTCCTTCACTGTATTAACCTCTACCACTTCTACTGGAAGGCTATTCCATGCATCCACTACCCTCTCAGTAAAATAATACTTTCATTAGTCCCTGACCTTATCTTATATCTAGGATAGCCTTATACCTATCCCATGCATGCTTAAACTCCTTCACTGTATTAACCTCTACCACTTCTACTGGAAGACTATTCCATACATCCACTACCCTCTCAGTAAAGTAATAATTTCATTAGTCCCTGACCTTATCTTATATCTAGGATAGCCTTATACCTATCCCATGCATGCTTAAACTCCTTCACTATATTAACCTCTACCACTTCTACTGGAAGACTATTCCATGCATCCACTACCATCTCAGTAAAGTAATACTTTCATTAGTCCCTGGCCTTATCTTATATCTAGGATAGCCTTATACCTATCCCATGCATGCTTAAACTCCTTCACTGTATTAACCTCTACCACTTCTACTGGAAGACTATTCCATGCATCCACTACCCTCTCAGTAAAGTAATACTTTCATTAGTCCCTGACCTTATCTTATATTCAGGATAGCCTTATACCTATCCCATGCATGCTTAAACTCCTTCACTGTATTAACCTCTACCACTTCTACTGGAAGACTATTCCATACATCCACTACCCTCTCAGTAAAGTAATACCACCAGATATTAGTTTTAAATCGTTGCCCCTCTAATTTAAGACTATGTCCTCTAGTTGTGGTAGTTTTTCTTCTTTTAAAATGTGTCAATAAACACATTATGAATACCACATTCCTGGTTATTAAAGGGACTCAAATATTTATACTGTAGATTAGGACATAAAAAAAATAATTTGAAAATGACCTATCCATTGTGGTTTATGTATAAAGGTTTCTGCTAGAACCATAATTGTTCACAGTGTGCCAGTTGTGCCCCCCAAAAAGGTGATTTAATTATGGTTTAGAAATTTGGTTGCAGGCTAAGTATAATAAAAAGATGGCCTCTATTTTAGGACATCTTATTGGACTACATCCTCCGCCAATCCGAATCGAGAGTTCTGCACTCAACAAAAAGTCACAAAGTTTAATAATAATATAATAAAATGTCACTGTTTTCCCTTTTTTTTTGTGGTATGTTTAAAACCAGTTCTGACAGCTCTATGCAGACCTTACAGCCGGAGGAGGAAAAACCTGAGTGAAGGTAATCTGGAGCAGACATAAAACAGCGCCATTATTGATACATATCCGCCATGGTGCTTGTAGAATTGCAAACAAATGCATAAATTAAGAGAAAAATGTTTAAAATGCGTCTGGGGTGTCTGCAGCTGATCACCCCTGGCTTGATGTGTAAATGGACTACTTTCAAATGGGGAATTTGTATATTTTGCACATTAGACCACTGATGATGTCAGTCATTTTCTTACAGTATAAATAATGTTTTAAAGGGACACTAAATGTTATATATCACTTGTGTCTCTAATATAGAAGCACAAGTGAAATGTCCGTTGCCCCTAGTATGAGGATGAACTGGCGGGTACTTCTGATAGTACGTTTGATGGTACACGCCAGTTTATCCTCTGACCGACAGCTGCCGTGTTTCCATAGGAAGCAGGCAGCCGTCTGGTCGCAGAGAGAGACCCTCGTTTTTGCATGGGATCAGCAGGGGGGCCTTAACATTCAGATGTCAGAGCGGGGCAAGCCTGATTGGCTGTGCGCATGCTGGTTTGTCGGCACGCGACAACCAGGAAGTGCTGTGTCTCGAACGTGAGACACAGCAGATAGGAAACCCGCGTGGGTCTATTAAGATACACGTCGGGTTTACTTAATTCTACCGGCACATGTATTGTTTAACCCTGGCTTCCTTCAGGGAATTGAGAAGTGAATTGCAAAATTTAGGCCCAAACAGCAGAATGTGAATTCTAGCTGAATGGCAGAATTTTTTTTTCAACTTTTCACTTTTGGCCTTAAGTTTACAATTCTCTTCTCAATTGCCTGCCATACCCTCATTCATGAATAAAGCTCACAGTAGAAACAAGGATGTGTTTCCCTAGCAAGGCTGGAAAACAGCAAGTCATCAACCTTTCAATGTTCCAGTCAAACGGTCTCATCCAGTCTCACATCCACTGATTGAAATACAATGTACAATAAGTAGCTTGAAACATTCCGTCCCACAGGGGTAGTGTTTCTGGAATTCCTGGATACATATGATACGTCAGCCAATGGTTTTTGGGGGATGGGACTCTTCATCGCGGCTGCTTCCGCGTAGCCGCTTCACCACCGACTCTGCACCGCAAGACAGATCGTCGCGGGAGATTTCATCGCGGGACAATTCTTCGCTAAAGGTAAGTATTTTACCTATTTTAGTTTAAGGGTGGTTAGAATTAGGGTTTAGGGGTTTAGAATTAGGGTTTAGGGGGTTAATTTTAGTATTGGGGTTCGGGGTTAATTTTAGTATGAGGGTTTAGGGGGTTAATTTTAGTATTAGGGTTTAGGGGGTTAGTATTAGGGGTCGGGGGTTAGTATTAGGGTTTAGGGGGTTAGTTTTAGGGGTCGGGGGTTAGTATTAGGGTTTAGAGGGCTAGTATTAGGGGTCGGGGGTTAGTATTAGGGTTTAGGGGGTTAATTTTCATATTAGGGTTTAGGGGGTTACTATTAGGGGTCGGGGGTTTGTATTAGGGTTTAGGGGGTTAGTATTAGGGGTCGGGGGTTAGTATTAAGGTTTAGGGGGTTAATTTTCGTATTAGGGTTTAGGTAGTTATTACGGTTTAGGGGGTTATTATTAGGGGTCGGGGGTTAGTATTAGGGTTTAGTTAGTTAGTATTAGGGGTCGGGGGTTAGTATTAGGGTTTAATGGGTTAGTATTAGGGGTCGGGGGTGGTTAGTATTAGGGTTTAGTTAGTTAGTATTAGGGGTCGGGGGTTAGTATTAGGGTTTAGGGGGTTAGTATTAGGGGTCGGGGGTTAGTATTAGGGTTTAGGGGGTTAGTATTAGGGGTCTGGGGTTAGTATTAGGGGTCGGGGGTTAGTATTAGGGTTTAGGGGGTTAGTATTAGGGGTCGGGGGTTAGTATTAGGGTTTAGGGGGTTAGTATTAGGGGTCTGGGGTTAGTATTAGGGGTCGGGGGTTAGTATTAGGGTTCGGGGGTTAATTTTAGTATTGGAGTTTAGTGTTACTATTGGTGTTTGGGAATCATTTATTAGGGGGGTTATTTTAGTTTTACTTGTACATTTGTAAGAGCTGACAGTACAGCGATGAACTGTCAGCTCTTACATAGCTGCGGCCGCGATGAAACGGCCGCGTTATTCTTCATCGCTGACAGTTAAGCGTTCTAACTGCCGCGCTGAACTGTCAGCGATGAAGATGCGGCGAAGAAGTGTCCTAGACCCATGTTTTTTTATGGTAAAATCCAATACGGGTTGAGGTGCAGTTACCGCTGCAGTTCTCATGTGCCGCTATTGGCCCGCGGGCCGCAGGTTGGACAGCCCTGGCACGGAGGGTTCAACCCACGTTGGGATCATGTAAGTCCTAGGCTATACTTACCTCGGGAGACAAACAAGCACAAATGTGCCAGTTGAACATCCACAGGGAAGGAAAAAAATACCAGTCCATTTTTTATTGTGGTATTAGACATTAACAGCAATACGTTTTGGCATGGGATGGGGTGAAATAACAGAACACTAGACGCGTTCCACACCTCCTGGTGCTTTATCAAACTATAGTATAATAGTAGTGATGCAGAAGAAACCACACTAACACAGGTGAAAGAGCGAATAACAATATAGAAACAATCCTCCTCCTATAATACTGCAGCTCTCAGATAAGTGATCCTTGGGCACTCCAAATGACAAAAAATACACCAAAGGAGAGACTCATGTACAGGGGGAAAAAAAAAAAGAAACAAATATAGTGTAATACAGTACAAACAGAGAGTGCCAGCTGATACTGGTTGTTTGTCACACTCACAAACAAATAAGGGAATTTTCTGAATTTATTTCGCAATCTATAAAAAATATTTTAAAAATCCATTGCACAGTAATACATAAAAATGACAATATATATATGAATACTTAAACAATCACTTAAAATTCCAATGTTGTCCCAAGGAAAAGAACTTCTCTTGAAATGAATTGCGGGGATCAAATGCAAAAAAAAGAAAAAGAAAAAACAAATATAGCACATAGTGTAATCTGCATCGAAAAAAATGTATCAAAAATATATAAAGCAGTAATATTTTTGATACGTTTTTTTCCATACAGATAACACCATATATTTGTTTTTCTTTTTCGTCACTGTTACGATTGAAATTAGGAAAGCCTGACTGGTACCGCTGCCTCAGAGTCTGCATTGACTGGTGCCCATATACAATCCTTCAAGCCGCCATGTCTATATCCAATGCTAAACTCCGTAATTAACAGGTCAAAGAAGCAGCAACAGAGAAAAATACTAACCCATGCAACCACAGAGCAATCGGATAACCTAGGGAAATGCAATAGTGATACAAAAAAAGGCACTAACACAGGTGAGACGGTGATTAATAATATAAAACAATATAAAACAGTACTCCTCCTATAGTACTGCAGCTCTCTGAATGACAAAACAACACCAGAACAGAGGCGCATGTACAGAAGAAAAAAGAAACAAATATAGTGTAATACCGTACAAATGAATAGATGGACTGATAATGTTTAGTTGTTACACTCACAAACGGAGCAGAGTGTCAGGCTCATCAAAATCTATTAAAAAAAACATATAAAAAGCCTATTGCGCACTAAAACCGAAACTGCAGCCGGCGAAACGCGTTGGGACCAAGACTACAGCTTTTTCGGAGTGCCTGATTAACTTACCTTGGTGGCAGCAGCAAGGAGTTGGACTATCTTTCAGGACATTATACGCAAGTTGCACTTTATGTGCCTTTGTATGTTGTACGTGCATTTATTTCACAATATTGCCATTTTTTTATTATTATGGCGCAATGGGTTTTTAATATGTTTTTTTTTTTTTATAGACTGTGAAATAAACCAGAAGATTTTACCTTTTGATGAGCCTTATACTCTGCTCGGTTTGTGAGTGTGATAACTAAATATTACCAATTCACATATTTTGTTTGTACTGTATTACACTAGATTTGTTTCTTTTTTTTTCTCCTGTACATGCGCCTCTGTTCTGGTGTGGTTAACCTAGGAAAATGATCAAAAATGATCAATTTAAGCCAACAGTAAGCAAGTTCTACGTTCTGTTGTAAGAAATTACAAAATGCTCTCCGTTTGTTCACGTCACAATGTGTATTCACTAGTCAGTCAACGCTAGCGCCTTTTGCAAACCCTATTTGGATATTTGGAGCGTACAGCTGTACACTTTGCATTTAAACCAATAGGTGAAGCACTAATCAGTGACATCACTGATGTTGTTAAGGCACATTAAAATGTGCAGCCATCCAGGTCCCACACGAACTGCCCCCATTGAAGCAGCCACAGAAATAGGGTAAATATCCCCAATCTTAAAACGAGCCAAAGACGCTCTGGACGATATTTATACGTATTTTTGTTGGAGAGCTTTATTCCCAGCGACCCGAGAGCGAGTGTTTTGCTATGGACAGTATAAATGCAGTCTCGGGAGAGGAAAGCTGTAAGCTGGCTTCTCCACCAGCTGTTCCCTCAGCTAAATATAAACCAGGAGCTGCACTGCGATTATATAACCCTCTGTGCTGGAACAGCAAGGCAGGACAAGCCAATCAGGCGGGGAGAAAAGGATATAATGACCAGATCTTCATATGGCAGCCAAGACAGACTCTGGCAGCTAAATATTGCTTATATGTGAACTTGGAGAATAGAAGAAATGAACTATACGTTGTGTTAGCCGAATTGCAAGCTTTGGTATTATCAGTCCTTCTCTGTTAAAATTCAAATGTGATCCCAAAAAAAAAAAAAAGGATATTACAGTTCCTTCTTCGACAAAGCTATTAACAGTGCTGCTATGTGTAAAATGACACATGCACACCATAGTTACCTACAGAATTTGATACCTGAGGTGGACCCCGTATTTGGCACCCCCCTCCTGTCTTTAAAATGTAAAAAAAAAAAAAATACACTTTTCAAGAATATTTATTGTAGACATTTGTAAACTTAGACACAGACACATGCACATACTCACACTTACACACACAGACATGTACAGAGTCACACTTACACACAGACTGTGTGTGTGTAAGTGTGAGTGTGTGCATGTGTCTGTGTCACACTTACAAACTCACACACACACAGGCTTACACTTACACAGTCACACGTACAAACACAGACTGCCACTTACACACACACACACACACACAGTCACACTTACACAGAGCTAGAGACTCACACTTGCACACACACGCACACACACACACACATACAGACAACCACTTACACACACACACAGTCACACTTACACACACAGACTCCCACTTACACACAGAGAGAAACTCCCACTTACACACAGTCACACTTACACACTCAAACGCAGACACTTACACAGACACACACTTACACAGACACACACTTACACAGACACACACTTACACAGACACACACTTACAGAGACTCACACACACACACACACACAGATTTTTTTTTTTATTATTTTTACCAGTCTGCAGGTGGGCCGCACCTCCATGTTGAGTGGGCTGCATTAGAGGGGGGCCATAGGCTGGGGTGCCCAAGGTCTAATAAACAGTTTTAGACCCTGGGCCCCCCAGCCAGTGGCACCCTTATAATGAGTGGCACTCGAGGCGGACAGCCACTGAGTCTCTGATACTTGCCTACAGTCCTGGATTTGATGCGGCAGTACCATTTATTTATTTATTTTTAGGCCCGGTTCACCACACATTGGCACTGTAGTTCTTACATAGTTTCATATTTTATGTCTATCATGGCACTGGAGCCATTTTTTCCCCCCCTCTCTCCTATCCTGTGAAAGGCTATTTTGAAAATAGTCCCCAGGCTCCTGGTCCGACGATGGACTTGGAGAAAAGTTAGCGGGTAGGCACATTCCTCCTTGTAAATTCCCATCTTAACTTTTCCCTTCCTGGGCTCTCGGCTGTAGGTAAGCAAGACCGTGACCATTTTTGATCATCAATAAATTGTGTTATTGTAAGAATGTGTTCTCACTGAAAGGCAAGACCTCGGCGGTGACGTATCGCTGGCCCTACTAGGTTATCAGAAGGGAATGATTGAGTCCACCACATGTGTTTCTATTTCCACCTCCCTGATGAAGAGTTTCCTAAACCATTGCAGGGTAACGTCTAAATGTTACAGTCTCACAGCAGCCAATGTCAGTCTTGGGTCTTCATCCTTAGGGCACAGTTGCTTAGAACTTTCTGTTTCAAGAATCACTTTCACTTGAGAGCCAACTGCGAAACCCCACAAGCATTCCCTCTAGCCAAGAACCATCTTTTGAAAAGTTGACCATCCCTTCCCATAATTCCCTGGGTAACCGTCAGAGGATACTTAACACTCCTAAGGTGTGAGTCAAGGACATGGTTTGGTTAATGGTCTTACGTGGGTCAATGATGACCAGTACGGCACAAAATAAGAAGATCACGTGAAATCTATAGGGATACATTTTAAGGAACTAGAAATGGAGGGGTGTGTATTATATTTAGATTCTCCTTCCTATGGAAACAACGGGACATTAACTGAAAGAGAATACAACGACCAACATTTACCAAAAAAAAGAGAGGCCTAGGTATGGTCTTCCTGCCCATTTATCGTTGCATCATAAAATGATTTCCTGTTCATTTAATTACATAATAAAAGTACTTCCTGCTCATTTATTTACATCATAAAAGTACTTCCTGCCGATTTATTTACATCATAAAATTACTTCCTGCCCATTTATTTACATCATAAAATGGCTTCCTGCCCATTTATTTACATCATAAAATGACTTCCTGCCCATTTATTTAAATCATAAAATGGCTTCCTGCCCATTTATATTTTCTGCATGTCTTGCCTTAGACAGCTATAGGCAGCCATTAATTGAACTATATAACCCCAGCATAGTTACCTAATTATTAGGCAAGCTGCTGAAACATGTCCCTAGAATATACGACCATTATTTAAACAAGCTTCCTAAGCCTCATTGAAAGTAGTTCGACAAGTGTCCCAAATTAATGCATGCATAGATGTGTAATCAAGGCTTTTCTCAATTGTACCTTGGGAGGCCACAAAACATCAGCAAAAAAAATTACATGAACAAAAGTGTTATAAAAAAAAATGTTATGGTTAATAAACAATTTGCATCACGTGTAGACATTTTAAAATAGAAATGCTTTAATAAAAGAATACCATCTTATTGAGCTCTCTATGCTTTGCACAGCTCTATCAGGAGGCAGACATATTGTTTAGAATCTTGGGTTAGATAAAGATCTGACTCCTTTTAGCCAAGATTCCAAAACAATATGTCTGCCCCCTGATAGAGCTAAACAGGGCTCAATAATATTTGTGGGTTTTTTTTTTGGCTTTTTAAAAAAAAAAATTAAAGCATTTCTATTTAAATGTCTACACTTGAAATCAAGTAAAAAAAAATTCTACAGTTGCTTTGCATGATGGGAAACATAGTCCATAACAGCTCTAGGGTGGTCATTTAAAAAAAAAAAAATGACCTATACATTGTTAGCAGCAGCACTGCATGGGAGTGCATAGATCAAAATGTGTTGGAAACGTGTTTATGACCTGTGCATATCAAGTCACAGGTGATGTCATAAACAGGAGACACAAATGTACAAAGCAGACATTATAAAATAATGGTGGGAGCAATAAAAACGAACAAAAAGAAATAAAAAAAAAAAAAAAAAGAAAGAAGTGGGAAGGTAAAAAAAAATTGTAATACATTTCACAATAAGCATATTTTACGTAATGTATTGCAAATTTGTTTTTAATACACATGTGCATTCGTTTTTCGGACAAATGCATTTTCTTATGAATGGGGACTCTCGTTCGGTTAATAGAAAGCCAATAGTATTCTCACATATTCTATAAGACGAACGAATAAAACGAAACGAAAATAATGAACGAATTTTCGTCTGAAACGAATGCAGTAATGAACGAAATTCGTTTTAGACGAAATAAATAACATTTTCGTCCGAATGTACGAAAACGAAACTAAAATTTTAGTTTTGCACATGTCTAGTTTTTAATACTGTACATTATGATATGAATTTATAATATAACAGTACTTCTATTACATTTGGTATACCTTTTCTATTCATATAAAATAATTCTCAAAGTACCTGCCTACTTCTTTCTCTATTTTTCTATTTTTCTTCTTTTTGTTCATATTTAGCGCTCCCACCATTATTTTATATTCCGTTTTTCGTGTGTGTTGTGGAAACCCATTTGGGTGCCACCTTGGTGGCTTCTCCTCTCATTCTGGTGTAAGCTGAGTTTACATTTCACTTTATTGTTAAACCAGACACTATGTATGAAGATCAACGTTCGAAAAGTGGTTTAGTCACTAAACAGAATGTTCCTGCTGATTACATCACTTTTTTGGAACCTTGCCTCAGACATTGACCTTTCATAACCCCAATGTATAGATCGTTTTAGATAATCGATTATTACATTGGACATGGTTCTGGATCACGGTTGACTCCAGGTGAGAAAGGAATTGGCGGCCAGTCATCTTACCACCGAGTCGTCGGAAAACACGTCGGGATTGTTTTCGTAGATGAATTTTTCGACTCTCTTTTGGCGAAGCTTGAACATCTTGGATCCCTTGTTACTGAGCAGCGACAGCTCCTCCAGCATGATGTCTCGAGGAACGCTGATCTTCTTGCCTAGATTTAGTCTGGAGATATCGTGACGCTCTTCATCCGTTGAGGCTAAAAAAACAAATCACGACACAGTTGAGCTTATCTTACATGCTTCTTGCCATAATATCAACTTACAAAATGAGGCACTCTGGTACCTAGAACATGAAAACACTTGTTCATTATACTTTGGGGTTTATTCGATGAGCAGTGTCTTACAACTTGAGTTACAAAAAATTAGGCCCCAAAAATCTCCCGCCAGAGATTATTACGCTCCAGGTTTGTTTGTTTGTTTGTTGTCTTATCTTGGTTTGCTTGGGTCATTACAGACTATTACTGTCGAGAACCCATATTCTAGGCTAGATTCCCCTGAACAAAGGTTTTTGCCTCCGCAGACTTCTAGACAATTTTTTTACCGTCCTGCTGGTAAATTGCCAGGTAGGTGGCAACCCTAGTCTAGTCTAATGGATATACCCTTTCTACGAAAAAGGCTGTAGAAACTAGACATGTGAAAAACTAAAATTTTCGTTTCGTTTTCGTCCATTCGGACGAAAATGTTATTTATTTCGTCCAAAACTAATTTCGTTCATTACTGCATTCGCTTCAACGAAATTCGTTCATTATTTTCGTTTCGTTTTATTCATTCGTACGAATTGACCTATTTTAACCTCTCTTTCGGTTTATGGACTTTCGGTTTATGAAATGTATGTAATGCATTACATACATTCCATAAACTGCCAATAGCACGAATGGACCAATGATTTTCGTTTATTAACCATTCGTTCCTTCGGCTTTCGTTAGTTTAGCATTTTCGTTATTCGTTTTTCGGACGAATGGACGAAAATGCTATTTTTGGCCGAAAGTGCATTCGTCCGAAAACGAATGCACATGTCTAGTAGAAACTTTGTTATATTTTTTGCTTTTTATTTTATTGTTTTGCTTTATATTCTCTCTTTTTTTTAATTTCTGTTATAGTATCCTACATAATGGTTCTCGGTTTTCCAATGGGGATGTTCTACTCCCCAACACTGCCTCACATTGCGCACTTGAGGTTAAAGAAAGAGTAAAGGTTACTATAGGTTTGGTATAATGCTTATTCCAAGTGCCTGAATGGTTATCGTGTTAAGATATTTGTTAAGCCCTTCGTTTAATATTACACATTCAGTTTAATAGACAGGGTTTACTACAGGTTCTTCCTTTCTTTTTCACGTGCAAAGAAATACTCTACAATAAGCAGAGCAGAATGTGTTGACTATTTGTCTTTAAAAGAAAGTCCAGTTAAAAAAAATAAAAAAATACTTTGATAATGAAACCTTATACAATGTGTTTTTCTCTTGGTCATCAAACTGGATTTAGAAGACATATCAAAAATATCTTTACATTTTTTCATGGATGGTCATGATCTGGAATTACACCTTAATTAGCTAGATTTATTTTTTTTTAAAACGTTATTTGATCCTTTAAGTTGTGATTTCTAGTTTTCTAGGACATGGCGGCAGATGCAGTCTACCCATACGGCCTTAAAGGGACCGTGTCACCTAAAAATAGCTTTACTGTGAATGTAGAGAATAAAAAAAGGATTGAAAATGATCTATACATTGTGTTAGCAAAACTGCCAGCAATTGCCTGAATTAGGAGAAAAATCTGTTTTAATGTGTCTGTGGAAGTCTCCTGCTTATGACATCACCTGTGGCGCGGTATGCAAATTACACATTTCCCATTAAAAAGCAGTTCATTTACATACCATGCCACAGGTGATGTCATAACCATGAGACTCCACAGACCCATTAAAACAGATTTTTCTCCTAATTTAGGCCTTTGCTGGCAGTTTTGCTAATACAATGCATAGATCATTGTCAATCATTTTTTTATGCTCTACATTCACAGTAAACACAATGTTCAGGTGATCCTGTCCCTTTAAGAGTAACAACTTGCAAGAAATATCCTACCCGCACATCTGTTTTTTTTTTTTTTTATTCAAAGGACTCCTTGACACCCTAAAACTTTTGTTTATTATAATGTAAATTTTTAGACAATAGGGAGTGATCAAAATAAGCTATACGTTGTGTTAACAGAATTACAAGCAAATGCATTAAATAAGAGATAATCCTATTTTACTTGAACCTGTCTCCCGTGTATGACATCACCTGTGGCCTAGTATGCAAATTAGCCACCTTTCAGATACTCAGAATGGAAAGGGGGCAGAGTCACGTGACATTACTCTCCGTTGCAGCATTGAACTCCAGGGGACCAGGGGATTGAACTGTAGGGGACCAACTCCCACTGAGGTTTTTACCACTTATGCCAATTATTAGACACATTCCTCTATACCCCAACAGCGGCGTCACTGCTGTATTGATTAATACCAATCAATGGAATAACCTTTGATTATTGACAGTCTTAGGTAATCAGACTGGTAATTGTGAATGTTATACACAAATTGGAAGTGTTTGATACTTGTGCTCTGTTTCTAAAGCTCATCCTACCTCCCTGGTATACATTACCTCCCCTCCAAACTAATGGTGGGGAAGCCACGCGTATTTCCGCGTATAATTCCCTTAATGCAACTTCTTGTAGCTGTTGTATTGACACACACAAACAAACACTATTATGGGTGCGACAATGCAAACAAAAGGGATCTGGTTTAGTGGCTTGCATATAGCAATTTGTATACACAAAACGGAGAAATGTTTACATAGAGCAAGAAAGTTTGTCAATTCAATACAGAGACTTTATATAGTTACTTTTTGTATTAATCCAAAAACTTCTTTCTGCAATGTGTGCAGGGCCGGCCTTAAGTGTTCCGGCGCCCTGTGCAGGATTCCCCAATGGCGCCCCCCCCATGTATGTATCTCTCTCCCTTCCCATGTTTGTCCCTTACCTCTTCATAGCCCTGTCTGTCTCTCTCTAACTCCCCCATACCTGTTCTCTCTCTCCCTCTGTTCTGTCTCTCTCCTCCCCTTCCTCTGTTCTGTCTCTCTCCTCCCCTTCCTCTGTTCTGTCTCTCTCCCCCCCTCTCTCTCTCTGTCTGGCTGGTGAGGGGGGATCTTTTGATCTCCCCAATCCAGTGCCTCTACCGGATTTTTTTTTGAAACTTTTTTTTTTTCTTTGGGCGGGAGGGCGCCCCCTGGGGTATTGCTCCCTGTGCGCTCGCACAGGTCGCACACCCCTAAGGCCGGCCCTGAATGTGTGTATGGACCTAGTTCTCAGCAGTTCCCATCCAATTATATTTGAATACATTGTGTCTATTGATGATCGTGACTGCCCAATATATACCCCAGTTACTTATTGTGAAGCTATAATCAATTTTAACTATTGTTATTCTCAATTATTTTTAATATTTACACCTTTATCTACACTTATTCTCTGTCTTGTTATGTGTTTATTTGATCCTATGGACATATAATAAAAGTTAAGTTTTAGTTTATCAGAGACTTCAAATATTCTCTTCTTTCGTCCTAACACAATATATAGATCCTTTGTTATTCTTTAGATTCACAGTACAGGTTGAGTACCCCTTATCCAAAATTCTTGGGACCAGAAGTATTTCGGATAACAGATCACCAATAAGATATATTAAATCCTCTCAGCTCTCATGATATACAGTAATATCAATGTAAATACTGTACAGAGTAAATAAATCACTGTTACTGTGATGTAGCTGTGATGTGAGGCATCGCTGGGAACCTGCCGTTGGCGTGTCAGGTCTGCACACGTGTCATTGTATGACCCTTTGTGGGTGTGACGGAATCCGAGCATGCATGGGAAGGCTATATCACAGCTTAAGGGGGCCGCACGCTGAATACACTGTTGTGCGTTTGCATTCTGGATTTTTGGATAATGGATTTTTGGATAATGGAATTTTGGATAATGGATTTTTGGATAATGGAATTTTGGATAATGGATTTTTGGATGAGGGATACTCAATCTGTATAAACTATATCTAGGTGACGGAATCTATTTTAAGCTGGGGATAATGTGACATACATTGAATTCGCAGTAAAGGTAAATGTTCTTATACTCACGGTTTATCTCCATTATGATTTTGGTAGACTTTTTCCTCTTGTTTGGGGCTGGTGTTCCTGAGAGTGGCATGGCTGGGAATTCTTATTGTCCTGAACCAAGAGAGAACAATAAATCATTAATAAACCATAATAAATCCACATATAAATCAAAAGTATTTATTTTGCATACATTTCTAATAAGATTTCACACTCTGCCTGGGGGCTCTTCTATAAAAAAAACACTGTTTTATTAGTCAAAAGATTACATATATTTCAACTGTGTTCAATATTATAACCACTGGGAATACCGTTTCCATGAAAGGGTGTACATGGTGTGTAACAATGCTTAGGTAGGGGGTACTTGTCAAAGTAACATCCACATGAATGGCAGGACCCAAGGTTTCCCAACAGAACATTGCCCAAAGCATCACACTGCCTCCGCCGGCTTGCCACCTGTCAGCCCAAAGCATCACACTGCCTCCGCCGGCTTGTCACCTGTCAGTCCAAAGCATCACACTGCCTCCGCCTACTTGCCACCTGTCAGTCCAAAGCATCACGCTGCCTCGGCCGGCTTGCCACCTGTCAGTCCAAAGCATCACACTGCCTCCGCCGGCTTGTCACCTGTCACTCCAAAGCATAACAATGCCTCCGCCGTCTTGTCACCTGTCAGTCCAAAACATCACACTGCCTCCGCCGGATTGCCACCTGTCAGTCCAAAGCATCACACTACCTCCGCCAGCTTGACTCCTGTCAAGCTGGTCATGATGTTATGGCTGATTGGTGCATTTCCACGCTTAAAGGCACAGTATCACCTAAACATAGCTTAACTGACTGTAAAGAATAAAAGAAATGGAAAATGATCTACACAATGTGTTAACAGAAATGCAAACAAATGTCTAAATTAGGAGAAAAAAGTGTTTTACGTGTGTGTGACATCACACGTGGCTTGATCTTCAAATTAATGGTTTTCAGTGGAGCAATGTGTAATTTGCATATCAAGTCACGAGTGATGTCATAAACAGGAGACTCCACTGACACATTTAACACATAATTTTCTCCTAATTCAGACATTTTCTTGCAATTCTGATAACACAATGTATAGATCATTTTCAATCCTTTTGCGTTCTCTACATTCACAGGGAAAACACTGTCCTTTATGCCCCTCATTGGTCCACCAAATGAGGGGCATAATCACCGATCACCTTGTGCCAGGAACAAAAATGGACGCAACCACCATGCGTCACGAAGGGGATAAGAACTCTCGTTATTAGAGGATACGCCCACTGTGTTTTTTTTATTTTTATTTATTTGTCGGACCTTTGAGCAACTGTTGGGAAAACTCCCAATACCTCCAATGGAAGCATCCCGTTGTGCAGCGATATGGCTTAATCAGCGCTTTTTGAGCAGGATACCCTTCTAGCAAGTCACTTCAGTTTGGGAGCTTATGACATCACAGCAATCGCTATCCGTGTTTTCCTCTTTTTCAGCTTATTATTATTTTTATGCTTTTTGCTTGCTACAGAGGTGTGCACCCAGGAATATGGATTCTGGTTCTTTTTGCACAAGGTTTGCTATCTATATCTTATGCATCGCCTTATTCTAACTTGAGGCCTTTCTCGTTATGGGGAGACATTGTGGAAGCACAGTACAAGGTAGAGGGGTTTTGGAGTAACGCATGGACCTTATTGGTTACTGGATGTTGCTCCAGAGTAGCCTATCATATTCATTGCTCTTGCAGGACTTGATCACTTTTTTCGTTATTTTCCTTTATATGTATTTTTGTATGTTTGTATAGTTTTGCGTATGTTTTCTTTCTATTTTTTGCAAAGTATGCGCAGTTCTCGAATACTTTGTTTTTTGAGTGCCAATGTAAATAGACCTTTTTAAGGGTCCAGCTCGCTCAGAGCTGCCTTACTGTATAATATTATATGACCAGGTCTATAGGTATCCACACCCCCCTCGGGTTATCTACAGGAATGTGTGCAAACTAGAGAACCTATTTATTATTTGTTGATGGAGACAATTTGTGTGTCTTGATTTTTCTTGGTCCCTGAAACAAAACAACGAGGTAGAGAGTTTGTCAATCTCTATGCTTCATACGATAAATCCAAACATACTCCAACATTTAATACCATTAAAACGTATGGACAATTAGAAACAATTTAGGTTGGAAAAAAAAGACATGAGTCCTTCAAGTTCAACCCATCTACCTTTCATTCCTGCTTTTGATCTAAAAGAAGGCAACCCCCCATCACCCTAACCCCACAAGTAATTTCAATTTTGACGCGTAGGGAAAACAATTTCTTATTGACGCCAAAGCGCAATCAAATTTCTCCTTGGATCAAGAAGCTCTACAATATTAATGTTGATTCTATCTATTGTATTTGATAGCACCACCTCCTTTGGCAGTGAGTTCCATATGTTTATTGTCCATAAGATTAAGAATCCCTTCCTTGGTTGTCTTTGAAATCCTTTTCTATGAGTTCTATGGCTCCTTGTTCTTACCTATGTGTTTTGGGATGGGTGTGGTAAAAATGTCAGGCCCGAACAAAAAAATTAGCTTAAGGCCAAGGTTATAACCTATGGAGGCCCCAGCATGGCCGGGTTTTTTTTTTTTGTAAATAAGCTGATATTGGAGGAAAATATATGCAATGGGATATTTTATACATAAAACAGATAACATCTCTTGGTTTGGTGCAGGTGTGGAATAGTTATTTATTTATTATATAATAATAATAGATAAAACTTTAAGGAACACTGCTAAGAAGATTTTTAAATCAAATTTTAGCTATCGGCTCATTTATTGTAAAATATTTTTTGGGAGTTTTAGCAGTACATTGCTCCAACTGCCATGCACAAAGCCAGCACTGTATTTAGAGCAAGGCAAACAAGGAAAGTGCCCAGGGCAGCACTTGCCTTGAATGCCTCTGGGGGTGGCACAAAATTAAAAGAAGCCGCCCATTTAAGAAAAAACAAACAAACTCACTTGAATTCAGAGACGGTGGCTGGGAGATCAGATGATCTCCCCTCACCACCGCTCTGCCTGCAATAATACTATACTCTCTACAGATATATTTGATTTTTTTCCACAAATCCGTTATTTATGTTTTGATCTTGCATTACAGTTTCTCCATTCCTTCCCCTTTCAGTTATACATATATAGACAGTCTCCGAACCAACTTTTATTATTATATATATATCATTTTACGATATACCCTTCTCCCAGTTGTCTCAATGTGGGGTCACTGTATCCCAGCCCCAATTTTTATTCTCTGGTTTGTGCCTGCATGGTACAGTTGACCCTCCCACTCCTAAGCCACAACCCAAACATCCCGCTATGAACAGATCTGCCATGCAGTGCTGGAGGGACATGTCGCTGAAGTGATTAAACTTATAGATTTACATGAAGCCCTGCGTGTTTTACAGCCTCAACAATGTACCGCACCAGACAGTGTATTCTTCCTTCTGTGCTTTTTCAAAATGAATTTTGGTTATTTGCACATACTCTCTTAACCCCTTAAGGACGAGACTGTTTTTACACTTCTGTTGTGTTTGTGTTTAGCTGTAATTTTCTTCTTTCTCATTTACTTTACCCACACAAATGATATATTGTTATTTTCAGGATAAGAAGAGCTTTCTTTAGATACCATTAGATATTTTGATCATATCGTGTAACTTACTGTTAAAAACAATTTAAAAAACTGGGTGAAAATTTACAAAAAATACCTTTTCTGACTTTTTACTTGAAAAATATTTTACAGATCTACAAAAGCTAATTAAAAAAACCTGCTAAATAGATTAGAATATTTGACCTTAGTTTAGAAATAGTCAATGTTTGCATACATTTCTTTATTTTTTGTTTTTTTGTATGTTACAGGTCAATAACTGGAAGTAGCGTATTCCTATTTAGTAACCATATTCTCCTACAGTGACCTTTTGACCCCAACCCTAATCATCGCACTAACCTAACTGTAACTCTAATGCTAACCCTGACCCTAATCTAACTCTAAACCTAACCCGAGCAACAGTAAAACAGATTCAGAAGTGAATGTTGGTCACTTACGAAGTTCTTGCCATCGTGGGGCAATCATGGGGCATTTAAACAGCAGATTTTGGTTTTTCTTAAGGCCGTCACTTGTCAGAATGGAAGAAAAAAAAATCCACAACGACGTGGGACGTCAGTTTATCATTATGGAGTTGAAGGACAACAAAACTTTTTTTTTTAAAACTTGCTCCATTGCAGAAATAGATCCTCATTTTTACATGGGATCAGCAGTGGGGACATCGTCAAGGTTCCTCCTGCTGATCCCATGTAAAAACGAGGGTCTCTCTCTGCACCAGCAAGATTCTCCGACCTGACCGGCTGCAGCTACCGGTCAGAGGACAAACTGGCATGTACTATCAAAGGTACACGCCAGTATATCCTTATCTTAGGGGCATCAGTATCTAATTTTGGTTTTGTGCTGCCCTAGGGCTGACTCAAACACACCCTAATCTTCATTTGCCCTACCCTTCCTGTCCAGGCCACACCTTTTCCTGTTTAGGAGAACCAATCATTGTCCCCAAACACATTGTCAGTGTCATCTTTGTCCCCAAACACCATACCATGCCATATTTGTGCCCAAACACCTTGCTGGCGCTACTTTTGTGCCCAAACACCTTGCTGGCGCCACTTTTGTGCCCAAACACCTTGCTGGTGCCAATTTTGTGCCCAAACACCTTGCTGGTGCCACTTTTGTGCCCAAACACCTTGCCTGTGCCACTTTTGTGCCCAAACATCTTGCCGGTGCCACTTTTGTGCCCAAACACCTTGCTGGTGTCACTTTTGTGCCCAAACATCTTGCCAGTGCCACTTTTGTGCCCAATCACATTCCAGTACTACCTTAGCGCCCAACATAGTTTCCCAGAACAACCAAAATAGCTTCCCAGTGCCATCTCTGACCACAAAATGCAGGGGAAAACTGCGTTACAAAAAAAAAACCAACCCATCTCTTTATGCCGCGGGTGGGGGCAGCAAAAAGCCCCCCTCCCTGCACAGCATTTCACTTGTCATTATAGATTAGAACAAAAAACTTTAGTTGTCCTTTTAAGTAGCGAGTTGCCTGTACAGAGACATATAACTAAAAATAGCCAATTTTCATGCATACAACCTCCATCCATATTATTTTCCTGGCATATCCACAGCTCCACAGCCAGGTTATGTAGTAGGAAAGGCAGTATATTATTACACGGGCCTATAATGTGTCTTTGCTACATGCCTGCTTGTAAGAGACCTTGTGTATGTCCAATAGCCCTAGCAGTACAAGTAGGACAGAATGTATTTTTAATTGAGGCTTCGGCATTATAAAACGTCATTCCTGACACCAGCGGTTTCAAATGCCAGCAGTGGTCTCAGATGGGGTTGACCTGGTACTTCTAAACACATTAAATATGGTTTGTTGTTACACCAAGTAATAAGATGCCAAAAAAAAAAGCAAAGCATTAACATCAAGACGAAACTACTACAGTCAGGTTAAGGCTGAGATAAAAATCAACAAGATTAAATAAAAAATATAAAAATTCTAAAACGTGTTTGAAGGTAACATTTACACTCTGTACATGTGTATAGTTTATAAATGTTACCTTCAAATATCTTTTAGAAGAAAAAAAACCAAAGAAAGAAATAATCAAAATATAAAGAATAAAAACACAAAGAAATAATACATACTTAAAGAAATTAGTACATAAAAAATAATACATTTCTAAAAAAACCCCATAAAGAACAAAATAATACATACGCAAAAGAATAATACTTTTAGGAAAAACACAAAGAAATAATACATACATAAAAAATAATAAATGTGTTAAAAACACAGAAAAAAAGAATACATACGCAAAAGTATAATACTTTTAGTAAAAACATAAAGTAAGATCGGTACGGTCATCCCAATAAACAGGCTAAATTGTTATTAATATGCAATCCAATCCAACAAAATACTGATAATAATGGTTATCCGCAGACAGGCGATATAAGAAGACGAGCCTTTAAACTATAATCTGGCCATTAGATTTAAAAATGTAGTTTTTTGTTGTTGTGGAAGGACAAGGGAAAATGTCAGTATGCAAATAAAATGACATTCCCTTTTTAAGACGAATTTATCCTCTGACATACCTCCAGGTTTCGCTAAAAAGCATGCAGGAGGATTTGGTCGCCGACAGTCGGAGCTAGCGCGGTGCGAGAACTTAGTTATTAAATGTAACCAGGACAACTGGAATTATTTTAGTAAAAATCTAGAATCTCTCGCTACAATTCGACAGTTCGCAACCGGCAGACCAAAGATGGTTGAGGCGAGCTACCTTTCTGATTGGCTATAAAGACGCATTGCCAGTTTTTTTCTTGGGTCATTTACTTCTACCAAAAAAAGCCAAAGTTATAAAAAAAAAAATATATATATATTTTTTTAAAACAGATTCCCTTACATTCTTCTGTTATAGACGTGTACCAGCAGATATAAGTATCATGACATGTTCCTGTTTTGATAATATTCAGTATATGCAATAGCCTGTCGAATATTCGGTTTCTACGAACAATCAAGCGAGCTCCCCACCTTGTACCTCTCCCCCCCAAAAAAATGGAATCCTGAGGTTAATCAAGGCACAAATTGAAAAGTAAGTGGTTTGGAAATATCGTGATTTTTTGGTTTGTTTTTTGGGATCAGACATAAAAAAAAAAAGAAAAGAACAAGAAGCCAACTGAAATAGTGCACTGAAAGGTCGCAAGAGCTCAGCAGCCTGGTAAAATAACTCCAGAGGGGTCTTACGTTACCCAAGAAGCATTTGGCTAAAGTCTATATTCAACTCGTCCCCAAGAAGATTGCTGTGCTCTCTCAGCATAAGTGAACTGCACTCAGCTTCAATTTCAGCCTGAAACATACCGGCATTTATAAATAATTGTGTTTATTTTTATTTCCTGATCTGAACTAAACATTACAAAGTGTTTTTTTTTTAATTTTTTTGGGTTGTGTTGATTATTTTGTTGTTGCATATCCTACTTAAAAAAAAAAAAAAAAAAAAGTAACATAAGATCAGCTTACCTTAAGGCAGGAGTTTGGAAGTCAGCAAGAATCTTCTCCCTGTAAAGTTTGTTGGGATTTGGAAATCCTTCTCTTGTTTTTTAGATTTATTTTGTTTGTTGTGTTTGTTTTTTTTTGTTTTTTTTATGTGGTTCCTGCGTGTCTCTATTTGCAGAGAGCAGCAGCGAGAAGTACAAGTGTATCGGGGAGTCTCCACAGCACAAAGTGCTGAGACAAAGTGCAGTATATTTGACTCCTAGATGCTGCTAGCTGTGGCATCCTGCAGTTTATTAATAGTAGAAGGAGTAAGGGGGATCTCGGATGGCAAGTGCTCAAAAGTGGGAAAGGGGGGGGGGGGAGAAAGGTGGGCCACAGCACACTTAAAGACTATTAGATCTTGGTACAGACAGTGAAAAATCCACACAAGCAAAATCCCATATTTAGGACATCTTACGTGACGCACATCATCTGTAGAAGTAAGCTATGCAGGGTACGTACTCTCCACCTCCTTCAATTAATTCACTCTAATTGCTGTGGGGGATTCACACCGCACATCAGAAATTAATCAGGTCTGTTTATCCTTTTGCTTCCTGATAAGTGGTGGTTAGAAAGTTGACTGACCCAGAAGTCAGCGCTTGTAACCTATATACTAGTATTGGGAACCCTCGTTGCAGTGTGAATAGTGGTGTATCTTGGTTTTGTGCTGCCCTAGGCAGACAAAATTCGGGCACCACCCCACGCACGTTGCACACCTACGACATGCCCCATTACCCACGTTGCACATCTACGACATGCCCCATTACACAGGTTGCACACCTACGACATGCCCCATTACCCACGTTGCACATCTACGACATGCCCCATTACCCAGGTTGCACACCTACGACATGCCCCATTACCCAGGTTGCACACCTACGACATGCCCCATTACCCAGGTTGCACACCTACGACATGCCCCATTACCCAGGTTGCACACCTACGACATGCCCCATTACCCAGGTTGCACACCGACGACATGCCCCATTACCCAGGTTGCACACCTACGACATGCCCCATTACCCACGTTGCACACCTACGACATGCCCCATTACCCAGATTGCACACCTACGACATGCCCCATTACCCACGTTGCACACCTACGACATGCCCCATCACCCCATTACATGCCCCATCACCCACATTGCACACACATTAAATTCCCAATCACCCCATTACATGCCCCATCACCCACATTGCATACACACTAAATGCCCCATCACCCCCTTTACTTACCCCCACCACATCCATTACATGCCCCCATCACCTCGATTAATTGAAAGTGCCGCCCTAGGCGAGTGCCTTGTTTGCCTTGTGGAAGATCCATTACTGGGTGTGAATGGAAGAAAGCACGCCGGAGGAAGAGGAGAGCAAGATAGGGGTGTTCACCCCGACAACCAGGTAGCCATAGGTTGAGCTTTCGATACCAACTCTCAGAGAGTCTCCACAGCATTAACACTCCACAGCAATAACTCTCACAGTTATGTGTACCATGCCAGTGTATTACAGGCTCCACAGCAATAAAACGAACCATAATGTGAACGTGTGAGTGTATCAGACTCCACAGCAATAAAAGTCAGTGTAATGTGTAGCATTTCAGTGTATTACAGACTCAACAGCAATAAAACTCACAGTAATGTGTACCATGTCAGTGTATTACAGACTCCACAGCAAGGGGATGGGACACTTCATCGCGGCTGCTTCCGCGCAGCCGCTTCACCGCTGACTCTACACAGCAAGACAGCTCGTCGCTGGAGATTTCATCACGGGACATTTCATCGCTAAAGGTAAGAATTTTAGCTATTTTAGTTTGGTTAGAATTAGGGTTTAGGGGGTTAATTTTAGTATTAGGGCTCGGGGGTTAGTATTAGGGGTCGGGGGTTAGTATTAGGGTTAGTATTAGAGGTCGGGGGTTAGTATTAGGGTTTAGGGGGTTCATTTTTGTATTGGGGTTAATTTTAGTGTTAGTATTGGTGTTTAGTGTTAGTATTGGGGTTTGGGAATCATTTATTAGGGGGGGTATTTTCGTTTTACTTGTACATTTGTAAGAGCTGACAGTTCAGCGCTTACACAGCCGCGGCCGTTATTCTTCATTGCTGACAGTTCAGCGTTCTAACTGCCGCGCTGAACTGTCAGCGATGAAGATGCGGCGCGGAAGTGTCCTAGACCCTCCACAGCAATAAAACTCACAGTAATGTGCAGTGTGGGAGTGTATCACAAACTCCACAGCAATAACACTCACAGTAATGTGCAGTGTGTGAGTGTATCACAGTAATGTGCAGTGTGTGAGTGTATCAGACTCCACAGTAATACAACTCACAGTAATGTGCAGTGTGTGAGTGTATCAGACTCCACAGCAATAAAACTCACAGTAATGTGCAGTGTGTGAGTGTATCACAGACTCCACAGCAATAAAACTCACAGTAATGTGCAGTGTGTGAGTGTATCACAGACTCCACAGTAACAAAACTCACAGTAATGTGCAGTGTGTGAGTGTATCACAGAGCTCCACTGCAATAAAACTCACAGTAATGTGTACCATGTCAGCGTATTACAGACTCCACAGCAATAAAACTCACAGTAATGTGCAGTATGAGTGTATCACAGGCTCCACAGCAATAAAACTCACAGTAATGTGTACCATGCCAGTGTATTACAGACTCCACAGCAATAAAACTCACAGTAATGTGCAGCGTGTGAGTGTATCACAGACTCCACAGCAATAAAACTCACAGTAATGTGCTGTGGTTGAGTGTATCAGACTCCACAGCAATAAAACTCACAGTAATGTGCGTGTATCACAAAGCTAGCCAATTTTTTACTAGCCGGCTGGCAACCCAAACCACACAGTTCCACAGCAATAGACCTTACAGTAAAATGTTGTGCGTATAAGTACATCGCAGATATAAAGACTGCACATGCTACTGTTTACTGGCCTGCTGGTAAAATACAGGCTATGTTTGAACCATACATGGCAGCTCTGTATGGGTCTAAAAATGAACCAACCAGCTAAACGTAGGTTAAATGGTTGTTCTAAGGCCAATATATCCAACTTGTATTTGCCCTTGGGTTATTAGTGAAGAGGGCTAGTTCTCTGTCAGTAGGAGATAATGATAATATCACATATCATTACAGATGTGAGTACAGGACATGAATGCATTTGTCATTCCCTGTCAAAGTAGAGATATGACCTTGCGGCACACAGACCTGAAAGTTTTATTACCTAACTGGCAGATTATAAATACTTCTTTATTGTCTACTTCAGGGGTCCTCAAACTTTTTAAACAGGGGGCCAGTTCACTGTCCCTCAGACCGTTGGAGGGCCGGACTATAGTAAAAACAAAAACTATGAACAAATTCCTATGCACACTGCATATATCTTATTTTGAAGTGAAGAAACAAAACGGGAACAAATACAATATTTTAAATGAAGTAAAGTTAAATCAACAAACTTACCAGTATTTCAAAGGGAATAGTGTGCCAGTCAGATGCCCAGGAATAGAGTGCCAGTAAGAGCCCAGGAATATTATGCCAGTCAGAGCCCAGTAATATTGTGCCAGTCAGAGCCCAGGAGTATTATGCCAGTCAGAGCCCAGAAATAGTGTGCCAGTCAGATGCCCAGGAATATTATGCCATTCAGATGCCCAGGAATATTATGCCAGTCAGATGCCCAGGAATATTATGCCATTCAGATGCCCAGTAATATTATGCCAGTCAGATGCCCAGGAATACTATGCCATTCAGATGCCCAGGAATAGTGTGCCATTCAGATGCCCAGGAATATTATGCCATTCAGATGCCCAGTAATATTATGCCAGTCAGATGCCCAGGAATATTATGCCAGTCAGATGCCCAGTAATATAATGCCAGTCAGATGCCCAGGAATATTATGCCAGTCAGAGCCCAGAAATAGTGTGCCAGTCAGATGCCCAGGAATATTATGCCATTCAGATGCCCAGGAATATTATGCCAGTCAGATGCCCAGGAATATTATGCCATTCAGATGCCCAGGAATATTATGCCAGTCAGATGCCCAGGGATATTATGCCAGTCAGATGCCCAGGAATATTATGCCAGTCAGAGCCCAGGAATATTATGCCAGTCAGAGCCCAAGAAAATTATGCCAGTCAGATGCCCAGGAATATTATGCCAGTCAGATGCCCAGTAATATTATGCCAGTCAGATGCCTTGGAATATTATGCCAGTCAGATGCCTTGGAATAGTGTGCCAGTCAGATGCCCAGGAATATTATGCCATTCAGATGCCCAGGAATATTATGCCAGTCAGAGCCCAGGAATATTATGCCAGTCAGATGCCCAGGAATATTATGCCATTCAGATGCCCAGGAATAGTACAGTGCTCGTTATCCCTCCCTCCTCCCCCCCTTCCCCATCACTTACCTCCAGCTGCTGTGTCCCCGGGCCGGACGTCTCGCGCAGTGTTCCCTCCTCCCTGCACGGAGGAGGGAAACAGTTACCGGGTCCGGATGTGACGAAACGTCACATCCGGTCGCGGTGATTTTTTTTTTTTTCCGTTTTCCTGCAGCCGCATCTTCTGCGGCTGCAAGAACAAAAAAAAAAAAAAAGGTAAACAGCGGGGAGCGGGGGGTGCCGGCAGCACCCCCCGCGGGCCAGACAAATGTGCTCGGCGGGCCGCTTGTGGCCCGCGGGCCGTAGTTTGAGGACCCCTGGTCTACTTAATAAGAGCACACATTCAGCTAAAATGTCCTACATACTGTGAATGTAGAGAACAAAAAATGATCTAGAGAATTTTGTTGATAGAATTGCAACCAAATTAATAGAATGATGGGTTTAAAATGCGTTGGTGGTGTGTCCAGTTGATGACATCACTTGTGGCTAAAAACGCTGTCCCTTCAGACTTCAGAGCGCACAGGGAAGTGTGAGAGGTAGGATAGTACGATATCTGTGGGTCTGGGCAGAGCAGAGCAGTGACGCCTGGATCTGCAATGTGGTTGATGGGGAATGTCCTGGGTGTGCAATGTGGGTGATGGGGAATGTCCTGGGTGTGCAATGTGGGTGATGGGGAATGTCCTGGGGTGGAGGTCTAAGTCTGCAGTGTGCATGATGGGACATGTCTTGGGGTGCTTGGATAAATCTAGGGTGTGCAGTGTGGGTGACGGGTCAAGTCCTGGGTGTGCAGTGTGGGTGATGGGGCATGTCCTGGGGTAAGTCCTGGGTGTGCAGTGTGGGTGATGTGACATGTCCTGGGATAAATCCTGGGTGTGCAGTGTGGGTGATAGGGCATGTCCTGGGATAAATCCTGGGTGTGCTGTGTGGGTGATGGGGCATGTCCTGGGGTAAGTCCTGGGTGTGCAGTGTGGGTGATGGGGCATGTCCTGGAGTAAGTCCTGGGTGTGCAATGTGGGTGATGGGGCATGTCCTGGGGTAATTCCTGGGTGTACAGTGTGGGTGATGGGGCATGTACTGGTGTAAGTCCTGGGTGTGCAATGTGGGTGATGGGGCATGTCCTGGTTCTGCAATGTGGTTGATGGGGAATGTCCTGGGTGTGCAATGTGGGTGATGGGGAATGTCCTTGGTGTGCAATGTGGGTGATGGGGAATGTCCTGGGGTGGAGGTCTAAGTCTGCAGTGTGCATGATGGGACATGTCTTGGGGTGCTTGGATAAATCTAGGGTGTGCAGTGTGGGTGACGGGTCAAGTCCTGGGTGTGCAGTGTGGGTGATGGGGCATGTCCTGGGGTAAGTCCTGGGTGTGCAGTGTGGGTGATGTGACATGTCCTGGGATAAATCCTGGGTGTGCAGTGTGGGTGATGGGGCATGTCCTGGGGTAAGTCCTGGGTGTGCAGTGTGGGTGATGTGACATGTCCTGGGATAAATCCTGGGTGTGCAGTGTGGGTGATAGGGCATGTCCTGGGATAAATCCTGGGTGTGCTGTGTGGGTGATGGGGCATGTCCTGGGGTAAGTCCTGGGTGTGCAGTGTGGGTGATAGGGCATGTCCTGGGGTAAGTCCTGGGTGTGCAATGTGGGTGATGGGGAATGTCCTGGTGTAAGTCCTGGGTGTGCAATGTGGGTGAAAGGGCATGTCCTGGGTTAAGTCCTGGGTGTGCAGTGTGGGTGATGGGGCATGTCCTGGGGTAAGTCCTGGGTGTGCAATGTGGGTGATGGGGCATGTCCTGGAGTAAGTCCTGGGTGTGCTGTGTGGGTGATGGGGCATGTCCTGGGGTAAGACCTGGGTGTGCAGTGTGTGTGATGGGGCATGTCCTGGGTTAAGTCATAGGTGTGCTGTGTGGGTGATGGGGCATGTCCTGGGTTAAGTCCTGGGTGTGCTGTGTGGGTGATGGGGCATGTCCTGGGTTAAGTCCTGGGTGTGCAGTGTGGGTGATGGGGCATGTCCTGGGGTAAGTCCTTGGTGTGCAATCTGGGTGATGGGTCATGTCCTGGGTGTGAAATTTCAGTGATGTGGCATATCTTCCTTCATCTAACCCATGAAGTCTACCCCCTGTTAGTACTATGCCTGCAGAAATAGCTCAATAAAGGGCTTTACATATTTATAACAGGAGCTGCAGTCGCAAGTGCCGGGAGAATGAAAAAAGGTGCAGTAACGATTATCATATTTACAAAATTCCATTGCCCCTGTTTTATACATCCTGACACTTTTTGGATGCCTGCACTGTAGTAGAAGAAGGTGCACACACTGGGCCGTAGCCCCCGAGGGCTTTTTTAGGGTTTAATCACTCTTTAAGCACACAGCCTAAATGAAAAGAAATGAGCTGCAGACACACTGTACCTGTAATGGGGTAATATACCTGTTATCTGTGCAATCCATGTACTCACATTTGGGAATTCTATAAAGCATTGCACTTATGTTTAATTACTGAACAGGATTTGTATTCTGTTTTTATATTGGATTTGCATGTACCTGCCCAGAATCCCTTGCAGTGGTGACCGCACTATAAATGTGTGATATCTATAGGTCATACTTGGTGTGCGTAGATTGGTTCATGATAATGCCCCTGCTATACAGAATCACACAGCAAAGCAACACCAAAGGCCCACTCCATGCAAAATGAAAAAAATATATGTCACTGTTTTGTTGCGTGTACCCTGAGCCGTGGTGTATTTTAGCTTTGTGCTTCCCTAAGCCTAACTTAAGTCATGCATCCCCTAATCTTCATTTGTCCCACATCTTTCTTTGTAGGATTCACCATCTTTGTGCCCAATTACCTTTCCTGTGCCATCTTTGTCTCCAAAAACCTTCCCTGAGACATTCTTGTCCCAAAACACCTTCTCTGTGCCATCTTTGTGCTCAAACACCTTCCCATTGCCATCTTTGTGCCCAAACACCTTCACAGTGCCATCTTTGTGCCCAAACACCTTCTCTGTGCCATCTTTGTGCTCAAACACCTTCCCATTGCCATCTTTGTGCCCAAACACCTTCACAGTGCCATATTTATCTGCAAAAACCTTCTCAGTGCATTATTTGTGCCCAAACACCTTCCCTTTGTGTCCAAACACATTGCCACACCATACCAGTTCTATATTTGTGCCCAACCACCTTCCCTACCTTCTTTGTGCCCAAACAGGTTCCCAGTGTCCGCTTTGTGTTAAGCATGTTCTCTTTGCCATCTCTGTCCCCAAAATGCTTTCCAGCTTTAATACTGTACATCTCCATGTGTCTGTGCCTCATTCTGAATGCGGGTTGAGCGGCAGAAATGGTGGAGCTGGCTGAAAATAATGGTGCTTACATGGGGAAAAGCTGAAGCTAATCCCCAGACTCCAATGGGGGGGGGGGTAATTATTATTAATGATTACGTTAGGGGCTCTCCCTGGGGGTAATTCTTATTTATTTGCAATGACTGCAACAATTTTCATAATAGGCGAATTCCTTCCGAAATGAGCCCCTATCATGCTATCAGTCCCTATCATGCTATCAGTCCCTATCATGCTATCAGTCCCTATCATGCTATCAGTCCCTGTCATGCTATGAGTCCCTATCATGCTATCAGTCTCTATCCTGCTATCAGTCCCTATCATGCTATCAGTCCCTATCATGCCATCAGTCCCTATCATGCTATCAGTCTCTATCATGCTATCAGTCTGTATCATGCTATCAGTCCCTATCATGCTATCAGTCATTATCATGCTATCAGTCCCTATCATGCTATCAGTCCCTATCATGCTATCAGTCTCTATCATGCTATCAGTCTCTATCATGCTATCAGTCCCCATCATGCTATCAGTCTTTATCATTCTATCAGTCTCTATCATGCTATCAGTCCCTATCCTGCTATCAGTCCCTATCATGCTATCAGTCCCTATCCTGCTATCAGTCCCTATCCTGCTATCAGTCCCTATCATGCTATCAGTCCCTATCATGCTATCAGTCCCTATCATGCTATCAGTCTGTATCCTGCTATCAGTCTGTATCCTGCTATCAGTCTGTATCCTGCTATCAGTCTGTATCCTGCTATCAGTCCCTATCCTGCTATCAGTCTGTATCATGCTATCAGTCTGTATCATGCTATCAGTCTCTATCATGCTATCAGTCTCTATCATGCTATCAGTCCCTATCCTGCTATCAGTCTGTATCATGCTATCAGACTGTATCATGCTATCAGTCTGTATCATGCTATCAGTCTCTATCATGCTATCAGTCTGTATCATGCTATCAGTCTCTATCCTGCTATCAGTCCCTATCATGCTATCAGTCTCTATCATGCTATCAGTCTGTGTCATGCTATCAGTCCCTATCATGCTATCAGTCATTATCATGCTATCAGTCCCTATCATGCTATCAGTCCCTATCATGCTATCAGTCTCTATCATGCTATCAGTCTCTATCATGCTATCAGTCCCCATCATGCTATCAGTCTTTATCATTCTATCAGTCTCTATCATGCTATCAGTCCCTATCCTGCTATCAGTCCCTATCATGCTATCAGTCCCTATCCTGCTATCAGTCCCTATCCTGCTATCAGTCCCTATCATGCTATCAGTCCCTATCATGCTATCAGTCCCTATCATGCTATCAGTCTGTATCCTGCTATCAGTCTGTATCCTGCTATCAGTCTCTATCATGCTATCAGTCCCTATCCTGCTATCAGTCTGTATCATGCTATCAGACTGTATCATGCTATCAGTCTGTATCATGCTATCAGTCTCTATCATGCTATCAGTCTGTATCATGCTATCAGTCTCTATCCTGCTATCAGTCCCTATCATGCTATCAGTCTGTATCATGCTATCAGTCTCTATCATGCTATCAGTCTGTATCATGCTATCAGTCTCTATCCTGCTATCAGTCCCTATCATGCTATCAGTCTCTATCATGCTATCAGTCTCTATCATGCTATCAGTCCCCATCATGCTATCAGTCTTTATCATGCTATCAGTCTCTATCATGCTATCAGTCCCTATCCTGCTATCAGTCCCTATCATGCTATCAGTCCCTATCATGCTATCAGTCCCTATCCTGCTATCAGTCCCTATCCTGCTATCAGTCCCTATCATGCTATCAGTCCCTATCATGCTATCAGTCTGTATCCTGCTATCAGTCTGTATCCTGCTATCAGTCCCTATCCTGCTATCAGTCCCTATCATGCTATCAGTCTGTATCATGCTATCAGTCTGTATCATGCTATCAGTCTCTATCATGCTATCAGTCTCTATCATGCTATCAGTCCCTATCCTGCTATCAGTCTGTATCATGCTATCAGTCTGTATCATGCTATCAGTCTGTATCATGCTATCAGTCTCTATCCTGCTATCAGTCCGTATCATGCTATCAGTCCGTATCCTGCTATCAGTCCGTATCCTGCTATCAGTCCCTATCATGCTATCAGTCTGTATCATGCTATCAGTCCTTATCATGCTATCAGTCCGTATCCTGCTATCAGTCCCTATCATGCTATCAGTCTGTATCATACTATCAGTCTGTATCATACTATCAGTCTGTATCATGCTATCAGTCTCTATCATGCTATCAGTCCCTATCATGCTATCAGTCCCTATCATGCTATCAGTCCCTATCATGCTATCAGTCTGTATCATGCTATCAGTCTCTCTCATGCTATCAGTCCCCATCATGCTATCAGTCCCCATCATGCTATCAGTCCCCATCATGCTATCAGTCTGTATCATGCTATCAGTCCCTATCATGCTATCAGTCCCTATCATGCTATCAGTCCGTATCATGCTATCAGTCTGTATCATGCTATCAGTCCCTATCATGCTATCAGTCCCTATCATGCTATCAGTCCCTATCATGCTATCAGTCCCTATCCTGCTATCAGTCCCTATCCTGCTATCAGTCTCTATCATGCTATCAGTCTGTATCATACTATCAGTCTGTATCATACTATCAGTCTGTATCATGCTATCAGTCTCTATCATGCTATCAGTCCCTATCATGCTATCAGTCCCTATCATGCTATCAGTCCCTATCATGCTATCAGTCTGTATCATGCTATCAGTCTCTCTCATGCTATCAGTCCCCATCATGCTATCAGTCCCCATCATGCTATCAGTCCCCATCATGCTATCAGTCTGTATCATGCTATCAGTCCCTATCATGCTATCAGTCCCTATCATGCTATCAGTCCGTATCATGCTATCAGTCTGTATCATGCTATCAGTCCCTATCATGCTATCAGTCCCTATCATGCTATCAGTCCCTATCATGCTATCAGTCCCTATCCTGCTATCAGTCCCTATCCTGCTATCAGTCTCTATCATGCTATCAGTCCCTATCATGCTATCAGTCTGTATCATGCTATCAGTCTGTATCATGCTATCAGTCCCTATCATGCTATCAGTCTGTATCATGCTATCAGTCCCTATCATGCTATCAGTCCCTATCATGCTATCAGTCCCTATCATGCTATCAGTCCCTATCCTGCTATCAGTCCCTATCCTGCTATCAGTCCCTATCCTGCTATCAGTCTCTATCATGCTATCAGTCCCTATCATGCTATCAGTCTGTATCATGCTATCAGTCTGTATCATGCTATCAGTCCCTATCATGCTATCAGTCTGTATCATGCTATCAGTCCCTATGATGCTATCAGTCTCTATCATGCTATCAGTCCCTATCCTGCTATCAGTCCCTATCATGCTATCAGTCCCTATCCTGCTATCAGTCTCTATCATGCTATCAGTCCCTATCATGCTATCAGTCCGTATCATGCTATCAGTCCCCATCATGCTATCAGTCCCTCTCATGCTATCAGTCTGTATCATGCTATCAGTCTCTATCATGCTATCAGTCCCTATCGTGCTATCAGTCTCTATCGTGCTATCAGTCTCTATCATGCTATCAGTCTCTATCATACTATCAGTCTGTATCATGCTATCAGTCCCTATCATGCTATCAGTCTCTATCGTGCTATCAGTCTCTATCGTGCTATCAGTCCCTGTCATACTATCAGTCTGTATCATGCTATCAGTCTCTATCATGCTATCAGTCTCTATCATGCTATCAGTCCCTATCATGCTATCAGTCTCTATCGTGCTATCAGTCTCCATCATGCTATCAGTCTCTATCATACTATCAGTCCCCATCATGCTATCAGTCCCTATCATGCTATCAGTCCCTATCATGCTATCAGTCTCTATCATGCTATCAGTCTCTATCATGCTATCAGTCCCTCTCATGCTTTCAGTCCCTCTCATGCTATCAGTCCCTATCATGCTATCAGTCTCTATCATGCTATCAGTCCGTATCCTGCTATCAGTCCGTATCCTGCTATCAGTCCCTATCATGCTATCAGTCCCTATCATGCTATCAGTCTGTATCATGCTATCAGTCCCTATCAAGCTATTAGTCTGTATCATGTTATCAGTCCCTTTCATGCTATCAGTCCCTTTCATGCTATCAGTCCCTATCCTGCTATCAGTCCCTATCCTGCTATCAGTCCCTTTCATGCTATCAGTCCCTTTCATGCTATCAGTCCCTATCATGCTATCAGTCTCTATCATGCTATCAGTCTCTATCATACTATCAGTCCCCATCATGCTATCAGTCTCTATCATGCTATCAGTCCGTATCCTGCTATCAGTCCGTATCCTGCTATCAGTCCCTATCATGCTATCAGTCCCTATCATGCTATCAGTCTGTATCATGCTATCAGTCCCTATCAAGCTATTAGTCTGTATCATGTTATCAGTCCCTTTCATGCTATCAGTCCCTTTCATGCTATCAGTCCCTATCCTGCTATCAGTCCCTATCCTGCTATCAGTCCCTATCCTGCTATCAGTCTCTATCATGCTATCAGTCCCTATCATGCTATCAGTCTGTATCATGCTATCAGTCTGTATCATGCTATCAGTCCCTATCATGCTATCAGTCTGTATCATGCTATCAGTCCCTATGATGCTATCAGTCTCTATCATGCTATCAGTCCCAATCATGCTATCAGTCCCTATCATGCTATCAGTCCCTATCCTGCTATCAGTCTCTATCATGCTATCAGTCCCTATCATGCTATCAGTCTGTATCATGCTATCAGTCCCCATCATGCTATCAGTCCCTCTCATGCTATCAGTCTGTATCATGCTATCAGTCTCTATCATGCTATCAGTCCCTATCGTGCTATCAGTCTCTATCGTGCTATCAGTCTCTATCATGCTATCAGTCTCTATCATACTATCAGTCTGTATCATGCTATCAGTCCCTATCATGCTATCAGTCTCTATCGTGCTATCAGTCTCTATCGTGCTATCAGTCCCTGTCATACTATCAGTCTGTATCATGCTATCAGTCTCTATCATGCTATCAGTCTCTATCATGCTATCAGTCCCTATCATGCTATCAGTCTCTATCGTGCTATCAGTCTCTTTCATGCTATCAGTCTCTATCATACTATCAGTCCCCATCATGCTATCAGTCCCTATCATGCTATCAGTCCCTATCATGCTATCAGTCTCTATCATGCTATCAGTCTCTATCATGCTATCAGTCCCTCTCATGCTTTCAGTCCCTCTCATGCTATCAGTCCCTATCATGCTATCAGTCTCTATCATGCTATCAGTCCGTATCCTGCTATCAGTCCGTATCCTGCTATCAGTCCCTATCATGCTATCAGTCCCTATCATGCTATCAGTCTGTATCATGCTATCAGTCCCTATCAAGCTATTAGTCTGTATCATGTTATCAGTCCCTTTCATGCTATCAGTCCCTTTCATGCTATCAGTCCCTTTCATGCTATCAGTCCCTATCCTGCTATCAGTCCCTATCCTGCTATCAGTCCCTTTCATGCTATCAGTCCCTTTCATGCTATCAGTCCCTATCATGCTCTCAGTCTCTATCATGCTATCAGTCTCTATCATACTATCAGTCCCCATCATGCTATCAATCCCAATCATGCTATCAGTCCCTATCATGCTATCAGTCTCTATCATGCTATCAGTCTCTATCATGCTATCAGTCCCTCTCATGCTTTCAGTCCCCATCATGCTATCAGTCCCTATCATGCTATCAGTCCCTATCATGCTATCAGTCGCTATCATGCTATCAGTCCCTATCATGCTATCAGTCCCTATCATGCTATCAGTCCCTATCATGCTATTAGTCTCTATCATGCTATCAGTCTCTATCATGCTATCAGTCTCTATCATACTATCAGTCCCCATCATGCTATCAGTCCCTATCCTGTTATCAGTCCCTATCATGCTATCAGTCTCTATCATGCTATCAGTCCCTATCATGCTATCAGTCCCTATCATGCTATCAGTCCCTATCCTGCTATCAGTTCCTATCCTGCTATCAGTCTCTATCGTGCTATCAGTCTCTATCATACTATCAGTCTGTATCATACTATCAGTCCCTATCATGCTATCAGTCCCTATCATGCTATCAGTCCCTATCATGCTATCAGTCCCTATCATGCTATCAGTCCCTATCCTGCTATCAGTCTCTATCGTGCTATCAGTCTCTATCATACTATCAGTCCGTATCATGCTATCAGTCCCTATCATGCTATCAGTCCCTATCATGCTATCAGTCCCTATCATGCTATCAGTCTCTATCATGCTATCAGTCCCTATCATGCTATCAGTCCCTATCCTGCTATCAGTTCCTATCATGCTATCAGTCTCTATCGTGCTATCAGTCTCTATCATACTATCAGTCTGTATCATGCTATCAGTCCCTATCATGCTATCAGTCCCTATCCTGCTATCAGTTCCTATCATGCTATCAGTCTCTATCGTGTTATCAGTCTCTATCATGCTATCAGTCTGTATCATGCTATCAGTCTGTATCCTGCTATCAGTCCCCATCATGCTATCAGTCTGTATCATGCTATCAGTCTGTATCCTGCTATCAGTCCCCATCATGCTATCAGTCCCTATCATGCTATCAGTCCCTATCATGCTATCAGTCAGTATCATGCTATCAGTCCCTATCATGTTATCAGTCTCTATCCTGCTATCAGTCCCTATCATGCTATCAGTCCCTATCATGCTATCAGTCTGTATCATACTATCAGTCTGTATCATGCTATCAGTCTCTATCATGCTATCAGTCCCTATCATGCTATCAGTCCCTATCATGCTATCAGTCCCTATCATGCTATCAGTCTGTATCATGCTATCAGTCTCTCTCATGCTATCAGTCTGTATCATGCTATCAGTCTGTATCATGCTATCAGTCTGTATCATGCTATCATTCTGTATCATGCTATCAGTCCCTTTCATGCTATCAGTCCCTATCATGCTCTCAGTCCCTATCATGCTATCAGTCCCTATCATGCTATCAGTCCCTATCATGCTATCAGTCTCTATCATGCTATCAGTCTGTATCATGCTATCAGTCCCTTTCATGCTATCAGTCCGTATCATGCTATCAGTCTGTATCATGCTATCAGTCCCTATCCTGCTATCAGTCCCTATCCTGCTATCAGTCCCTATCCTGCTATCAGTCTGTCTCCTGCTATCAGTCCCTATCATGCTATCAGTCTGTATCATGCTATCAGTCCCTATCTTGCTATCAGTCTGTATCATGCTATCAGTCCCTATCATGCTATCAGTCTCTATCATGCTATCAGTCCCTATCATGCTATCAGTCCCTATCATGCTATCAGTCCCTATCATGCTATCAGTCCCTATCCTGCTATCAGTCTCTATCATGCTATCAGTCCCTATCATGCTATCAGTCTGTATCATGCTATCAGTCTGTATCATGCTATCAGTCTGTATCATGCTATCAGTCCCTTTCATGCTATCAGTCCCTATCATGCTCTCAGTCCCTATCATGCTATCAGTCCCTATCATGCTATCAGTCCCTATCATGCTATCAGTCTCTATCATGCTATCAGTCTGTATCATGCTATCAGTCCCTTTCATGCTATCAGTCCGTATCATGCTATCAGTCCGTATCATGCTATCAGTCCCTATCCTGCTATCAGTCCCTATTCTGCTATCAGTCCCTATCCTGCTATCAGTCTGTATC
Organism: Pelodytes ibericus; assembly: GCA_036172795.1. NCBI lineage: Eukaryota > Metazoa > Chordata > Amphibia > Anura > Pelodytidae > Pelodytes > Pelodytes ibericus. The sequence goes on along the minus strand of CM069867.1, from coordinate 7,321,252 downwards.
CTGCTATCAGTCCCTATCATGCTATCAGTCTGTATCATGCTATCAGTCCCTATCTTGCTATCAGTCTGTATCATGCTATCAGTCCCTATCATGCTATCAGTCTCTATCATGCTATCAGTCCCTATCATGCTATCAGTCCCTATCATGCTATCAGTCCCTATCCTGCTATCAGTCTCTATCATGCTATCAGTCCCTATCATGCTATCAGTCTGTATCATGCTATCAGTCCTTATCATGCTATCAGTCTGTATCCTGCTATCAGTCCCTATCATGCTATCAGTCTGTATCATACTATCAGTCTGTATCATGCTATCAGTCTGTATCATGCTATCAGTCTCTATCATGCTATCAGTCCCTATCATGCTATCAGTCCCTATCATGCTATCAGTCCCTATCATGCTATCAGTCTCTCTCATGCTATCAGTCTGTATCATGCTATCAGTCTGTATCCTGCTATCAGTCCCTATCATGCTATCAGTCTGTATCATACTATCAGTCTGTATCATGCTATCAGTCTGTATCATGCTATCAGTCTCTATCATGCTATCAGTCCCTATCATGCTATCAGTCCCTATCATGCTATCAGTCCCTATCATGCTATCAGTCTCTCTCATGCTATCAGTCTGTATCATGCTATCAGTCCCCATCATGCTATCAGTCTGTATCATGCTATCAGTCTGTATCATGCTATCAGTCCCTTTCATGCTATCAGTCCCTTTCATGCTATCAGTCCCCATCATGCTATCAGTCCGTATCATGCTATCAGTCTGTATCATGCTATCAGTCCCTATCATGCTATCAGTCTCTATCATGCTATCAGTCTGTATCATGCTATCAGTCCCTATCATGCTATCAGTCATTATCATGCTATCAGTCCCTATCATGCTATCAGTCCCTATCATGCTATCAGTCTCTATCATGCTATCAGTCTCTATCATGCTATCAGTCCCCATCATGCTATCAGTCTTTATCATTCTATCAGTCTCTATCATGCTATCAGTCCCTATCCTGCTATCAGTCCCTATCATGCTATCAGTCCCTATCCTGCTATCAGTCCCTATCCTGCTATCAGTCCCTATCATGCTATCAGTCCCTATCATGCTATCAGTCCCTATCATGCTATCAGTCTGTATCCTGCTATCAGTCTGTATCCTGCTATCAGTCTGTATCCTGCTATCAGTCTGTATCCTGCTATCAGTCCCTATCCTGCTATCAGTCTGTATCATGCTATCAGTCTGTATCATGCTATCAGTCTCTATCATGCTATCAGTCTCTATCATGCTATCAGTCCCCATCCTGCTATCAGTCCCTATCCTGCTATCAGTCTGTATCATGCTATCAGTCTGTATCATGCTATCAGTCTGTATCATGCTATCAGTCTCTATCCTGCTATCAGTCCGTATCATGCTATCAGTCCGTATCCTGCTATCAGTCCGTATCCTGCTATCAGTCCCTATCATGCTATCAGTCTGTATCATGCTATCAGTCCTTATCATGCTATCAGTCCGTATCCTGCTATCAGTCCCTATCATGCTATCAGTCTGTATCATACTATCAGTCTGTATCATACTATCAGTCTGTATCATGCTATCAGTCTCTATCATGCTATCAGTCCCTATCATGCTATCAGTCCCTATCATGCTATCAGTCCCTATCATGCTATCAGTCTGTATCATGCTATCAGTCTCTCTCATGCTATCAGTCCCCATCATGCTATCAGTCCCCATCATGCTATCAGTCCCCATCATGCTATCAGTCTGTATCATGCTATCAGTCCCTATCATGCTATCAGTCCCTATCATGCTATCAGTCCGTATCATGCTATCAGTCTGTATCATGCTATCAGTCCCTATCATGCTATCAGTCCCTATCATGCTATCAGTCCCTATCATGCTATCAGTCCCTATCCTGCTATCAGTCCCTATCCTGCTATCAGTCTCTATCATGCTATCAGTCTGTATCATACTATCAGTCTGTATCATACTATCAGTCTGTATCATGCTATCAGTCTCTATCATGCTATCAGTCCCTATCATGCTATCAGTCCCTATCATCCTATCAGTCCCTATCATGCTATCAGTCTGTATCATGCTATCAGTCTCTCTCATGCTATCAGTCCCCATCATGCTATCAGTCCCCATCATGCTATCAGTCCCCATCATGCTATCAGTCTGTATCATGCTATCAGTCCCTATCATGCTATCAGTCCCTATCATGCTATCAGTCCGTATCATGCTATCAGTCTGTATCATGCTATCAGTCCCTATCATGCTATCAGTCCCTATCATGCTATCAGTCCCTATCATGCTATCAGTCCCTATCCTGCTATCAGTCTCTATCATGCTATCAGTCCCTATCATGCTATCAGTCTGTATCATGCTATCAGTCTGTATCATGCTATCAGTCCCTATCATGCTATCAGTCTGTATCATGCTATCAGTCCCTATCATGCTATCAGTCCCTATCATGCTATCAGTCCCTATCATGCTATCAGTCCCTATCCTGCTATCAGTCCCTATCCTGCTATCAGTCCCTATCCTGCTATCAGTCCCTATCCTGCTATCAGTCTCTATCATGCTATCAGTCCCTATCATGCTATCAGTCTGTATCATGCTATCAGTCTGTATCATGCTATCAGTCCCTATCATGCTATCAGTCTGTATCATGCTATCAGTCCCTATGATGCTATCAGTCTCTATCATGCTATCAGTCCCTATCCTGCTATCAGTCCCTATCATGCTATCAGTCCCTATCCTGCTATCAGTCTCTATCATGCTATCAGTCCCTATCATGCTATCAGTCTGTATCATGCTATCAGTCCCCATCATGCTATCAGTCCCTCTCATGCTATCAGTCTGTATCATGCTATCAGTCTCTATCATGCTATCAGTCCCTATCGTGCTATCAGTCTCTATCGTGCTATCAGTCTCTATCATGCTATCAGTCTCTATCATACTATCAGTCTGTATCATGCTATCAGTCCCTATCATGCTATCAGTCTCTATCGTGCTATCAGTCTCTATCGTGCTATCAGTCCCTGTCATACTATCAGTCTGTATCATGCTATCAGTCTCTATCATGCTATCAGTCTCTATCATGCTATCAGTCCCTATCATGCTATCAGTCTCTATCGTGCTATCAGTCTCCATCATGCTATCAGTCTCTATCATACTATCAGTCCCCATCATGCTATCAGTCCCTATCATGCTATCAGTCCCTATCATGCTATCAGTCTCTATCATGCTATCAGTCTCTATCATGCTATCAGTCCCTCTCATGCTTTCAGTCCCTCTCATGCTATCAGTCCCTATCATGCTATCAGTCTCTATCATGCTATCAGTCTGTATCATGCTATCAGTCCCTTTCATGCTATCAGTCCCTTTCATGCTATCAGTCCCCATCATGCTATCAGTCCGTATCATGCTATCAGTCTGTATCATGCTATCAGTCCCTATCATGCTATCAGTCCCTATCCTGCTATCAGTCCCTATCCTGCTATCAGTCCCTATCCTGCTATCAGTCCCTATCCTGCTATCAGTCTGTATCCTGCTATCAGTCCCTATTATGCTATCAGTCCGTATCATGCTATCAGTCTGTATCATGCTATCAGTCCCTATCATGCTATCAGTCCCTATCCTGCTATCAGTCCCTATCCTGCTATCAGTCCCTATCCTGCTATCAGTCCCTATCCTGCTATCAGTCCCTATCCTGCTATCAGTCTGTATCCTGCTATCAGTCCCTATCATGCTATCAGTCCGTATCATGCTATCAGTCTGTATCATGCTATCAGTCCCTATCATGCTATCAGTCTGTATCATGCTATCAGTCCCTATGATGCTATCAGTCTCTATCATGCTATCAGTCCCTATCATGCTATCAGTCCCTATCCTGCTATCAGTCTCTATCATGCTATCAGTCCCTATCATGCTATCAGTCTGTATCATGCTATCAGTCCCTATCGTGCTATCAGTCTCTATCATGCTATCAGTCCCTATCATGCTATCAGTTCCTATCATGCTATCAGTCCCTATCATGCTATCAGTCTCTATCGTGCTATCAGTCTCTATCATGCTATCAGTCTCTATCATACTATCAGTCCCCATCATGCTATCAGTCCCTATCATGCTATTAGTCCCTATCATGCTATCAGTCTCTATCATGCTATCAGTCTCTATCATGCTATCAGTCCCTCTCATGCTTTCAGTCCCTCTCATGCTATCAGTCCCTATCATGCTATCAGTCTCTATCATGCTATCAGTCCGTATCCTGCTATCAGTCCGTATCCTGCTATCAGTCCCTATCATGCTATCAGTCCCTATCATGCTATCAGTCTGTATCATGCTATCAGTCCCTATCAAGCTATCAGTCTGTATCATGCTATCAGTCCCTTTCATGCTATCAGTCCCTTTCATGCTATCAGTCCCTATCCTGCTATCAGTTCCTATCATGCTATCAGTCCCTATCCTGCTATCAGTCCCTTTCATGCTATCAGTCCCTTTCATGCTATCAGTCCCTATCATGCTATCAGTCTCTATCATGCTATCAGTCTCTATCACACTATCAGTCCCCATCATGCTATCAATCCCTATCATGCTATCAGTCCCTATCATGCTATCAGTCTCTATCATGCTATCAGTCTCTATCATGCTATCAGTCCCTCTCATGCTTTCAGTCCCCATCATGCTATCAGTCCCTATCATGCTATCAGTCCCTATCATGCTATCAGTCCCTATCATGCTATCAGTCTCTATCATGCTATCAGTCTCTATCATGCTATCAGTCTCTATCATGCTATCAGTCCCTATCATGCTATCAGTCTCTATCATGCTATCAGTCTCTATCATACTATCAGTCCCCATCATGCTATCAGTCCCTATCCTACTATCAGTCCCTATCATGCTATCAGTCTCTATCATGCTATCAGTCCCTATCATGCTATCAGTCCCTATCATGCTATCAGTCCCTATCCTGCTATCAGTTCCTATCATGCTATCAGTCTCTATCGTGCTATCAGTCTCTATCATACTATCAGTCTGTATCATGCTATCAGTCCCTATCATGCTATCAGTCCCTATCATGCTATCAGTCCCTATCCTGCTATCAGTTCCTATCATGCTATCGGTCTCTATCGTGCTATCAGTCTCTATCATACTATCAGTCTGTATCATGCTATCAGTCCCTATCATGCTATCAGTCCCTATCATGCTATCAGTCCCTATCATGCTATCAGTCCCTATCATGCTATCAGTCTCTATCATGCTATCAGTCCCTATCATGCTATCAGTCCCTATCCTGCTATCAGTTCCTATCATGCTATCAGTCTCTATCGTGCTATCAGTCTCTATCGTGCTATCAGTCTCTATCATACTATCAGTCCCTATCGTGCTATCAGTCTCTATCGTGCTATCAGTCTCTATCATGCTATCAGTCTCTATCATACTATCAGTCTGTATCATGCTATCAGTCCCTATCATGCTATCAGTCTCTATTGTGCTATCAATCTCTATCGTGCTATCAGTCCCTGTCATACTATCAGTCTGTATCATGCTATCAGTCTCTATCATGCTATCAGTCTCTATCATGCTATCAGTCCCTATCATGCTATCAGTCTCTATCGTGCTATCAGTCTCTATCATGCTATCAGTCTCTATCATACTATCAGTCCCCATCATGCTATCAGTCCCTATCATGCTATCAGTCTCTATCATGCTATCAGTCTCTATCATGCTATCAGTCCCTCTCATGCTTTCAGTCCCTCTCATGCTATCAGTCCCTATCATGCTATCAGTCTCTATCATACTATCAGTCCCCATCATGCTATCAGTCCCTATCATGCTATCAGTCTCTATCATGCTATCAGTCTCTATCATGCTATCAGTCCCTCTCATGCTTTCAGTCCCTCTCATGCTATCAGTCCCTATCATGCTATCAGTCTCTATCATGCTATCAGTCCGTATCCTGCTATCAGTCCGTATCCTGCAATCAGTCCCTATCATGCTATCAGTCCCTATCATGCTATCAGTCTGTATCATGCTATCAGTCCCTATCAAGCTATTAGTCTGTATCATGTTATCAGTCCCTTTCATGCTATCAGTCCCTTTCATGCTATCAGTCCCTATCCTGCTATCAGTCCCTATCCTGCTATCAGTCCCTTTCATGCTATCAGTCCCTTTCATGCTATCAGTCCCTATCATGCTATCAGTCTCTCTCATGCTATCAGTCTCTATCATACTATCAGTCCCCATCATGCTATCAATCCCTATCATGCTATCAGTCCCTATCATGCTATCAGTCTCTATCATGCTATCAGTCTCTATCATGCTATCAGTCTCTATCATGCTATCAGTCCCTATCATGCTATCAGTCCCTATCATGCTATCAGTCCCTATCATGCTATCAGTCCCTATCATGCTATTAGTCTCTATCATGCTATCAGTCTCTATCATGCTATCAGTCTCTATCATACTATCAGTCCCCATCATGCTATCAGTCCCCATCATGCTATCAGTCCCTATCCTGTTATCAGTCCCTATCATGCTATCAGTCTCTATCATGCTATCAGTCCCTATCATGCTATCAGTCCCTATCCTGCTATCAGTTCCTATCCTGCTATCAGTCTCTATCGTGCTATCAGTCTCTATCATACTATCAGTCTGTATCATACTATCAGTCCCTATCATGCTATCAGTCCCTATCATGCTATCAGTCCCTATCATGATATCAGTCCCTATCATGCTATCAGTCCCTATCCTGCTATCAGTTCCTATCATGCTATCAGTCTCTATCGTGCTATCAGTCTCTATCATACTATCAGTCCGTATCATGCTATCAGTCTCTATCATACTATCAGTCTGTATCATGCTATCAGTCCCTATCATGCTATCAGTCCCTATCCTGCTATCAGTTCCTATCATGCTATCAGTCTCTATCGTGTTATCAGTCTCCATCATGCTATCAGTCTGTATCATGCTATCAGTCTGTATCCTGCTATCAGTCCCCATCATGCTATCAGTCTGTATCATGTTATCAGTCTGTATCCTGCTATCAGTCCCCATCATGCTATCAGTCCCTATCATGCTATCAGTCCCTATCATGCTATCAGTCAGTATCATGCTATCAGTCCCTATCATGTTATCAGTCTCTATCCTGCTATCAGTCCCTATCATGCTATCAGTCCCTATCATGCTATCAGTCTGTATCATACTATCAGTCTGTATCATGCTATCAGTCTCTATCATGCTATCAGTCCCTATCATGCTATCAGTCCCTATCATGCTATCAGTCTGTATCATGCTGTCAGTCTCTCTCATGCTATCAGTCTGTATCATGCTATCAGTCCCCATCATGCTATCAGTCTGTATCATGCTATCAGTCCCCATCATGCTATCAGTCCCTTTCATGCTATCAGTCCCTATCATGCTCTCAGTCCCTATCATGCTATCAGTCCCTATCATGCTATCAGTCTCTATCATGCTATCAGTCTGTATAATGCTATCAGTCCCTATCATGCTATCAGTCCCTATCATGCTATCAGTCCCTATCCTGCTATCAGTCTCTATCATGCTATCAGTCCCCATCATGCTATCAGTCCCTATCCTGCTATCAGTCTGTATCCTGCTATCAGTCCCTATCATGCTATCAGTCTGTATCATGCTATCAGTCCCTATCATGCTATCAGTCTCTATCATGCTATCAGTCCCTATCATGCTATCAGTCCCTATCATGCTATCAGTCCCTATCATGCTATCAGTCCCTATCCTGCTATCAGTCCCTATCCTGCTATCAGTCTCTATCATGCTATCAGTCCCTATCATGCTATCAGTCCCTATCATGCTATCAGTCTCTCTCATGCTATCAGTCTGTATCATGCTATCAGTCCCCATCATGCTATCAGTCTGTATCATGCTATCCGTCTGTATCATGCTATCAGTCCCTTTCATGCTATCAGTCCCTATCATGCTATCAGTCCGTATCATGCTATCAGTCTCTATCATACTATCAGTCCCCATCATGCTATCAGTCCCTAGCATGATAGGGACTGATAGCATGATAGGGACTGATAGCATGATGGGGACTGATAGTATGATATCAGTCCCTATCATGCTATCAGTCTCTATCATGCTATCAGTCCCTCTCATGCTTTCAGTCCCTCTCATGCTTTCAGTCCCTATCATGCTATCAGTCTCTATCATGCTATCAGTCCGTATCCTGCTATCAGTCCGTATCCTGCTATCAGTCTCTATCATGCTATCAGTCCCTATCATGCTATCAGTCTGTATCATGCTATCAGTCCCTATCAAGCTATCAGTCTGTATCATGCTATCAGTCCCTTTCATGCTATCAGTCCCTTTCATGCTATCAGTCCCTATCCTGCTATCAGTTCCTATCATGCTATCAGTCCCTATCCTGCTATCAGTCCCTTTCATGCTATCAGTCCCTTTCATGCTATCAGTCCCTATCATGCTATCAGTCCCTATCATGCTATCAGTCTCTATCATGCTATCAGTCTCTATCATACTATCAGTCCCCATCATGCTATCAATCCCTATCATGCTATCAGTCCCTATCATGCTATCAGTCCCTATCATGCTATCAGTCTCTATCATGCTATCAGTCTCTATCATGCTATCAGTCTCTATCATGCTATCAGTCCCTCTCATGCTTTCAGTCCCCATCATGCTATCAGTCCCTATCATGCTATCAGTCCCTATCATGCTATCAGTCTCTATCATGCTATCAGTCTCTATCATGCTATCAGTCCCTATCATGCTATCAGTCCCTATCCTGCTATCAGTCTCTATCATGCTATCAGTCCCCATCATGCTATCAGTCCCTATCCTGCTATCAGTCTGTATCCTGCTATCAGTCCCTATCATGCTATCAGTCTGTATCATGCTATCAGTCCCTATCATGCTATCAGTCTCTATCATGCTATCAGTCCCTATCATGCTATCAGTCCCTATCATGCTATCAGTCCCTATCATGCTATCAGTCTCTATCATGCTATCAGTCTCTATCATACTATCAGTCCCCATCATGCTATCAATCCCTATCATGCTATCAGTCCCTATCATGCTATCAGTCCCTATCATGCTATCAGTCTCTATCATGCTATCAGTCTCTATCATGCTATCAGTCTCTATCATGCTATCAGTCCCTCTCATGCTTTCAGTCCCCATCATGCTATCAGTCCCTATCATGCTATCAGTCCCTATCATGCTATCAGTCTCTATCATGCTATCAGTCCCTATCATGCTATCAGTCCCTATCATGCTATCAGTCCCTATCCTGCTATCAGTCTCTATCATGCTATCAGTCCCCATCATGCTATCAGTCCCTATCCTGCTATCAGTCTGTATCCTGCTATCAGTCCCTATCATGCTATCAGTCTGTATCATGCTATCAGTCCCTATCATGCTATCAGTCTCTATCATGCTATCAGTCCCTATCATGCTATCAGTCCCTATCATGCTATCAGTCCCTATCATGCTATCAGTCCCTATCCTGCTATCAGTCCCTATCCTGCTATCAGTCTCTATCATGCTATCAGTCCCTATCATGCTATCAGTCCCTATCATGCTATCAGTCTCTCTCATGCTATCAGTCTGTATCATGCTATCAGTCCCCATCATGCTATCAGTCTGTATCATGCTATCCGTCTGTATCATGCTATCAGTCCCTTTCATGCTATCAGTCCCTATCATGCTATCAGTCCGTATCATGCTATCAGTCTCTATCATACTATCAGTCCCCATCATGCTATCAGTCCCTAGCATGATAGGGACTGATAGCATGATAGGGACTGATAGCATGATGGGGACTGATAGTATGATATCAGTCCCTATCATGCTATCAGTCTCTATCATGCTATCAGTCCCTCTCATGCTTTCAGTCCCTCTCATGCTTTCAGTCCCTATCATGCTATCAGTCTCTATCATGCTATCAGTCCGTATCCTGCTATCAGTCCGTATCCTGCTATCAGTCTCTATCATGCTATCAGTCCCTATCATGCTATCAGTCTGTATCATGCTATCAGTCCCTATCAAGCTATCAGTCTGTATCATGCTATCAGTCCCTTTCATGCTATCAGTCCCTTTCATGCTATCAGTCCCTATCCTGCTATCAGTTCCTATCATGCTATCAGTCCCTATCCTGCTATCAGTCCCTTTCATGCTATCAGTCCCTTTCATGCTATCAGTCCCTATCATGCTATCAGTCCCTATCATGCTATCAGTCTCTATCATGCTATCAGTCTCTATCATACTATCAGTCCCCATCATGCTATCAATCCCTATCATGCTATCAGTCCCTATCATGCTATCAGTCCCTATCATGCTATCAGTCTCTATCATGCTATCAGTCTCTATCATGCTATCAGTCTCTATCATGCTATCAGTCCCTCTCATGCTTTCAGTCCCCATCATGCTATCAGTCCCTATCATGCTATCAGTCCCTATCATGCTATCAGTCTCTATCATGCTATCAGTCTCTATCATGCTATCAGTCTCTATCATGCTATCAGTCCCTATCATGCTATCAGTCCCTATCATGCTATCAGTCTCTATCATGCTATCAGTCTCTATCATACTATCAGTCCCCATCATGCTATCAGTCCCTATCCTGCTATCAGTCCCTATCATGCTATCAGTCCCTATCCAGCTATCAGTTCCTATCATGCTATCAGTCTCTATCGTGCTATCAGTCTCTATCATACTATCAGTCTGTATCATGCTATCAGTCACTATCATGCTATCAGTCCCTATCATGCTATCAGTCCCTATCATGCTATCAGTCCCTATCCTGCTATCAGTTCCTATCATGCTATCGGTCTCTATCGTGCTATCAGTCTCTATCATACTATCAGTCTGTATCATGCTATCAGTCTCTATCATACTATCAGTCCCTATCATGCTATCAGTCCCTATCATGCTATCAGTCCCTATCATGCTATCAGTCCCTATCATGCTATCAGTCCCTATCATGCTATCAGTCCCTATCCTGCTATCAGTTCCTATCATGCTATCAGTCTCTATCGTGCTATCAGTCTCTATCGTGCTATCAGTCTCTATCATACTATCAGTCTGTATCATGCTATCAGTCTGTATCATGCTATCAGTCCCTATCATGCTATCAGTCTCTATCATGCTATCAGTCTCTATCATGCTATCAGTCTCTATCATGCTATCAGTCCCTCTCATGCTTTCAGTCCCCATCATGCTATCAGTCCCTATCATGCTATCAGTCCCTATCATGCTATCAGTCTCTATCATGCTATCAGTCCCTATCATGCTATCAGTCTGTATCATGCTATCAGTCTGTATCCTGCTATCAGTCCCTATCATGCTATCAGTCCCTATCATGCTATCAGTCCCTATCGTGCTATCAGTCTCTATCATGCTATCAGTCTCTATCATACTATCAGTCCCCATCATGCTATCAGTCTCTATCATGCTATCAGTCCCTATCATGCTATCAGTCTCTATCATGCTATCAGTCTCTATCATGCTATCAGTCCCTCTCATGCTTTCAGTCCCTCTCATGCTATCAGTCCCTATCATGCTATCAGTCTCTATCATGCTATCAGTCCGTATCCTTCTATCAGTCCGTATCCTGCTATCAGTCCCTATCATGCTATCAGTCCCTATCAAGCTATCAGTCTGTATCATGCCATCAGTCCCTTTCATGCTATCAGTCCCTTTCATGCTATCAGTCCCTATCCTGCTATCAGTTCCTATCATGCTATCAGTCCCTATCCTGCTATCAGTCCCTTTCATGCTATCAGTCCCTTTCATGCTATCAGTCCCTATCATGCTATCAGTCTCTATCATGCTATCAGTCTCTATCATACTATCAGTCCCCATCATGCTATCAATCCCTATCATGCTATCAGTCCCTATCATGCTATCAGTCTCTATCATGCTATCAGTCTCTATCATGCTATCAGTCCCTCTCATGCTTTCAGTCCCCATCATGCTATCAGTCCCTATCATGCTATCAGTCCCTATCATGCTATCAGTCTCTATCATGCTATCAGTCTCTATCATGCTATCAGTCTCTATCATGCTATCAGTCCCTATCATGCTATCAGTCCCTATCATGCTATCAGTCCCTATCCTGCTATCAGTTCCTATCATGCTATCAGTCCCTATCCTGCTATCAGTCCCTATCATGCTATCAGTCTCTATCATGCTATCAGTCTCTATCATGCTATCAGTCTGTATCATGCTATCAGTCCCTTTCATGCTATCAGTCCCTTTCATGCTATCAGTCCCTATCCTGCTATCAGTTCCTATCATGCTATCAGTCCCTATCCTGCTTTCAATCCCTTTCATGCTATCAGTCCCTTTCATGCTATCAGTCCCTATCATGCTATCAGTCTCTATCATGCTATCAGTCTCTATCATGCTATCAGTCCCTATCATGCTATCAGTCCCTATCATGCTATCAGTCTCTATCATGCTATCAGTCCCTATCATGCTATCAGTCCCTATCATGCTATCAGTCCCTATCCTGCTATCAGGCCCTATCCTGCTATCAGGCCCTATCCTGCTATCAGTCCCTATCATGCTATCAGTCTCTATCCTGCTATCAGTCTCTATCCTGCTATCAATCCCTATCATGCTATCAGTCCCTATCATGCTATCAGTCCCTATCATGCTATCAGTCCCTATCCTGCTATCAGGCCCTATCCTGCTATCAGTCCCTATCATGCTATCAGTCTCTATCCTGCTATCAGTCTCTATCCTGCTATCGGTCCCTATCATGCTATCAGTCCCTATCATGCTATCAGTCCCTATCATGCTATCAGTCCCTATCATGCTATCAGTCTGTATCATGCTATCAGTCTGTATCATGCTATCAGTCCCTATCATGCTATCAGTCCCTATCATGCTATCAGTCCCTATCATGCTATCAGTCTGTATCATGCTATCAGTCTCTATCATACTATCAGTCTGTATCATGCTATCAGTCCCTATCATGCTATCAGTCCCTATCATGCTCTCAGTCTATACCATGCTATCAGTCCCTATCATGCTATCAGTCTCTATCCTGCTATCAGTCCCTATCATGCTATCAGTCCCTATCATGCTATCAGTCTGTATCATGCTATCAGTCTGTATCATGCTATCAGTCTCTATCCTGCTATCAGTCCCTATCCTGCTATCAGTCCCCATCATGCTATCAGTCCCTATCATGCTATCAGTCCCTATCATGCTATCAGTCCCTATCATGCTATCAGTCCCTATCATGCTATATCAGTCCCTATCATGCTATCAGTCCCTATCATGCTATCAGTCTGTATCATGCTATCAGTCTGTATCATGCTATCAGTCTGTATCATGCTATCAGTCCCTATCATGCTATCAGTCTGTATCATGCTATCAGTCTGTATCATGCTATCAGTCCCTATCATGCTATATCAGTCCCTATCATGCTATCAGTCCCTATCATGCTATCAGTCTCTATCATGCTATCAGTCCCTATCATGCTATCAGTCTGTATCATGCTATCAGTCTGTATCATGCTATATCAGTCCCTATCATGCTATCAGTCCCTATCATGCTATCAGTCCCTATCATGCTATCAGTCCCTATCATGCTATCAGTCCCTATCATGCTATCAGTCCCTATCATGCTATCAGTCTGTATCACGCTATCAGTCCCTATCGTGCTATCAGTCCCTATCGTGCTATCAGTCCCTATCCTGCTATCAGTCCCTATCATGCTATCAGTCCCTATCATGCTATCAGTCCCTATCATGCTATCAGTCTGTATCCTGCTATCAGTCTGTATCATGCTATCAGTCCGTATCCTGCTATCAGTCCCTATCATGCTATCAGTCCCTATCATGCTATCAGTCCCTATCATGCTATATCAGTCCCTATCATGCTATCAGTCCCTATCATGCATCATTTCAGCCCTTAATTCTGGCACATGTTGAGTACACCCTTAAAGGCAGGCAAACAAGGTAATAGAGCAGCAAGAAATGCTAGCAGAGAGCCAGTAAGATAGTAATTTAGGATAAAAAAAGACACAAGTCCATCAAGTTCAACTCATCTACCAGCATTTTGATCCAAAAGAAGCATAAACCCCTAAGGAAGCTATTTCGACTTTTGCCTCCTGGGGGAAAATTCCTTCTTGACTCCAAAAGGGCAATCAGATTTCTCCTTGGATCATAGGTATTAGCAGAATCAGTGGCGTATTTAGCGTAAGTGCAGGGGGCCCGGGAGAGGTATTGGCAGAATGCTTGGTTGCATAGGGAGATGTATTATCAGAATGCTTGGTTACATAGGGAGAGGTATTAGCAGAATGCTTGGTTGTATAGGGAGAGGGATTAGCAGAATGCTTGGTTATATAGGAAGAGGTATTGGCAGAATGCTTGGTTGCATATGGAGAGGTATTAGCAGAATGCTTGGTTGTATAGGAAGAGGTATTGGCAGAATGCTTGGTTGCATATGGAGAAGTATTAGCAGAATGCTTGGTTGCATAGGGAGAGGTATTAGCAGAATGCTTGGTTGCATATGGAGAAGTATTAGCAGAATGCTTGGTTGCATAGGGAGAGGTATTAGCAGAATGCTTGGTTGCATATGGTGAGTTATTAGCAGAATGCATGGTTGCATAGGGAGATGTATTAGCAGAATGCTTGGTTGCATCGGGAGAGGTATCAGCAGAATGCTTGGTTGCATATGGAGAGGTATTAGCAGAATGCTCGGTTGCATAGGGAGAGGTATTAGCAGAATTCTTGGATGCATAGGGAGTGGTATAAGCAGAATGCTTGGTTGCATAGGGAGAGGTATTAGCAGAATGCTTGGTTGCATATGGAGAGGTATTAGCAGAATGCTTGGTTGATATGGGGAGGTATTAGCAGAATGCTTGGTTGCATAGGGAGATGTATTATAAGAATGCTTGGTTGCATAGGGAGAGGTATTAGCAGAATGCTTGGTTGCATATGGAGAGGTATTAGCAGAATGCTTGGTTGTATAGGGAGAGGTATTAGCGGAATGCTTGGTTGCATATGGAGAGGTATTAGCAGAATGCTTGGTTGCAAAGGGAGAGGTATTAGCAGTAGGAAGAGGGAAGTGCTCATGCCATTGTACAGAGCACTGGTGAGACCTCACTTGAAGAAACAGTCTGGATGCATGGAATAGTCTTCCAGTAGAAGTGGTAGAGGTTAATACAGTGAAGCAGTTTAAACATGCGTGGGATAGGTATAAGGCTATCCTAGATATAAGATAAGGCCAGGGACTAATGAAAGTATTACATTACTGAGAGGGTAGTGGATGCATGGAATAGCCTTCCAGTAGAAGTGGTAGAGGTTAATACAGTGAAGGAGTTTAAGCATGCATGGGATAGGTATAAGGCTATCCTAGATATAAGATAAGGCCAGGGACTAATGAAAGTATTACTTTACTGAGAGGGTAGTGGATGTATGGAATAGACTTCCAGTAGAAGTGGTAGAGGTTAATACAGTGAAGGATTTTAAGCATGCGTGGGGTAGGTATAAGGCTATCCTAGATATAAGATAAGGTCAGGGACTAATGAAAGTATTACATTACTGAGAGGGTAGTGGATGCAGGGAATAGTCTTCCAGTAGAAGTGATAGAGGTTAATACAGTGAAGGAGTTTGAGCATGCATGGGGTAGGTATAAGGCTACCCTAGAAATAAGATAAGGCCAGGGACTAATGAAAGTATTACTTTACTGAGAGGGTAGTGGATACATGGAATAGCCTTCCAGTAGAAGTGGTAGAGGTTAATACAGTAAAGGCATTTAAGCATGCATGGGGTAGGTATAAGGCTATCCTAGATATAAGATAAGGCCAGGGACTAATGAAAGTATTACTTTACTGAGTGGGTAGTGGATGCATGGAATAGTCTTCCAGTAGAAGTGGTAGAGGTTAATACAGTGAAGGAGTTGAAGCATGCATGGGATAGGTATAAGGCTATCCTAGCTATAAGATAAGGCCAGGGACTAATGAAAGTATTACTTTACTGAGAGGGTAGTGGATACATGGAATAGCCTTCCAGTAGAAGTGGTAGAGGTTAATACAGTAAAGGCATTTAAGCATGCATGGGGTAGGTATAAGGCTATCCTAGATATAAGATAAGGCCAGGGACTAATGAAAGTATTACTTTACTGAGTGGGTAGTGGATGCATGGAATAGTCTTCCAGTAGAAGTGGTAGAGGTTAATACAGTGAAGGAGTTGAAGCATGCATGGGATAGGTATAAGGCTATCCTAGCTATAAGATAAGGCCAGGGACTAATGAAAGTATTACTTTACTGAGAGGGTAGTGGATACATGGAATAGCCTTCCAGTAGAAGTGGTAGAGGTTAATACAGTAAAGGCATTTAAGCATGCATGGGGTAGGTATATGGCTATCCAAGATATAAGATAAGGCCAGGGACTAATGAAAGTATTACTTTACTGAGTGGGTAGTGGATGCATGGAATAGTCTTCCAGTAGAAGTGGTAGAGGTTAATACAGTGAAGGAGTTTAAGCATGCGTGGGATAGACACAAGGCTATCCTAGATATAAGATAAGGCCAGGGACTAATGACAGTATTACATTACTGAGAGAGTAGTGGATGTATGGAATAGTCTTCCAGTAGAAGTGGTAGAGGTTAATACAGTGAAGGAGTTTAAGCATGTATGGGATAGGTATAAGGCTATCCTAGATATAAGATAAGACCAGGGACTAATGAAAGTATTACATTACTGAGAGGGTAGTGGATGTATGGAATAGTCTTCCAGTAGAAGTGGTAGAGGTTAATACAGTGAAGGCGTTTAAGCATGCATGGGATAGGTATAAGGCTATCCTAGATATAAGATAAGGCCAGGGACTAATGAGAGTATTACATTACTGAGAGGGTAGTGGATGTATGGAATAGTCTTCCAGTAGAAGTGGTAGAGGTTAATACAGTGAAGGAGTTTAAGCATGCATGGGATAGGTATAAGGCTATCCTAGATATAAGATAAGGCCAGGGACTAATGAAAGTATTACTTTACTGAGAGGGTAGTGGATGTATGGAATAGTCTTCCAGTAGAAGTGGTAGAGGTTAATACAGTGAAGGAGTTTAAGCATGCGTGGGATAGGTATAAGGCTATCCTAGATATAAGATAAGGCCAGGGACTAATGAAAGTATTACATTACTGAGAGGGCAGTGGATGCATGGAATAGTCTTCCAGTAGAAGTGGTAGAGGTTAATACAGTGAAGGAGTTTAAGCATGCGTGGGATAGGTATAAGGCTATCCTAGATATAAGATAAGGCCAGGGACTAATGAAAGTATTACTTTACTGAGAGGGTAGTGGATGTATGGAATAGTCTTCCAGTAGAAGTGGTAGAGGTTAATACAGTGAAGGAGTTTAAGCATGCGTGGGATAGGTATAAGGCTATCCTAGATATAAGATAAGGCCAGGGACTAATGAAAGTATTACTTTACTGAGAGGGTAGTGGATGTATGGAATAGCCTTCCAGCAGAAGTGGTAGAGGTTAATACAGTGAAGGAGTTTAAGCATGCGTGGGATAGGTATAAGGCTATCCTAGATGTAAGATAAGGCCAGGGACTAATGAAAGTATTACATTACTGAGAGGGTAGTGGATGTATGGAATAGTCTTCCAGTAGAAGTGGTAGAGGTTAATACAATGAAGGAGTTTAAGCATGCATGGGATAGGTATAAGGCTATCCTAGATATAAGATAAGGCCAGGGACTAATGAAAGTATTACTTTACTGAGAGGGTAGTGGATGTATGGAATAGTCTTCCAGCAGAAGTGGTAGAGATTAATACAGTGAAGGAGTTTAAGCATGCATGGGATAGGTATAAGGCTATCCTAGATATAAGATAAGGTCAGTGACTAATGAAAGTATTACATTACTGAGAGGGTAGTGGATGTATGGAATAGTCTTCCAGCAGAAGTGGTAGAGATTAATACAGTGAAGGAGTTTAAGCATGCATGGGATAGGTATAAGGCTATCCTAGATATAAGATAAGGCCAGGGACTAATGAAAGTATTACATTACTGAGAGGGTAGTGCATGTATGGAATAGTCTTCCAGCAGAAGTGGTAGAGATTAATACTGTGAAGGAGATTAAGCATGCATGGGATAGGTATAAGGCTATCCTAGATATAAGATAAGGCCATGGGCTAATGAAAGTATTACATTACTGAGAGGGTAGTGGATGCATGGAATAGTCTTCCAGTAGAAGTGGTATTGGTTAATACATTGAAGGAGTTTAAGCATGCGTGGGATAGGTATAAGGCTATCCTAGTTATAAGATAAGGCTATGGGCTAATGAAAGTATTACTTTACTGAGAGGGTAGTGGATGCATGGAATAGTCTTCCAGTAGAAGTGGTAGAGGTTAATACAGTGAAGGAGTTTAAGCATGCGTGGGATAGGTATAAGGCTATCCTAGATACAAAATAAGGCCATGGGCTAATGAAAGTATTACATTACTGAGAGGGTAGTGGATGCATGGAATAGTCTTCCAGTAGAAGTGGTATTGGTTAATACAGTGAAGGAGTTTAAGCATGCGTGGGATAGGTATAAGGCTATCCTAGTTATAAGATAAGGCTATGGGCTAATGAAAGTATTACTTTACTGAGAGGGTAGTGGATGCATGGAATAGTCTTCCAGTAGAAGTGGTAGAGGTTAATACAGTGGAGGAGTTTAAGCATGCATGGGATAGGTATAAGGCTATCCTAGATATAAGATAAGGCCAGAGACTAATGAAAGTAAACATATTATATGCTTTCAGTTAGGCAGTAATTGTGCAGACTAGATGGGCCGGATAGTTCTTATCTGCCAACATATTCTATGCTTCTATCCACAAGCTGCTGTGCTCTGCATTTCTCACCATGCTCAGCCAACCCCCAAAGTGTGGCTGAGCATAGTGAGAGTTGCTGCCTGTGCCAGGTAAATGGATGGGGGGGGGGGGACTATTTAAATAGACCAGTATTGTTCATTGATCACTGGAAAGGTCACAAGCAATAGATCCTTCTCTTCTCATGTTCTTCGGTTTCTCACTCCATGTTCCAGAAATAGTCCCCAACTCCAAAGGTCTGTGAGACGGCCGGGGTTTGAGATGTAGATTGGCAGTATCAGTGTATGGTTAGGTTATGGTGGATCTTGCAGTACTTTCCAGTGGGAGATTTGTCGTTTGCATATCAAGCCACAAGGTGATGTCACAAGCATGAGACGCCACAGACCAGGCTCTGCTCCAAAAGGAGAGAATTGTAGGGAGGCCATAGTGGCCAAGTTGGAAAAATTCTCCAGGGCCGAGGGGACCGAAGCCATCTTGGGGGCTGAGGGTGAACAGGTCCCAGAAATAGTTGGTCGCAAGTATTGAACATGCATACAGTGCTGTATGTACCGCGAGTCATCCTAGGCGGATGCCTAGAGCAGCAAATTTGGGGGGGGGGGGGCGGCAGCGCCCCCCAGCACTGGAAAAAAAAATCCGGCCCTTTAAAAAAAAAAAAAAAAACGCGCTTGCAGGCAGAGACGGAGGTGAGAAGGGATCGGAAGATCCCCCCTCACCTTCTCTGCCTGTCTGCCAGGCTGTACGGGGAGCCGAACAGGCAGCACAGAGAAACCTCCGTGCTGCCTGTTCGGCTCCCCGTGCAGTATGACACGGAAGTGCCGACAGTCACGTGACAGGCGCGCTGACGTCATACGCGCGCCGGGTCACGTGACCTGTCGCCACAACCGCCAGGGAGCCGAACAGGCAGCATGGAGGGACCATGCTGCCTGCAACTAGTCACCAGGGAAAGGTAAGTGCTGGGGAAATGGGGGGATTTGTGCAAATTAGCAGGGGCTTATTAAATGGCAAATAACACTGGCATATTGGGCAAATTAGCAGGGGCATATTAAATGGCAATTCACACTGTCATATTATTGGGCAAATTGGCTGGGCACATTAAATGGCAGAATAACAATGGCATAATATTGGGAAAATTGGCTGGGGAATATTAATGGCAAATTATACTGGCATAATATTGGGCAAATTGGCAGGAGCTGATTAAATGGCAAATACTGGCATATTATTGGGGAAATTGGCTGTGACTTATTAATGGCAAAAAATACTTGCATATTATTGGGCAAATTAGCTGGGGAATATTATTGGCAAATAATATTGGCAATGTGTATGTAATGGGGTGATGGGCATGTCCTTGGTGTGCAACGTGGGTTATGGGTCATGTCGTGGGTGTGCATCGTGGGTAGGGGGGGGGTGCCCAAAATTTGTCTGCCTAGGGCAGCACAAAACCAAGATACACCACTGGATATAAGACAAAGCCAGGCACTAATGAAAGTATTACTTTACTGAGAGCATAGTGGATGCATGGAATAGCCTTCCAGTAGAAGTGGTAGAGGTTAATACAGTGAAGGAGGTTAAGCATGCATGGGATAGGTATAAGGCTATCCTAGATATAAGATAAGGTCAGGGACTAATGAAAGTATTACTTTACTGAGAGCATAGTGGATGCATGGAATAGTCTTCCAGTAGAAGTGGTAGAGGTTAATACAGTGAAGGAGTTTAAGCATGCATGGGATAGGTATAAGGCTATCCTAGATATAAGATAAGGCCAGGGACTAATGAAAGTATTACTTTACTGAGAGGGTAGTGGATGTATGGAATAGTCTTCCAGTAGAAGTGGTAGAGGTTAGTACAGTGAAGAAGTTTAAGCATGCATGGGATAGGTATAAGGCTATCCTAGATATAAGATAAGGCCAGGGACTAATGAAAGTATTACATTACTGAGAGGGTAGTGGATGTATGGAATAGCCTTCCAGTAGAAGTGGTAGAGGTTAATACAGTGAAGGAGTTTAAGCATGTATGGGATAGGTATAAGGCTATCCTAGATATAAGATAAGGCCAGGGACTAATGAAAGTATTACATTACATGCCCATGAACTATTACACTGGAATGCATCATAACAAATATATATTATTTACATTTGATTAAATATTACATAAAATAATTCTCCCCTCCTGGGCTACACATTTTGTAAATTAAATATCTTGTTTTTCGTTTTAACAGAATTATTGTCCAGTAGTAATTGGGAAATGAGGTTTTGATTCATGTAAGAAGAATTGCAGAGAATTGACAAGGAAACTTAAGGCCAAAGTAGCCGAGTGGGAATTTTTTTTTTTTTTAACTCTGCTACTTTGGACTCAAGTTCAAAATTCCCTTCTTTCCCCTCATTCATAATTAATGCCGTCAAGGTAGTCAATGTCAAGCTTGTATACTGTCACCTGGTGGTCAGTTTAGAAAATGACAAACTGTACATTACATGTCTATTGAAACATATATTTAAGGACTGGAAATTATGAAGATTACTGCTGTGTATGATTTATAATACGTATGCTCAGCCTTTATATGCAACCTTGCTAACACAACATACAGATCACTTTTCATCATTTTTTATTCTCTATATTCACCGAATAAGCATTGTTTAGGTTGACAGAGTTATATTGTGTACAAGAGCAAGTTTAGCACAGTCCACACAATGTATTCAATTTGAGGAGCTCAGCGTGTGACTTAAAAAAACAAAACTTTATATATTTAGTGTCTATATAATCAGTGCTGCTGCACCTGCAGTAAACATGCAGAGTAATCACTGGGAGAGGGCTTGAGTCAAATATTAAACATGTGATTTATACAGAATGCCTGCATCAAATCACACAGGGATAAAAGCTTGTGCATTATACAAGCGGTGATCTTCATCTTGCACCAATGGGAGTTTGGGGACTAGACTCTCCCTTTAACATTGTTCTTAAATGTTGCAATTATCTATTCATTTTTATAATACTTTCTCGCGATTGACAACATTTGAATTTGTAATATTCTATACCATTTTTTTCAAATCAAAGTTTGTGAGATAGCTCATTTGGTAAATACTAGGCTCCATTACATCAGGTTAAATTTAGTCCATCGTCGTAGCTGTAAAGGGGTACTGACAAACAACACCTCAATATATGTTCAGCAACATCTCCTGAGTACCTCCCATGCATAGGTTTGTGGGTTTGTTTGGCGGATAAAATGCCACATTTGGGAGGTGCGCGTTTCCGATTTCCAACTTGGAATTCTGACATGTAGTCAGCCTGCGCCCATGTTCCATTTGGGAAATATTGGAAGCCGGCCAATGGTCTGTCCTATGCCGGCAAGGGGTTAAAGTCTTCAAGCCTCCTTCAGATGAAAAAGGACTATAAATAGACGGTAGTCTAGAAGCCAATCCCACCCAATATCTAGAATTACGGACAAATTGGTAAATCAAGACCAATATGGGTTATATATAAAATCACTTCTGGCACAAAGTTTGAAAAGTGGTCCGGTCACCATGGGAACCAATGTCATGTTCCCGCCGATTGCTTTCATTTTGGAGAATCGGCCTAGAACTGACCTTTTTATACCTACCCTCCAAAGTGATCCAACCTTCTGGAGTTACCAGGTCTGTGTTTCGGAATACACTGCTCGATTAACAATGGACCAATAAGTATGTTAATAGTGTTGATTTACACACACTTTGAACCCCTTAGAGAATGAGGGTATCTAGCTCGTTGCAAAGACCAAACCAATTTTTAGTGGAGTACCTGTGGCCCCCCGGAGCACACCAAGATCTTTAATGCAGGATGGGTTATCCTGTCATAAGGTCATGTTCAGGGCATGGAAGGGGTCATGACTAGGCTGTAAGGTCAGGAAGGGGTCATGGCACATATCATGACTAGGCTGCAAGGTCGGGAAGGGGTCATGGCACATATCATGACTAGGCTGCAAGGTCGGGAAGGGGTCATGGCACAAATCATGACTAGGCTGTAAGGTCGGGAAGGGGTCATGGCACAAATCATGACTAGGCTGTAAGGTCGGGAAGGGGTCATGGCACATATCATGACTAGGCCGCAAGGTCGGGAAGGGGTCATGGCACATATCATGACTAGGCTGTAAGGTCAGGAAGGGGTCATGGCACATATCATGACTAGGCCGCAAGGTCGGGAAGGGGTCATGGCACATATCATGACTAGGCTGTAAGGTCAGGAAGGGGTCATGGCACATATCATGACTAGGCTGTAAGGTCAGGAAGGGGTCATGGCACATATCATGACTAGGCTGTAAGGTCGGGAAGGGGTCATGGCACATATCATGACTAGGCCGCAAGGTCGGGAAGGGGTCATGTTACATATCATGACTAGGCTGTAAGGTCGGGAAGCGGTCAGGGCACATATCATGACTAGGCTGTAAGGTCGGGAAGGGGTCATGGCACATATCATGACTAGGCTGCAAGGTCGGGCAGGGGTCATGGCACATATCATGACTAGGCTGTAAGGTCAGGAAGGGGTCATGGCACATATCATGACTAGGCTGTAAGGTCGGGAAGGGGTCATGGCACATATCATGACTAGGCTGTAAGGTCGGGAAGGGGTCATGGCACATATCATGACTAGGCCGCAAGGTCGGGAAGGGGTCATGGCACATATCAAGACTAGGCCGCAAGGTCAGGAAGGGGTCATGGCACATATCATGACTAGGCTGTAAGGTCGGGAAGGGGTCATGGCACATATCATGACTAGGCCGCAAGGTCGGGAAGGGGTCATGTTACATATCATGACTAGGCTGTAAGGTCGGGAAGCGGTCAGGGCACATATCATGACTAGGCTGTAAGGTCGGGAAGGGGTCATGGCACATATCATGACTAGGCTGCAAGGTCGGGCAGGGGTCATGGCACATATCATGACTAGGCTGTAAGGTCAGGAAGGGGTCATGGCACATATCATGACTAGGCTGTAAGGTCAGGAAGGGGTCATGGCACATATCATGACTAGGCCGTAAGGTCAGGAAGGGGTCATGGCACATATCATGACTAGGCTGTAAGGTCGGGAAGCGGTCAGGGCACATATCATGACTAGGCTGCAAGGTCGGGAAGGGGTCAGGGCACATATCATGACTAGGCTGTAAGGTCGGGAAGGGGTCATGGCACATATCATGACTAGGCTGCAAGGTCGGGCAGGGGTCATGGCACATATCATGACTAGGCTGTAAGGTCAGGAAGGGGTCATGGCACATATCATGACTAGGCTGTAAGGTCAGGAAGGGGTCATGGCACATATCATGACTAGGCCGTAAGGTCAGGAAGGGGTCATGGCACATATCATGACTAGGCTGTAAGGTCGGGAAGCGGTCAGGGCACATACCATGACTAGGCTGTAAGGTCGGGAAGGGGTCATGGCACATATCATGACTAGGCTGCAAGGTCGGGCAGGGGTCATGGCACATATCATGACTAGGCTGTAAGGTCAGGAAGGGGTCATGGCACATATCATGACTAGGCTGCAAGGTCGGGAAGGGGTCATGGCACATATCATGACTAGGCTGCAAGGTCGGGAAGGGGTCATGGCACATATCATGACTAGGCTGCAAGGTCGGGAAGGGGTCATGGCACATATTATTTTATCTTCTGACCAGCAGTGGCTGAGTCAGGCAGGATCAGGGGCGGGCTGGGCCGGGGGGAAGGGTGGCAATTGCCCCCCAGGCCGCCCTAACGTATGTAAAACACGTACAAATAAACGCGCTTGCAGGCAGAGACGGAGGTGAGAAGGGATCGGAAGATCCCCTCTCACCTCCGCTCTGCCTGCAAAGCTGCACGGGGAGCCGAACAGGCAGCTCAGAGAAACCTCCGTGCTGCCTGTTCGGCTCCCCGTGCAGTGTGCCGACACGGAAGTGCTGACAGTCACGTGATCGGCGCTCTGACGTCAGACGCGCGCCGATCACGTGACCTGTTGGCACAACCGCCGGGAGGCCAAACAGGCAGCATGGAGGGACCATGCTGCCTGCCACTAGCCACCAGGGAAGTCCTCCTGCCACTAGCCACCAGGGAAGTCCTCCTGCCACTAGCCACCAGGGAAGTCCTGCCACTAGCCACCAGGGAAGTCCTCCTGCCACTAGCCACCAGGGAAGTCCTGCCACTAGCCACCAGGGAAAAAGGTAAAGGGGGGGGGGGCAAAAAACACTGGCATATTATTGGGCAAATTGGCTGGGGAATATTACATGGCAAATAAGACGACTGGCATATTATTGGGCAAATTGGCTGGGGCATATTACATGGCAAATAAGACTGGCATATTATTGGGCAAATTGGCTGGGGAATATTAAATGGCAGAATAACACTGACATATTATTGGACAAATCGTCTGGGGAATATTAAATGGCAGAATAACACTGACATATTATTGGACAAATCGTCTGGGGAATATTAAATGGCAGAATAAGACTGGCATATTACCGTATTGGGCAAAATGGCTGGGGAATATTAAATGGCAATTAACACTGGCATATTGGGCAAATTAGCAGGGGCATATTAAATTGCAGATAACCTTGGAATATTATTGGGCAAATTTACTGAGTCAGATTAAATTGCAGAATAACATTGGCATATTATGGGACAAATTGGCTGGGGAATATTAATGGCAAATAATATTGGAAATGTGTATGTAATGGGGTGATGGAGGCATGTAAATGGGGTGATGGGGCATGTCCTGGTGTGCAACGTGGGTTATGCGTCATGTCGTAGGTGTGCAACGTGGGTAGGGGGGGGTGCCCAAATTTTGGGATATTGGGTGTCTAAATCCTGGCATATTGAGGGGAAAATCCTGGCATATTGAGGGGGCATCATCTTGGCATATTGAGGGGAAAATCCTGGCATATTGGGTGTCTAAATCCTGGCATATTGAGGGGCATAATCCTGGCATATTTAGGGGGAAATCCTGGCATATTGAGGGGGCATCATCTTGGCATATTGAGGAGAAAATCCTGGCATATTGGGTGTCTAAATCCTGGCATATTGAGGGGCATAATCCTGGCATATTGAGGGGCATAATCCTGGCATACTGAGGGGCATAATCCTGGCATTTTGTAATTGAAAATTCTAGCATATTAAATGGCAAATCCTGGCATATTGTGGGGGAAAATCCTGGCAATATTCGTTATAAAACAAGGAAAAGATGGCCGTGGATGGGGAGGCGATTCGATGGTGCAATGGGCCACTTGACTGGATTTGCCCCCCAGGCCTAAGGCTGCCAGCCCTCCCCTGGGCAGGATGATCCAGTCTCTGGCCGTCACTCCCCGCTAGTGTTGTCTTTGTACATAATCAGCAGAGTGGACACTATGGGCTGTAATCATGTAATCTATGGGCAATGTCACACTCAGGGCCGGATTAAGACATGGGCTTTAGGGCCTGCAGCCCAGGGGCCTCGGCAAAACAGGGGCCTCAAGGCCCAAGCCTTAATCTGACTACAGAAAAGAAAAAAAAAAGAAGCTTGCCGCAGAAGCCCTGGCTGGGGAGATCAGAAGATCTCCCCTCACCAGCTCCCTGTCAGCAAGCAGGCAGCATGGAGTCTGTGCACTGCTGAGGTGCTCCTCGACGCAGACCATGTGATCTGCCAGTGATCACATGACCTTCTGCGATGAGAGTAGAAGGGAGCGCAGGATACGACTGGAGACAGAGCAGCAGGAAGGTGGGTACTGGGGAGAGAGGAAACAGTTTTTTGGGGCAGACTATTAGTGGGCATATTATCTGTGGCATATAAGTGGGCATATTATTAGGCATATTAGTGGGCAAATCAATAGTGGCATATTATTGGGCATATTAATTGTGGCATATTAGTGGGCATATTATCTGTGGCATATAAGTGGGCATATTAATTGTGGCATATTAGTGGGCATATTATCTGTGGCATATTAGTGGGCAAATTATTTGTGGCATATTAGTGGCCATATTATTAGGCATATTAGTGGGCAAATCAATAGTGGCATATTATTTGGCATATTCATTGTGGCATATTATTGGGCATATTAATTGTGACATTTTAGTGTGCATACCACTAGTGGAATATTAGTAAGCATACTAATAGTGACATATTATAGGGCATATTAATTGTGGCATATTAGTGAGTAATGAATAGTGGCATATCAGTGGGCATAACAAAAGTGGTATTTTATTGGGCATATTAATTGTGGAATATTATTGGGCATACTGATTGTGGCATATTAGTTGGCATATCAATAGTGGCATATTATTGGGCATATTAATTGTGACATACTAATGGGCAGACTAACAGTGGCATATTAATGAGCATTCTAACAGTGGCATATTTGTGGGCAAATTGACTGTGGTATATTAAAGGGCATATTGGCTGTGGCATATTAATGGGCAGACTAACAGTGGCATACTAATGGGCCAATTAGCTGTGGCATAATAATGGGCCAATTGGCTGTGGCATAATAATGGGCAAATAGTGGCATATTAATGGGAATATTGGCTGTGGCATATTAATGGGCAAATAGTGGCATATTAATGGGCAACCTGGCTGTGGGAATACATTGACAAGACTGGTTGTAGAATGTCATGTCTGGGGGTGCATTAACAAGTCTGAGGTGCACATTGACAGATCATAGGGGCAGAGTGGCGCGTTTAGGGATGCATTGTCAAGTCTATTGGGCAGTTTGGCAACTATGGGGGCAGAATGGGATGTCTGAGGGGCAGATTGGCAAATAAAAGGAAATCAAAACAAGAAATGCATTTTCTCAATTATAGGTGTCATTAAATATGGAAAAAACTGTTTTATATGGAAAAACTCACAATACCTGTAGCCCAGGGGCCAACAATGTCTTAATCTGGGTCGAATTAAACAAGTCTCCCATTCAGCCATATCTTCATTCCAGGAGCCATCTCTTAAAATCCTGCATCACACTTTTTTGTCACCACAAATACTTAATGAAATTAACAATTCTATCCCAAATCAAAGGGGTGTGATAGTGAAGGTTTGTTCATGCAGATGTGGTGGTTAAACTGTGGGGAAAGCTTGACCAAGACCACTCTCCGACCGTCGGCTGTAATCGGCATACTGGATCTACCGCTACCTTGCAAATAATGTCATGGTACGACTTATCGTAATGAGTACTAGGATGCCAGCAAATGGAGAACACTACATCTATCCTGGACAGACGCTTGTGACAGAATTGACAAAACTTGGACGCTTGAAAAACTTTGTGCGATTATGAGAATTTTGAAGATATCTGTGGCCCTCGGTTACACGGGAGACGTTATCAGCCTTACAGAACTATTTTATCTCGAGTCTCGGTAATACATTGTAAAAGGGATGGGGGAGCAAGGCTACTTGTTTTAGTAATCTTTACAAGTTCACTTTGTTAATGTTTTTATATATTTTTCCTAAATAATGCTAATGATTCATTTACTGCTACATTATTATGTCACCCCCCCCCCCCTCCTTATTTTTATTCTTTATTCTTATACTCTGTATCTCATAAAAAAAAGATATTTAAAATAAAAATAAAAATCTGAATGTCAGGAAAGGGTTAACAAGAATGGGTATCTGCTCCATGGGCTGCCCCACTTGTCACCTCTAAATGTAATAGCACTTTAACTATTTTTATCCAATTGGAACCAACCTCGCCACTATGTTCTGGAGAAGCCTGGTTGCTCGCCTGCTGCCTCTGGACTATGGCCCCATGGTAAAAGCTTGTATTTTCCACTGCAGAAAGGCTTGTTCGTGCCTTTCTGCGTGGATGTTCGGTAGATTGAATCAACCGAACCAACTCACGAATGAGCGGACCACCTGGGTAATGGATGTGCCATAACACTATACCTTAATATTGTTAGTTAGTTATATTCTGTTAGTATATTGGTTTATGTGTAATGTTTAATTCTGTGAGTAGACCACTCTGAAGGTTTATAATGTGACAGTGACTCCAATAGTTTACTCCAATATCCCTTGTTCTGGATTAACTGGATTAACTGGTAAACTGATTATGTTGTGTACATTACTGTGTGTATTGTAATTAGGTCTACTCACTCTATGTTAATTCCTATTTGGTTTGTAGTCTGAAAGTTTAATGTATTCCTAGCCCCAGTTAGTTGGAGAACTACGTTTAGTTCCATCCCCCCCCATTTTATACTAATGTCTGTGATGTCATGTTTATATGTATATAAGTCTGTGTTGTTACACAAATAAAGGAGTTGTTCTTCTTGCTGTACCTAACTGCTAGATGTCCTGTCTATTTGGGTACAAAGATCAAGGGTCCAGGAAACACTTGCTGGGTGAATGCTGAGCTGTAATCGGGGGCTAAGGAGGTGATTTCACACAACGGACAGAGGGTCTACTACGTCCGGTAGACGGTCCGTTACATATGTCTATCAATGTGTCAGCATATCTGTTTTGCCAGCGGATGTGTGTCTAGCTCCGACGATAGTGGGTGGTCTAGTAAAAATGGCACTTTCGTACCTTTATAATTTTTTTTGCCCCCACTTCGGTCAAAAGTTGTCAGCCTTCCCCTGCTGTACTCCTCTTGGGGTTAAATCCATTGATATTTTAATCATGATTAATAAAGCACTGTAGAAATATGGAAAACAATGGTCTCGAAGGAACAAGTAGCCAGTGACCAGGGTCAGGTATAAAAAAAAAAAATATTAAAACATCAGATTTGGATACAAAGTTTATTAAACACGTTATAAAACCTTCAACAAAGTAGTGCGTGATAAAATAGAATCATTATGCTGATTTCTAGTCATTTGTTACTAATAACTTATTATAGTTAGTTTGCCGCTGTTCACCGGATACTATAGTCTAATCGTCCGGCCATATTTAAAGAATGTGTGCGTAATATAATTCTTCAGATGAATACCTTAATTATGACTGGCTGAACCTTCACATAGTTGTCAAGTATTAAAAAAAAAAATCTGTCCACACTTTTATATTTTAATATAAGGTTTTATTTTTTTCTTCTATTAGCAAGGATTTATAATAATTCTCTTAAGTTTCGATCAGAATGCCCCGTCATATACAGCCTATATAATTCATGCCAAACCAGAAGCTGGTCAGTTGTTATAAACTAGATTTCCCAAAATGCTCAAGTTATTGTAGTGCAATACTCTTCATGCTGTGCTAAGCATCATGGGAAAAGGTACCCAGAGCAGTTGGCATGACAACGGTTATCCAGGCTTATAGGGGGAAAAAAGCACATCCCACTCACTTTAGAAGAAAAGAAAATTATTGCGAAAGAAATAGGGAGTACATATTAAACTGCGCTGCCTCCCTTAAAAGACATTTAGGATGTGTCTTAAAAAGTTTTTATTGTAGATTGAAAACACTTAGGAAGCCTTAAAAGTGTGGACTTTAGACTTGCCATAGTCACTGTTATCAAGACACCTCCTGTTGACTTCATATGGGAACAATACAGTAGATGATCAGTGTGATCCTAGAAGAATCCCTCATTGCAAAGTCTAATGATCGGAACATCATGGTTTAGCATCCCACAACGGTTATCTGTTTAAATAGCTAAAACATTCTCTAAAATGTAGATTTAATAACAAACGCTTTTTTGTTTTTTTAAAATAAAGCTATATCTTAAAACCTAACCTATATTCAATACCTGCTCTCTGGCAGTTGAACTACTAAATTTAGGCTCAAACTGTCCTTTGAAATCTCTCCCGTTGTGCAATTCGTCTCAAAGGTACTAACACCTTCTCTTTCTTTCATTAACTCCTGATCTTGCACTTCTGAAACCAACCAAGGAATCCTGACGTTTCTTCTCGTTCATGCTATGGAGTGAAGTATCTTCTCATTCAGTTAGTCGTTGGAGTTCTCGTTGAGTGAAGTTGGTAGCACTATCTAACATGTCCATAACTCTAGAGTAGGTTCATGACCATTCCAATTCCAGAAGAATCGTAAGTTCTAAAATGTATCCATGACCATTCCAATTCCAGTAGAATCATAAGTTCTAAAATGTATCCATGACCATTCCAATTCCCGAAGAACCATCAATTCTAGGATTGATTCAATTCCAGAAGAGCCATAAGTTCTAAAATGTATCCATGACCATTCCAATTCCAGAAGAACCCTCAATTCGAGGATTTATTCGTGACCATTCCAATTCCAGAAGAATCAACAGAAGATGACGTGTCTTGGAGTGCTGTCCATCACAGTGCATGTTGAATGAAGGTCCACCAAGGACAATGGGTACCAGAAGACTCCAAATAACCTAGCTTGGTGAGGTCTCAGGGTGAGACTCAGCAAAAAAAGTTACACAATAAAAACACTCCTTTATTGTGTCAGCTAATTAATTCTGTAGGCCATAGTCCCAAAACCACGGATTATAAGTGTGGCCTCCGTAAGATTAGAGTGCGCAAGGGGCCACAGTGTAATAGTGTATCTCACCAAAGCCACATAAAACTGAGAGATGGAAAGACATGGATAATCCATCCAAATGCTTAGAGAAAAGGCAATGATGGTTTCATACATACAAGCAGACACAACAGTGATTGAACCAATTACAACTAGTGATGCTTTCCTATTGCACATTAAGTATTTAATTATTATTATTATTATTATGGAGCATAGAGAGTAGGCTGTTTGGTTTTGGGATACTGGCAGATGTAGCTGTATGTGGTTATTATTAAGATTCAACGCAATAGATTTGAATTCCTTCATAACTTTTGTCTGGAACCAGTATTGCTCCGGTGCCAGACAGTACCCCCCAAGGTGGACTAGAGTGACCTGAATATGGGCATAACTTGGCAAAAGGTGTACAATCTGTTCCATACACAGGCTACTGAATGTTCGTGGTGCCAGGCTACAGGTAGATTATCTATTATGGAGATTTTCTAGCATAGATTGTAGCAGGTAATGTTGCGTTTCAGGTATTTTTGTTGTTATTGTTTTCTCTTATATAAATTGTGTTCACTTTCATTTCTTGCCTGCTAGCCATATCATGGGACTTACGTCTGCCTCCTCCTTGCTAAGAACTACAGCCTGTTTTCATTCTCATGGCTATTCTTCTGCCGAGGCCAATGATGCACCTGGTTTATTTTAAAATGATGTTACAACAAAGTGAAATGATTAAAGAGATAAAAGCAACCTAGAGGGAAAATGGTGGCAATGTAGTGCACACTGACACATCTATCTTCACCTAAAATATTTTTCTATTTGAAATTATGTTCAGTATTAAATAGAATGATAAAAAGAAAACCATTCTTACATGTCTTTTAAAGGGACACTGTCAACCTAAACATATCTTATACGTTGAGCATAAAAACACTTGGAAAATAATCTATACATTGTTATAGAAAGCTAATGCATCAAATAAGAGAATTTATTTTTAATTATGTATATGTGATGTCCCCTTGTGATTTGAAAGTGTTTCATTTGCATTTCAGGACAGAGGTTATGTCATAAACAGTAGACATACGTTTGCCTTTGCTTGCAATTCTAACACCGTGGGGGCAGTGGTGTGTCTTGGTTTTGTGCTGCCCAAGGCAGGCAAAATTTGGTCACTCTCCCACCCAAGTTGCACACCCACGACATGCCCCATCACCCCGTTACATGCCCCATCACCCACATTGCACACACATTAAATGCCCAATCACCCCATTACATGCCCCATCACCCACAATGCATACACACTAAATGCCCCATTACATGCCACATCACCCTCATTACATACCCCCAACAATTCCATTACATGCCGCCATCACCCCGATTAATTGGAAGGAGCTAAAGCTTGCTGAATGGTGGGGGAGCGAGCGAAAATGTTTGAAGCACCAGAATTGTGCTTTAACACTCTCTGGCAAAGTGCAGCCCCCTGCAAAGTGCCGCCCTAGGCGAGTGCCTTGTTTGCCTTGTGGAAGATACACTACTGAGTGGGGGTCATGTGTAAACACAGCCCACGCACAGATTGCACCAGATACTGGCTCAATAGTTGTGTGTGCGCCAGTGTTCAAATCACATTCCCAGCAAATGTCTGCGATATCTACGCTGAATACGATGATTTTGGTTGTGCCGGTGCTCATTGCGTCGTGGCAACCTATGTATAAAAAGCCAGCGCCTGATTGGTGTCGGCAGAGGTCCCAGCATTTGGTGGCGGTCCCGTCCCCACACTGCAAAGTGTCAGGAGTTCTAAAAAGGTACAATCGCGGTTATACATAACAAACTTCAATTGGGCCTTTTTACAAGGCCCAGTTCCCATGCACGAGTTTTTATACATAACCCCAATGTATACATCAATAATTATCATTTTGTTTTTCTCTATATTCACAGTAAAATCCTTGTTTAGATTGACAGTGTCCCTTTAATTTGTGGGCCTGCCAAACTAGGGTAACACTGAAGAAAAGAAGCATAGAATATGTTGGCAGATAAGAACCATTCAACCGCCTGCTAAATTTCTTTAAAAAATTAAAAATACAAGAGAATATTAACCATAACACTTCACTTCGCTAGGACGCTCTATGTCAGTGCTTCTCAACCCTGTCCTCAGGACCCCCCAACGGTCCAGGATTTAGGGATTACCCATTTGTGTTTCAATAAGAATATGTAGAACACCTGGTATGGTTGCTTAATGGTTAGGGAACCACACCAAGTGTTCCACATATTCTTATTTAAATACAACTGGGTAACCCCTAAATCCTGGACCATTGGGGGGTCCTGAGGACAGGTTTGAGAAGCACTGCTCTATGTCGTCCTATTTTGTTGGCCCCAAAAGACGGCATAGAACGTTCAACATTTAACAGCTCCTCGCGGCATCGCATGCAGGGACTTTCAGCAGGATCCTACCTTTGGGGCACAGGGAAAATGTAGCTGACACGCAAAGCTAGCACCGGCTACATTTTACCAAATCGTGCCTCCGGTATGAGGCATCCATGGCGCCACACGTAAATTCGTGAGGTCTCGCGAATTCATCACCTTGTGACCGGTGGCCAGGAGCAAAAAATGTCGTTTTGGCGCTTGCGTCTTCTGGGACGCAAGCACCATGAAGTCACAAAGGGGTTAAAGGAACGCTGGCACCTTAAACATTGTGTATACTGTGAATCTAGAAAACATAGAAATGATGAAAAATGATTTATACATGGTGTTAGCAAAATTGCCTGGAAAGGCCTGAATTATGAGAAAATATGTTTTAAATGTGTCTGTCGAGTCTCCGGCTTATGATGAAAATGTTCATTTGCATATCGAGGCAACAGTGATGTCATAAACAAGACCAAACCACAAAACACTTTTTAGAGACATTTTTCTCTCACTTCATGGGTTTGCATGCAATTCTGCCAATACAATGTATCAACAATGTTTAAGTGGCTTAGAGGGGCATGTACTAAAAAAACGCATATGTATGTGCCTAACTATTTTTGCTCTTTGCTCCTATTGCAATGTAGTAAACATTTAACACTCCGATAGTACATCCGAGCAATTTGCGAATAAAAAACGGGTAATTTTGCGAATAATGTTCCTACCTCTTTTGATGGCGCTCGCTAAAAGCTGGTGTCATTTTCACACGGATATTAGAATTATTTTTCACAAAATATTCGCAAATGTTATCACAATTTATTAGCGCAACCGGAAAAATGCACGCTAAATAAAAATAAACGGAAGAGGCGCAAATCAGGGTAAAAAAAAGCGCAGAATGTTACAAATAGTCGCAAATTGTTTCTTACTCGTGTTTTACCTACTGCACTTGTTTAGTACATGACCCCCCCCATAGGCTCTATTCAATAAAGAGGCTATTGCAGGGATTTGAGATGGCAATTTGAAACTTAAGGCCAAAGTAGCTTAGTTGGAGAAATTCTCTCATTCAGCTGCATTGGAGATCTTGTCCAACTTTGGCCTGCATTGGCCTAAAGTTTGAAACTCCCGTCTCAGCTCCCCCCGCCATTTTATCTTTATTGAGTAGACCCCTGAGTATATTTTTATGTAATCTGTAACATCTACACAAACAAGTCAAACACAAAATGATTGTGAGGATTAGAGTTGAGCGGACACCTGGATGTTCGGGTTCGGCGGGTTCGGCCGAACTTCGGGAAAAAAGTCCGGGTTTGGGCTCGAACATGACCCTGAACCCCATTGAAGTCAATGGGGACATGAACTTTTGGCCACTAAAATGCCTCTAAAAAAGTCCTGGAAAGCACTAGAGGGCTGCAAAATGAAGTAAAATGTGGGTAAGAGTGTCCCCATTCATACGAATAGGTCAATTGACCTATTCGTATGAATGGGGACTCTATTTCGGTTTATAGAAAGCCCATAGCATTACATACAATGTAATCGCCGAACCCCGAACTCCAACACGAACATACAGTGGAATGTCCGTGTTCGGGTCCGGGGTCCAAAAACCGTAATGTTCGGTACGAACCCGAACAGTGCGGTTCGGGGGTTCGCTCAACATTAGTGATGATGCATGGAGTGAAAGTGGCAGCAATGCTTACACATAGATCCAGGTGTGTGTTATTTTTTTTTTTAAATAATAGATTTGAAGAAGCTCTAAAAAGTTATGGAATTTGTTAAATTTTTCTTTCCAAGAAGATTAAGTTTAAGCCAGGCATTAATGTATTTTTTAACAAGCTCATTATTTTAGAATTTGATAAGAGATTATGATTCTGGCTGTTTATTTATACATTTTTCAAAAGGGCTTTGTACATGAATGTGCCAGTTAAATGGGGGAGAGAATTACAGGGAACTGAGACGGGAATTTTAAACTTTAGGCCAATGCAGCTGAAACGGGAGAATGTTGCCAACTGGGCTACTTTGGCCCTTACGTTTTCAAAATTCCCTGCAATTCTCTCTTTATTGAGTAGACTTCTTAAAAGGCTTCATGTGTGCAAACTGAACTACTCAAAAACGTAGGAAAAGGCAAAAAAAATAAAAATCTATATGTATATGATAGAATATATTTTATATATATTGAGTATGGAATCATTGTGTTTGGAAAATAACCATGCATTTCTCAAACCACCGGTATTGATAGGCAATCAAACGTTTATTATTAGAATCTTTTAATTTTGCACACCACACTTTGGATCAGATTAATTCAGTCTTCGTACAGTCAAAGGAGGACTGGCAACTTTTGGCCGAAGGATCAAAACAATTTAGTGACCCAAGGTGCTGGCGGAAACCCGTACGTGCCCCCACCCTCCAAGCCCGTCCCCGGATTCACTTTCTGTCTAATCCTGTATGTATCCATTTTTTCCACCACCCCCCCACCATTTTCCCACTGGACCCACTCTCACCTGTACTGTACCACTCCACTAGCTTGTTTTGATAATACTGTATTCTCTACTTACATTTTACCTGTTTCGGTACGGTATTAACCCACCCCTACTCCCCCCATTTTTCTTTTGTACGCCCCTCCCCCCCTCGACTTTTTTTTTTGTATTCTTATGTGAGAAATAAATAAATACTTATTTTCGGAAAAAAAACAAACAACATGCTATGCACTGAGCTAAGTGGTGGAGATCCAGCTCCTTGAAGCCCGGGGTGGCAATCGTTACCTCCCCCTCCCTTGCCAGTCCTCCCCTTTGTACAGGGCATCACACCAGGGATCAGCAATGGAAAACTTAGAATAGTGGCCTAGTGCCCATGCATGTAAAGTTTATGTGGCTTGGGAGATATATTTTTACGAGACTTGATGATCATTGTTTTTTTTTGTACTATGTAATGTTATGAGACGTGGAACAATGTCAAGTTCTAGAACTTGAGAAAGCAGGACTCCATGTTTTTTACGTAATCTCTTCTCTGCAGGTTCATTCTGGACTACTATCCTTGTACTTGGAACCAACTGTATTGGAATAAATTAGATCTGGATGTTTGTTGCCATGGCCTGGATGTAATAAGTTCAACTTCACTTCTCTTTCACTGGTCCATCAATCAATATCCCTTCCTCTCATATCCGTTCACATTTTACTATATTCTCGTACATCGTTTCTCAGTCTTTGTCGAATAAGAAGGAGTTCTGGGGAGACTACAATGGTAGTTGGGGAGTCATTTTGCCTATGTCAGTCACAAAAGCAATTAAAGCAAACAGTGTTTTCTTAAACGTTGCATTGGAAGGCGATTAAGTTCCTGACCTTGATTAGAAATGAACTCTAGCTGGTCTCCACACATTCGCTTGCATTCCCGTTTTGGATGCACAGAACCTTGGTTTTGGTACCTGGATCCTGGAAACCGATGACCTGGGTGAGGTGATGGAGAAAGTGGGACTGAGAACTGCAGCTGCCCGGTTATAAGAGGCTTTGGTGTTCTGCACCGCTTCCTGGGCAGGAGCTTGGTAGGGAAGGGGAACTGTAGCTTTGACCGGCATTGGTTGACAGGTTGCATCTGTTCTCCATATTGGCTCTGCAAGCGTAGTAGCAGATCGAGGGGCTAGCACAGTGGGTTTCATGTTGACTGAACTAGACATCGGAGTTGGGGTTGAGAAACGCTTAATCTCATGAGCTGTTTTAATAGGAACTTGCCTAGCTTGAGTAGCTGGTAAATTGACTTGATTTTGATTTGTATTACTAGAGGTATCTCCAAAGCAGAACATGGCTGAATTTAGCTGGTAGGGCTGATGACGCATAAAATCGATTGCCTGCATTCTGGGTTTACCGCCAGGAGCTTTTTTTACTTTGCTGTCAGCTTTTTTAGGCTGTGATTTGGAGGCAGCCAAGGGGTAGAATGGAGAATAGAGTGGATTGTACGCAATAGGGGGTGGTGCACGTATGTTGGATGAGTACTTCCAGGACGAAGGGAGAGAAGGTGTTGGAGACGGTGTTCTTGGCCGGGAATTAGGCCTCGAGCTAGAAGTAGGCGTTGACTCCACCACAAACTTGTCCATGCGGCTTTGTCGTTTAGCAAACAGTTCTGCCCCTTTGCCCCTCAACTGCGGCATATCTGGACTACCGTTCACAAGTTCATCTGCTGTCACATGGGGCTTAGGAGCCACGGGAGGAGGAACTTTCATTTTACGCGCCGAAGACTGCATGAAATTACAGGCTTCAGCGCCTAGACTTAGAAAGTCTTCTTCAGGCCCTGACTCAAACCCTGCACCAGGTTGGTCTTGCTTTGGTTTCTCGTCTAGATTCTGCACCATTGACAGCAGATCTGGGTTGGGTGAATATTTCTTCTCCTCCACTTTGGCAAACATCTGTTTCCTACCACCCCTCTTCCGAGCCTCATTCAAGATTCCAGTTCGTCCAGCAGGCACAGAAATTCTCTGCTCTCTTGATGTTACAGACTCTAAGGGTGGGTTTGAAGGAGGTAATGGGGTGGCGTAAGATGGTGTCTCCCTCTGTGAACTGGATGCTGGACTGACAAAATGTGGCCCAGGCGGTGTCATTGAGGATGCTGAGGCAGGTTCCTTTAACTTAGTTACACTTGACTGTGAGGTCACGGTTTGAGGTCCTGAAGGACGTGATGGAGATGAGAGATATATAGAAGCAGTAGTGGTTCTTGGTGTTGCCGGAATAGAAGAATTTCCTAAAGCCCCTTCCCCTTCAACATCTTGAGGGGTCGGTGACACAGCTGATCTTCCAGGGGCTGGAATATAAAGGGATGCAACCGAGCTTCCAGGGACCTTCTGAGGACTTGCAGTGTTGGCAGAAGAGAATTGTGCGAAAGGTGACGGCATGAGATTATGCACGGGAGAACACTCACTAACTTTCTTTGGTGTCATAGGATTGAACGCAACAGAGGAAGCCATGCTGCGTTGACCAACTTGACCTGGAGTGAAAGGCCGGGCCAATCTGTTAAAGGTGTCAGTTGTGACAGCAGATGCCTGGACATTACCTGCCTGTGTATCTTGTTCTTGAGGCATTGATAATGATATGTTTGTGCTTGCTACTTTGGTGGACTCTGAGCCGCCGATCTGTTGGCTTTGATTTACTTTAGCTGTGGAACGTGCACTACCACTGCTTGCCCGTCTTTGTGGTGGAATAGGCGTTGGTTTCTCTTGAGGAATTTCTGGTGGGACAGCATCGACGGAGGATTTTTCCGACCTCTGTCTCTGCATCTCAAATAATTGAGCTCCTTTCCCGGATGCCTCGCTCAGCCCCTTTTCCTCCTGTTGGTCGTGTTCCATTTTGGGCTTTTCAATATCTAAGTAGGTGCTGTCCCAGTCTGAGTGGTTGGTTAGGCTACGGGCATCAGAAAAACCTTCCTCATCAAACTCTGACTCGCTGGTTGGGAAGACACCGTCCTCGTCTTCAATGTATCGATCCTCGTCCACACTGCCGTAGCTCACCAGAGTATACTTCTTTGCTCTCTGTCGTCTCTTCTTAAACATAAGCACCCCCTTGGAGTGAGGATTCGGGGCATCTGTTAGCAAAGACGCAATTGTTCTGCATTTAGTTCTAGCCTCCTTTACGTTCTTCTCCTGTACACTCTCACTGCGGTGAAGCTCTGTAAAAGAAAAAGAAAAAAATTACTACTCATAATGCTGAACTGATCACAATTACACAAGATAGACGATGATGTGAAACCATATCATATCATAGAATTACAATATTCTTTCTCCCATTTGAGCTTACCAGAAATTCTTTTTAATCACAACAAATGTTATAATGCCATATTAGCATGCAATAAACTTTTCAACTATCTATAATGGAAAAGCAAGAACACAGGGTTTTCTCTACAATTTGAATAAATCTTAATTTGGAAATCGATATTAATTAGATAAGTTGAATTTAACTCAATATTAAATTGGAATCTAAAATAAAAGTGGAATCAATTAAATTGTAATCAATATTAATTAAACAAGTTTAATTAAACCCAAATTTTAAATTGTAATCAATGTTAATTAACTATTAAATAAAATCAGAATCAATATTAAGGAAAATAAAATTGTTTATTAAACTCAATATTAAATTGGAATAAATATTAAATATACATTTAATAAAACTAATTAAATTGGATTCAATATTAATTAAATATTAAATAAAATTTAATTGGAATTATATTAAAGTACTCCAATATATTATCACAAAACTCAATATAATGTGGTTACCATCTGTGTAATCCTAATATTTTGCTGTAATTCGAAATTAGACCAGATAAAATAATTCCTACATGTTATAAAGTAATCCAACTTTATTTTATCCTGTCATATGATATTTTAAAATCTTTTTCTACACTTTTTTAAAGCACGACTGGTTTATTTATTTTTATATGACTTGTAATTATTTACTTTATTTACCTTATTATTTACCGGTTATAATTAAGAGATACTGTAAAAATATTCACTTGTGGATGAACCTTGAAATAAAGTGCAAGCACACATTTCTGGAGAAATACTGTATCCCCAAAGTTTACCCAGCAATTATAGAATCATAGTTAAGTATATATATATATGGCATATTTTTTTTATTTTTTATTTATAAGAATAGTAAGACCACCAGATAGTACAAAAATAGTAAAAAATAAGAAATTCATTTTAAAATATTTTTTCCCAAAGGGTTACTTATCAGGATTAAGTACCAACACTTCTTTTAAAATATTTTTCCCCTAGTAAAGAAGAGTTCTCAAATCTATAATCCCCCTAAATAAAGTAATGAATATTTCTATAGAATAATAAAAAATAATAAAAATAGCATATTTGCTTCCATAATCAATGCAATGTAAGTATACTGTGTATGCATTTATAGGGTGGGAAGATAATGGATTATTCTGAACAGTATACGAATTTATGTCAGTATAGAAAAGTACTAGAATATAAATTGCCCCATATTAAGCCTTGAATTTTTTCTAATTAAAAACACAGCAATAATAATAATAATTATAATAGTCATGACAATAATGATAACATCATTTATACTTGTTATGATGTAATAGAAGTCTATATTGTATACTGTATATGAATCTCTATCTGCATACCAAATAGAAGACAGTCTTATGAACCGACATGCCATTAGCATTATTCCACACAGAGATAAATCATATCAAGCAAAACATTTGTGGGGACAAATAATACTTCTCCACCCTTCCTAAACCGTTTTAAAAAATTAAAAAAACGCTTTTTCCTAGACAAGACAAGAAAATGTGCTACAGAATCTGGTAGAATAGCATATATATATATATATATATATATAAAAAAAAAAAAAAAAACCTAGAAGATCCTCGATCCTCATAAAAAAAACAAATGCTGTAGGATAGTTCTTGGGGAGAAATTGATTACCTGCATAGAGATTATCTGTGCTGTGGTAGGAAGATACCGGTGATTGAGGCATGACACATTGACCACTAGATACACAATGTTCCATAAAGATAGGACAGGAATAAATCCACTCCAAGCTGGAGCCAAACCAAAATATGAAAATCTCCCCAGCTCTCCGTTGCCCTTTCTGCAAGCCTTTTTAAATCTCCACTTTTGTCTTTCGCTGGCATCGCAGTTGATTTCCACAGAGGCTGGTGAGATCATCTAGTCTATTTTTACTGGCCCTGGCTTATCACCAGGGCATGTATTGGACATTGTCACCTGTCACTTAAGCCATGTTCCCATTTTCCCTGCTATTGAATTAGGGAAGAAAAAAATAAAACATATTTTCTTCCAGCCACAATTAACCCCCACCCCCCGCACCCTTTACTTTGTAATTTGAGTGTCGAACAATGATATGTATTACGATTTGGAAACATGAGGTCAACGCACATAGAATAACATTCTTATCCACAAGGATCCCGCTGTATCAGGCTAACCGGTGTAGCAAGGACCTAAATTCACTGGTAAAGTCAGAAATTCTCATAAAATTCTAAACAATTTTTTTAAGGAGGAGCAGAACCTATTTATGTCCCAAATTCCTATGTCCCTCGTTCTTATCCTTGTGTCCCGCTTTTTTTTTCAGGTGTTAAGAATGTTTGGTATGTGTGATAGCCACACTGAGCTAAACAGCAAGGCAACTATTAATAATGTATGTTTAAACTGTAGTAAATGTGCTTTGGATATTAATGCAAACCAAACACCAGCGGGTTCGTAGTGGAAATCCAATTGTGGGGCAAGGTTCTAACCGCTAACGGGAATATTCCGTTGTTTTCCATGGCGAATTCCTTTCACTTTTTTAATTTTGCCTCTGATTCAAATTGTTTTTGTGTGTGAATAACCTCCAATGTAAGCCAGATAAAAAAAAAAAAAAATTAGTTCACGTGTTCCTCTTAGGTCATTTGAAAAATGTGAAAGATATTTACACGGGAAAAATATACCGGTAATTAGAAAGTTATTTACCGTTTTCATCAACAGCCTGCTAGTTGACATGGCACACACTGGGTCTGAGCAAATTAAAGCTCCCATTAATTGATATTGGCTTTTTAAAAAGTTTTAGCCCACTGGCATGTGTGTCGCTTTCCCTGTGATATGTTTGCGAGCGTTAAATAAACAGACTTTTTTTTTTTTAATAACGCGTTTGGGAGTGCCGCGTGCTATATTTCGGACACTAGCATATCAGTTTGAGATATCGTATAGATTGTTTAACGCCTGAAAAAGCTAAGTAGATCTCATACGGTCAAAATCCCCAATCTAGGGTCACCTTGCTGGCCACTAAGAAATAGCTTTCTTTATGATCCGATCATCTTTCCCTCGCGTAAAGCCGTGGGTGAGCCGATGTAAGCACATGTTAACAATTATCAGTTACTGCTAGACAAGGAAAATGGAAATATATTACATTGTAATTATGGAAAGGTCCAGATCGATCCGTTATCTCCAACACAGCACGGATGTGGACAAGTATCCC
The DNA here is from genome assembly GCA_036172795.1 of Pelodytes ibericus. Classification (NCBI taxonomy): domain Eukaryota; kingdom Metazoa; phylum Chordata; class Amphibia; order Anura; family Pelodytidae; genus Pelodytes; species Pelodytes ibericus. The sequence continues at coordinate 7,278,730 of CM069867.1, read as the reverse complement.
AATCAGCATCACAAACGTTTTAGAATTCCGAGAAATGAAGGGATTCCCTTTAATTCCGTGCACGTCTTTGTCGTCTGCTACGAATAAAATATTGCATCATCCTATCAACAGGTGACATCGTTTCCATCTTCCGTCCCCTCCAGTTTTGTGTCATGAGTCACTGTGGTCTATTTTAAAGTGTGAGCTAAGGTGTACTGGCAAGGGAATGGCCGTAACGTGTCAACATCATCCGAAATGAGTGGACTCTGCCTCAGATAAATGGATTGGTTAAAGCAAAAAAAAAAAAAGTTGGCTTACATGAAATGCTTTCGTGATAGAATGCGAAGCGGGTATCTTTTTGCTCCGCATCGCTCGTTTAAGGTGCGGCCATGTTTTTTGGGGGGGAATCTTGGGTAAGCAGAAAATCTCTGGCCCAAGATTCCGAATATGTTGTCTGCCTCCCTGATAGTCCTATATTCAGCATGCTTTATCTCTGTTCTTTCAGTAAGCCTTTCAATTCTACACTGAACATAATCTTTTTCCATTAAACAGAAAAAATGTTTTTATCTACCATTGTTCTTTAAATAGTGTTCTCTAGGGAAGTCTCTAGTGTGGGGCTCTTCTGATGCGGAAGCACTAAAGATAGCACGTCAAGTCCGTCTTGTGCTAATTTTCTTATCGTAAGAGCAGAGGCCACGTTGTATAACTTTTACTTAGAGATGAATGTAATCCAATATATTAAAACATAAAGTATAGGGGTTAAGCGAAAGCGAATGTCTACAAAGGCAGGTTCCATTTACATATAACCTAAGAGGTTAGGAAGACCAGCACAATAATTTGGCTAGGCAACTTTGGTCCCCCACCCAGGGCTTAGCTATTTTTATGTCCTGATAAAAGGACTTTTCGTCCATAAACTAAGTATCTACTTTTATTAATTACAAAGCTAACGAGCATCTGATACCACACTAGGATCATGACTTGGGCCAGCAGCATGTGGTGGCCAGTTGTCCCCAGTTTCAGGGCTTGGATAGAGTCGATTGTCCCCAGATCAGAGTTGGACAGGTCTGGGGGATGTTTTTGTGTGTCGGCAAAAAAATAAGTTCTGTTTAATTGAAAAATTGCATCGTGTCGATATTTGAAATAGAAATTATTTAATGAAAGACTATCAATAAAGTACCTTATTGAACAGTCTTATTGTCTGTATACCTTCATCGGAGGGCGGACATTTCATTTAGAATCTTGGGTCGGATGATGGCAAATCTGACCCATCTGGCCCAAGATGTCTGCCGTCTAATAGTGCCATACAAGCAAAGAGAGCGCTGTAAGGTAGCATATTTGTATGCTTTCATTAAAGCCTTTACGATCCTTACAGTTCTGAGACAAAGGTACTTTCTTGCGCAAAATCGCCCTCCTTGATTATTTGTTATTAGACAACAAAAACAATACAACTGTGCCCTACAAACGGTTTTGCAATGCACACCCCAACAGTAAACTCTAGACACTGTGAACAAAACATTGCCCACGATATATATAACAGTGAATAGAACTACCATCTTCTAGGTGCAATATTTCTTGTTTTCAATCTTTCTATTAATATTAAATACAATTTACACTAGGATACACCTCTGTTTTTTTACATTAAATACTAATACGAGTGAGTTAGAAAGCAAGGAACAAGTTTATACAGCAGTTTGAGGTAGTTCTTTTTTTTTTTCTTTTAGCAGGAATCAAATCTATGTCAACTTTCTAAAAATGGAACTAGTGGTTAGCACATTCCACTGGAGTCTAATGGTAAATACGAAGCCTTTCGAGCCATGCTACTAATATTACAAAGACTAACTCTTTCGACTTACTCTTCTCAAAATTCGGTAATTCTTTCCTAATGGACGTCAAAACTAGGAAGCACTGATTTCTCCATGAACTGTGACAATGGATAACATAATTATAGCAAAATATGTAGATACAAAATTTACCGGCAAAAAGTCCAACCCATTTGTCCAACCATTCGCAAATATTCTTACTACATAACAAAAACAAGATGGCATAAAAAGAATACAGACCAAGTCTAATAACACCAAAGGTGTTGAAGGTGAGTATCATGTTGTATTTAGCAGTTTAATTATTGTATATGAAGATTTGTAACTAACCCAAACAAAGCACTTTGTTCCACAATTCCAGGCCTTTCCATTAAAAGTCGTTATTTGCTGCAAATATATCTACAAAACTTGAGAGCCAACAAATACCATGGGAAAGAGAACCTCATGAGTAATTCAGAAGTTGGTCTAGATCGAAACAAATATTTATTTTCATGATCTACTCAGGAGGGTTTTGTAATTTTCCCCCCCAAAAAAATTCCTAGATCTAAGGTTTCTGTAACATAATGTTTAAAGTAAAAATGGGAATACATGCTTTTACTTACTGTACAAAGTCCTGTGGATTCCACAAGCGTATCTTTCATAATGTATTGTGTACCAGGTCTCTTATGACTGAATGAGCTCTCATAGCAACCTCTCCGAAAATGTTTGGCTGGAGGATAGACAATGATCTAGCTTGGGACTATTCAAGGTATGTCATAGATGACCTATACATTTTTGAAGCCGGCACTTTCCCTTTCCGAAATAGAATTTTGATTAAATAGTTTATCCCGCCCCATATATAACATATGACTCAGTTTGAGAGTAATAAAAATAACTTGTGATATAGTATAGAAATATGCTAAAATAATATTAGATAGAGAAATGATTCTTCCCAGATTATTATAATTTTTAAAAGATTGCCATATGATACATTTTCTATATATCACAATTAGTGTTGAGCGAACCCGAACCGCACTGTTCGGGTTCGTACCGAACATTACGGTTTTTGGACCCCGGACCCGAACACGGACATTCCACTGTATGTTCTTGTTGGAGTTCGGGGTTCGGCGATTACATAGTATGTAACGCTATTGGCTTTCTATAAAGAATTTCTTATGAATGGGGACTCTATTTCGGTTTATAGAAAGCCAATAGCATTACATGTATTCCATAAACCGAAAGTCTATAAACCGAAAGACATTCGGTTTATAGACTTTCGGTTTATGGAATACATGTAATGCTATTGCTATTCTATAAACCGAAAGTCTATAAACCGAAAGTCAAGTTCGGGGTCAAGTTCGAGCCCAAACCCGGACTTTTTTCCGAAGTTCGGCCGAACCCGCCGAACCCGAACATCCAGGTGTACGCTCAACTCTAATTACAATATACATCGCATCAGGTGGTTTTTGTGTTTTGTTATTATACTTTTGTTTATGTTTATTATTTATTATGATGTGTTTTGATTTTGTTTATTGGAAAAAGTCAATAAAAAATACATGGACAAAAAAAGCAAGTGATCCAGAGATGTTCTCTAAAAAACAAACAAACTAGGAACCTATTTCCTCTGTTGTTATGTCGGATTGTCCTACACCCCTTCCCTGTGTGGACCCCAGACTAGAGCTAGACAAGATAACGAACTGCAGTCAACACAGTAGCTGATTAATTATTAAAGCTAACTCTTATTGCAACTGCCCCTCATTGAAACTGTAATTGATTAGTTGAAAAAGGTAATTAGACAGTACCATGTTAGATGAGAAAAATATAGTCAAATGCCCCTTTTGTCCCTCTCTGGGGTTCTTAGTGAGTACAGCATTTTGTTATTCTATAATGTTTTGTGTGTGTTATCCTGGTTTTATCTGACTACCTGTTTCATGTACTAACACTGACTTTCCCAGACTATTCTACTGACTTCTCCCAGGGCACTTACTGTTAAGTGGAAGCTCTGCGGTCAAGTTTCCTGCCAAAGTTAACTACTAAGTGCAAGCTCTACCCTACAATCCATAGTCTGCTACGGATTATTGTCAAGTGCAAGCGTTGTGTTCCAGTTTCCAGTCTGCTTTAGTTAACTACTAAGTGCAAGCTCTGTGGTACAGTTTCCAGTTTGCTTCTGTTAACGTAAGTCTCTAGTCTGCTGCAATTCTTATTTAAAGGTAGACATTGTTGTTGGTTTGGTTTGCTACTCTGCTACTCCACCAAATGCTATAGAGGTCTGTTACTATACAAGTCCTGGGCATAAAAGTCCTGGGCATCATACACCTTGGATCATCCAAGTGCTGGGCCGGCTCAACATCTGGGCTTCGGCTGGTTTGGAGGAACCAGTCTCGCTGGTGTGTGTCCCCCAAGGTAACACCCTATGGACACAACTTAAGAAGTACACAACTTTGCTTTTGGATCTGATCAGAAATGGATAAGATCTCTGGGACACAGTAGCAGACACTCAATTAGACTCAATACAGACCTGGTGGAGTCTCTGCCTCAAAATGTATATAGCCCATCACTGGTGACCCAGTAACTAAATAAAGCAGGGATATTCAGATTGTCCTACCCTTTTCTGTTTCCTCGATGCTCCACAATCAAACAATCCTGTGCCAAATCAATCAAAACTCAAAAATGAGTGGACTCGATTTCCCCGTAATAGACGCTTCTCCAGTGTATAATTCCACTGCTTATGCCCCCCTACAATTACTGTATCTATTTGCGCTAGTTCATTATTACCGTCTCCGTTGGAATTCTCTTCAAGGACTGCCATTTAATATGGCAACATGTCTTAACTATCCAAATTCGAATTAGCTCTCTAAATCTATAATTTTGATTGAATAAAGTTGAAATCAAATGCTTTCGGATTGTCTGTTGCGGCCTAATTAACATAGTTGATCACGAGGACCATTAACAAAAAAAAACCCACAAACATCCCTGTAATATGACTTTAATATGATTTTTGATAGAGGATCAGCTCTTTACAGTTGTGGTAGGGTTATGTCCACTGTATTATGAATAAAAGGGAAATCACAAAACACAAGTCTACGATGTATGGCCATGTCATGCATAGCCCACCCACGGCCTCAAAGTCCTCCAATATCGGTGGGGCCTAATACTGAATTATAAAAAAAGAGTTTAACCTCTTCAAATAGATTGCCTACAAGGGACCAAATGCCTTCCTTTGTCACACAAACTGAAGCGCCTTTCTATAGCGTTGACTCAACATAAAACGGTTTGTCTCGAATTGGATTCGTGGTCGGGTACTTAACCGAATTTCATAAATCATTTAAGTGCCGGTAATCGTTCACCATGAATTACGCTCTGAATCAGCTGTTCAAGCCATTCGGAAACCAAGGCATCAGAAGCTTTTGGACTGGAGGCCTGCAGATCGGGATCATTTTTGGGATATTTAGCACAGATTTTTGACTACCCAACATGCGCCAATTACCCCCAGTGCGCTCTGAATACAGTTAACATAGGCGAAAACCGCCATTTCAGTTCTCCAAATTTTATTTTGAGTATTGAGTAGAAAAGTGTAAAGGAATTACAGTAAAACACAGAAATATTTCCATACAATTATAATATATTAATGTTATATATTTAAATTAATATAAGCTAAATTTATTTTAGATTTTTTTTTATGTTCATTTAATTTATTTTATGTATCTTTTATTTTACTTCTTTGTTTTTACTTATTTTTATTTTATTACACTATGGGCCATATCAAGAAGGCTGTGGCTATTTCGGCTATAGCTGAAGTCCTCCGACTGACTTCGGTTATAGTTGTAATAGCCAAGGTCCTCCCGGAAAAAAAAAAGGCCATGAAATAACACAAGGCCCTCCCCATAGAAGTGTAGGGGGGGCAGTCCGAGTCTACCACTTTGTTCCTGTGCATTTCGGCCGATTTTGGTGTCGTGAGATATCGGTGTGGAATCTGCTACGATTTCCGAATTGTGAACTTATTCGGAGAGACCTCGGGGCTACTTGGGTCGCCTTGAATCAGTCTGCGATTCGGAGGCCCCATTTCAGGGCCAATTATCGGCACACATATTGAGTCGAGCCTCTAATATTATGCCCACTCTACTAGACTGAGATGATTATAATTCTCTCGCTCAAAAACCAAAGCTCCGAATATCGGATAGCCGCGAGCAGCTGGACATGCCTTTCTAAGCTGTGATCTCACTCAACATACCTCGGTTACTGTCGAGGCAAAAAATAGCTCACACACAAGTCGTCTATAAATCGGAGGAGAGTGAAACTGTGTTAAAACAGGCGGCTTGGTCAGTCCTGGAAGGAAATGAACCAAAACAGAGGGCAGTTAACTGCAAGTAATCAAATAGTCATTATAACCACATTAACACCACCAGAGTGGTGGGAAACGATCCCTGCTGGTGTAAGCAACTATGTTACTTTAATTCCCTTTTTTTTTTTGGTCATGTGTGAGAATGTATAACAGGCGATTTCATAAATAAATACTGTATTTTCTGGCGTATAAGACCACTTTTTAACCCAGGAAAATCTTCCCAAAAGTCGGAGGTCGTCTTATACGCCGTGTGTCGTCTTTTTAATTACCTCGTTGCTGCTCTGCAGGTGTGCGCGGCTGTGAGGGAAGCGTTGTGCGCTCCACTCCAGCCGCGCAACTTCAATAAAGTTTGTTTAAACTTGTTTTTAAAACAAACTTTATTGAAGCCGCAAGGCTGGAGGGGAGCGCACAACGCTTCCCTCACAGCCGCGCGAACCTGCAGAGCAGCAACGAGGTAAGTACTGGGAAGGGGGTAGGAGAGGGGCAAAATCCTGGCATATTGAGGGGAAAATCCTGGCATATTAAATGGCATTGAGGGGCAAAATCCTGGCATATTGAGGGGAAAATCCTGGCACATTGGAGGGTCAAAATATTGGCATATTAAATGGCACAATAAAGGCATATTGAGTGGCAAAATACTGGCATATTTAGGGGCAAAATAGTGTGTTTCAGGTTATGTGTCTATTGGTGTCGCTGTGTGTGTGTAAGTGTGTCACTTTCTGTGTAAGGGTGTGTGTGTGTGTAAGTGTCACTGTGTTAGTGTAAAGGTATGTGTGTAAATGTCGCTGTAGGAGTAAATGCTCATTGGAAGAGGGGTAGTCTTATACGGCGAGTATATCCCAAACTCTAAATTTTAACTGGAAAAGTTGGGGGTCGTCTTATATGCCCAGTCGTCTTATACACCGGAAAATACGGTATATAGAAACATCACCTGTGTGGCCCGGTCAGTATGGGAACCAATGGAATGTTCCTGCTGATTACATCATGTTTAGAACTTTGACCCAGGAAAAAAACATTATCAATTAAATGACAATGAGCATACATCCATAGCATGTAGGTTGGATAAAGAAAAGAATTAGAATTAAGCAGATATGTTTTTTCCACCTCATTTATCCCGGATAGTTTTATTTAAGAGAACGAAGCGACAATGCTGCATGTACATATCTTTAAGATAATTTGGGGCTCACAGTTTTACACTATACGGTTTTCTTTCTTTCTTTCTTTTGTATACTGCACTCGTTATAGAATATAAATATATATATTTCTACATCCTTATATAGACCCAGAAAAATTGCCAGAATGTAAAAAAATACCAGCCATGCTATTCCACCATATAATTAACACTGACCTCAAGCCAATGTTTTTACCATTAAGCCCAGATCTAATTATTACTGTAACCCTTGATCTCAACCCTAACTGTTGGGGACAGTTTAGTCCCCAAACTCACTTTGGTTCAAGATGAAGATCACTGCTTGTATAATGCACAGGTTTTTATCCCTGTGTGATTTGATGCAGACATTCTGTATAAATCACATTTTTAATATTTGACTCAAGCTCTCCCCAGCGATTACTCTGCATGTTTACTGCAGGTGCAGCAGCACTGATTATATAGACACTGAGGATATAAAGTTTTGTTTCTTTTAGTCACTTCCTGTGCTCCTCAAATTTAATCTATTGTTTGGCCTCTTAGTGACCTTACTCTTGTATACAGTAGGATCTCTTAACAGTGCAACACATTTTCTGATGACATCACTAGAGAGACAGGATATTCCATTCATTTGAATGGCATTATTCTCATTGGTTCCTGCAGCAGAAAAAAAAAAGGAAATTACTTTTACTCATCTAGTGTGGGCAGTCCTTGTTTCTTGCAAACTGCTGTAATTTCACAATTTCATCTAGCTGTAAGTATTTTATATTTCAAGCAATGCAAAATGTAAGACATGCATTGTAAAGTACTTTGAAAGCACATTGACATGCATTAATATTTGGAAGATGCATTTTGGCCACTAGACAGTCCCTTTAAGGGATGAAACAGCTTCGATCAGATTAAAGGGTCTAGCACTGTCCATTCCGAAAAATCACATGCCCATGGAACAAATTCAGTATATCATAGAGGGCATGAAAATAGTGCTGGAACAACCGTGGAATGTTCCTGGCCTGCGGGGAAACAAAATCCCCCCCGAAAAAAAGACTGCAATTAAGAGATGCATTTCAAATAAATTAGTTAATTATGTGTGACAATTAAAATGTAATTTACATATAAGAATAGAAGAACACATAAGAGGTATAAAAAGAGGTTGTATTAAAGATAGTGTTCCATTACATGTTGTAAATCATGGTTCCAAAAATCCACATCAATTATCCTTTATGGGTAAAAGACATTGGGGGGGCTAGAAAAGGGGGAAAAAAAATAGGCCAAACGGAGATGTGTTGGATTTTTCTCTTTCTATGTGGATTAAACACAGATTTTGGATTATGCCATTTTTTATGATTTGACGTAATAGTGAGACATCAAACTGCCATGAGACCCACCGTTCATATAAATATGTTAGTTCTGTTCTAAATGTGAGGACAGAGACTATTTAGACATCAGTGTTTAATACATTCTGGGAAGGGAAGGACTGGCACAGTGGTGCAGCTAGGATTGCCACGACCATGTTACTCCCTCTATAGACTTAACATTGGCCTCAAACCATTTTTTTTAACCGCCCCACCGGTAAAATACCGGCCAGGTGGCGACCCTAGGCGCAGCCATAGCCCATTGAGCTAAGATAGAGGGCAGCCTGGGTCCAGCAATTGCCCCTCAGATGGCACTCCCTTCCTAGTCAGGCATCTGCAGTAAAGATCAGAGGAAAGCAATGCAAAGAACCTTCCCAGAATTCAACATTCCTGAAAGGGATTTTGGGGGAAAGTGTGGCTGTGGAAAGTGATTTTGGTGGAAGGTATTGCTGTGGAAAGTGATTTTGGTGGAAGGTATGGCTGTAGAAAGTGATTTTGGTGGAAGGTATTGCTGTAGAAAGTGATTTTGGTGGAAGGTATGGCTGTGGAAAGTGTTTTTGGTGGAAGGTATTGCTGTGGAAAGTGATTTTGGTGGAAGGTATTGCTGTGGAAAGTGATTTTGGTGGAAGGTATGGCTGTGGAAAGTGATTTTGGTGGAAGGTATTGCTGTGGAAAGTGATTTTGGTGGAAGGCATGGCTGTGGAAAGGGATTTTGGTGGAAGGCATGGCTGTGGAAGGTATGGCTGTGGAAAGTGATTTTGGTGGAAGGCATGGCTGTGGAAAGTGATTTTGGTGGAAGGCATGGCTGTGGAAGGTATGGCTGTGGAAATTGATTTTGGTGGAAGGTATGGCTGTGGAAAGTGATTTTGGTGGAAGGTATTGCTGTGGAAGGTGTGGCTGTGGAAGGTATGGCTGTGGAAAGTGATTTTGGTGGAAGGTATTGCTGTGGAAAGTGATTTTGGTGGAAGGTATGGCTGTGGAAAGTGATTTTGGTGGAAGGTATGGCTGTGGAAAGTGATTTTGGTGGAAGGTATGGCTGTTTAGAGTGTTTTTGGTGGAAGGTATTGCTGTGGAAAGTGATTTTGGTGGAAGGTATTGCTGTGGAAAGTGATTTTGGTGGAAGGTATGGCTGTGGAAAGTGATTTTGGTGGAAGGTATGGCTGTGGAAGGTATGGCTGTGGAAGGTATGGCTGTGGAAAGTGATTTTGGTGGAAGGTATTGCTGTGGAAAGTGATTTTGGTGGAAGGTATGGCTGTGGAAGGTGTGGCTGTGGAAGGTATGGCTGTGGAAAGTGATTTTGGTGGAAGGTATTGCTGTGGAAGGTGTGGCTGTGGAAGGTATGGCTGTGGAAAGTGATTTTGGTGGAAGGTATTGCTGTGGAAAGTGATTTTGGTGGAAGGTATGGCTGTGGAAAGTGATTTTGGTGGAAGGTATGGCTGTGGAAAGTGATTTTGGTGGAAGGTATGGCTGTTTAGAGTGTTTTTGGTGGAAGGTATTGCTGTGGAAAGTGATTTTGGTGGAAGGCATGGCTGTGGAAAGTGATTTTGGTGGAAGGTATTGCTGTGGAAAGTGATTTTGGTGGAAGGTATGGCTGTGGAAAGTGATTTTGGTGGAAGGTATGGCTGTGGAAAGTGATTTTGGTGGAAGGTATTGCTGTGGAAAGTGATTTTGGTGGAAGGCATGGCTGTGGAAATTGATTTTGGTGGAAGGTATTGCTGTGGAAAGTGATTTTGGTGGAAGGTATGGCTGTGGAAGGTATGGCTGTGGAAAGTGATTTTGGTGGAAGGCATGGCTGTGGAAATTGATTTTGGTGGAAGGTATGGCTGTGGAAAGTGATTTTGGTGGAAGGTATGGCTGTGGAAAGTGATTTTGGTGGAAGGTATTGCTGTGGAAAGTGATTTTGGTGGAAGGTATGGCTGTGGAAGGTATGGCTGTGGAAAGTGTTTTTGGTGGAAGGTATGGCTGTGGAAAGTGATTTTGGTGGAAGGTATGGCTGTGGAAGGTATGGCTGTGGAAGGTATGGCTGTGGAAAGTGATTTTGGTGGAAGGTATTGCTGTGGAAAGTGATTTTGGTGGAAGGTATGGCTGTGGAAGGTATGGCTGTAGAAAGTGATTTTGGTGGAAGGTATTGCTGTGGAAAGTGATTTTGGTGGAAGGTATGGCTGTGGAAAGTGTTTTTGGTGGAAGGTATGGCTGTGGAAGGTATGGCTGTGGAAGGTATGGCTGTGGAAAGTGATTTTGGTGGAAGGCATGGCTGTGGAAATTGATTTTGGTGGAAGGTATGGCTGTGGAAAGTGATTTTGGTGGAAGGTATGGCTGTGGAAAGTGATTTTGGTGGAAGGTATGGCTGTTTAGAGTGTTTTTGGTGGAAAGTGATTTTGGTGGAAGGTATGGCTGTAGAAAGTGATTTTGGTGGAAGGTATTGCTGTGGAAAGTGATTTTGGTGGAAGGTATGGCTGTGGAAGGTATGGCTGTGGAAAGTGTTTTTGGTGGAAGGTATGGCTGTGGAAAGTGATTTTGGTGGAAGGTATTGCTGTGGAAATTGATTTTGGTGGAAGGTATGGCTGTGGAAGGTATGGCTGTGGAAGGTATGGCTGTGGAAAGTGATTTTGGTGGAAGGTATTGCTGTGGAAAGTGATTTTGGTGGAAGGTATGGCTGTGGAAGGTATGGCTGTAGAAAGTGATTTTGGTGGAAGGTATTGCTGTGGAAAGTGATTTTGGTGGAAGGTATGGCTGTTTAGAGTGTTTTTGGTGGAAAGTGATTTTGGTGGAAGGTATGGCTGTGGAAAGTGATTTTGGTGGAAGGCATGGCTGTGGAAATTGATTTTGGTGGAAGGTATGGCTGTGGAAGGTATGGCTGTGGAAGGTATGGCTGTGGAAAGTGATTTTGGTGGAAGGTATTGCTGTGGAAAGTGATTTTGGTGGAAGGTATGGCTGTGGAAGGTATGGCTGTAGAAAGTGATTTTGGTGGAAGGTATTGCTGTGGAAAGTGATTTTGGTGGAAGGTATGGCTGTTTAGAGTGTTTTTGGTGGAAAGTGATTTTGGTGGAAGGTATTGCTGTGGAAAGTGATTTTGGTGGAAGGTATTGCTGTGGAAAGTGATTTTGGTGGAAGGTATGGCTGTGGAAAGTGATTTTGGTGGAAGGTATGGCTGTTTAGAGTGTTTTTGGTGGAAAGTGATTTTGGTGGAAGGTATGGCTGTGGAAAGTGATTTTGGTGGAAGGTATTGCTGTGGAAAGTGATTTTGGTGGAAGGTATGGCTGTAGAAAGTGATTTTGGTGGAAGGTATTGCTGTGGAAAGTGATTTTGGTGGAAGGTATGGCTGTGGAAAGTGTTTTTGGTGGAAGGTATTGCTGAGGAAAGTGATTTTGGTGGAAGGTATTGCTGTGGAAAGTGATTTTGGTGGAAGGTATGGCTGTGGAAAGTGATTTTGGTGGAAGGTATTGCTGTGGAAAGTGATTTTGGTGGAAGGTATGGCTGTGGAAAGTGATTTTGGTGGAAGGTATTGCTGTGGAAAGTGATTTTGGTGGAAGGCATGGCTGTGGAAAGGGATTTTGGTGGAAGGCGTGGCTGTGGAAATTGATTTTGGTGGAAGGTATGGCTGTGGAAGGTATGGCTGTGGAAAGTGATTTTGGTGGAAGGCATGGCTGTGGAAAGTGATTTTGGTGGAAGGCATGGCTGTGGAAATTGATTTTGGTGGAAGGTATGGCTGTGGAAGGTATGGCTGTGGAAAGTGATTTTGGTGGAAGGCATGGCTGTGGAAAGGGATTTTGGTGGAAGGCGTGGCTGTGGAAATTGATTTTGGTGGAAGGTATGGCTGTGGAAGGTATGGCTGTGGAAAGTGATTTTGGTGGAAGGTATTGCTGTGGAAAGTGATTTTGGTGGAAGGCATGGCTGTGGAAAGTGATTTTGGTGGAAGGTATGGCTGTGGAAAGTGATTTTGGTGGAAGGTTAGGCTGTGGAAAGTGATTTTGGTGGAAGGTATTGCTGTTTAGAGTGTTTTTGGTGGAAGGTATGGCTGTGGAAAGTGATTTTGGTGGAAGGTATTGCTGTGGAAAGTGATTTTGGTGGAAGGTATTGCTGTGGAAAGTGATTTTGGTGGAAGGTATGGCTGTGGAAAGTGATTTTGGTGGAAGGCATGGCTGTGGAAATTGATTTTGGTGGAAGGTATGGCTGTGGAAGGCATGGCTGTGGAAGGTATGGCTGTGGAAGGTATGGCTGTGGAAGGTATGGCTGTGGAAGGTATGGCTGTGGAAGGTATGGCTGTGGAAAGTGATTTTGGTGGAAGGTATGGCTGTTTAGAGTGTTTTTGGTGGAAGGTATTGCTGTGGAAAGTGATTTTGGTGGAAGGTATTGCTGTGGAAAGTGATTTTGGTGGAAGGTATTGCTGTGGAAAGTGATTTTGGTGGAAGGCATGGCTGTGGAAAGTGATTTTGGTGGAAGGTATGGCTGTGGAAAGTGATTTTGGTGGAAGGTATGGCTGTTTAGAGTGTTTTTGGTGGAAGGTATTGCTGTGGAAAGTGATTTTGGTGGAAGGTATTGCTGTGGAAAGTGATTTTGGTGGAAGGTATTGCTGTGGAAAGTGATTTTGGTGGAAGGCATGGCTGTGGAAATTGATTTTGGTGGAAGGTATTGCTGTGGAAAGTGATTTTGGTGGAAGGTATGGCTGTGGAAGGTATGGCTGTGGAAGGTATGGCTGTGGAAAGTGATTTTGGTGGAAGGCGTGGCTGTGGAAAGTGATTTTGGTGGAAGGCGTGGCTGTGGAAAGTGATTTTGGTGGAAGGTATGGCTGTGGAAGGTATGGCTGTGGAAGGTATGGCTGTGGAAGGTATGGCTGTGGAAAGTGATTTTGGTGGAAGGCATGGCTGTGGAAGGTATTGCTGTGGAAGGTATGGCTGTGGAAGGTATGGCTGTGGAAGGTATGGCTGTGGAAAGTGATTTTGGTGGAAGGTATGGCTGTGGAAAGTGTTTTTGGTGGAAGGCGTGGCTGTGGAAAGTGTTTTTGGTGGAAGGCGTGGCTGTGGAAAGTGTTTTTGGTGGAAGGCGTGGCTGTGGAAAGTGATTTTGGTGGAAGGCGTGGCTGTGGAAAGTGATTTTGGTGGAAGGTATTGCTGTGGAAGGTATGGCTGTGGAAGGTATGGCTGTGGAAGGTATGGCTGTGGAAAGTGATTTTGGTGGAAGGCGTGGCTGTGGAAAGTGTTTTTGGTGGAAGGCGTGGCTGTGGAAAGTGTTTTTGGTGGAAGGCGTGGCTGTGGAAAGTGTTTTTGGTGGAAGGCGTGGCTGTGGAAAGTGATTTTGGTGGAAGGCATGGCTGTGGAAAGTGTTTTTGGTGGAAGGCGTGGCTGTGGAAATTGATTTTGGTGGAAGGCGTGGCTGTGGAAAGTGTTTTTGGTGGAAGGCGTGGCTGTGGAAAGTGATTCTCCGAGGTCCCCTCTGCTGATCACATGCAAAAACGAGGGTCTCTCTCTGTGCCAGCACACAGCAGACCCTGATCAGACGAGCGTCTCGAGCACCGCACGACAGCTGCCAGTCAGAGGATATACCGACAAGTACCCACCAGTTCATCCTCATACTCGGGACAACTAACTTTTCACTTGTGTTTCTGTATTAGAAGCACAAATGAAAAACAAGATTTAGTGTCCCTTTAGACATGGGAGCTGCTAATTAACAAAAGCAAGTACCAGGGTCTAGTACGGATTCTCACCTTTACATTGGTAATATCGGACAGACTCGATATGAGGAGCATTGCAGGACTTAATCAGAAACGAATCCTTTAATTAGGTGCAGTTTTCAGCCCTGTTTCTTCACTCTCTCACATTTGATATAATTTTTTTGGCAAAGGACCGAGTTGATAATTGTCAATTCAAAACACATGATGAGCATGTCGTCTAGCCAGGCAGTGATTCTTTTTTGAATGAAAAGTACCAGTTGAATACTATATTTTTGTATCAATAAATTATTAAAAAATTATTGGTTGGTGATGATGTAGTAAGTCTTTTGGACTATACCTTAAATCAGCAACTGCCCCTTGACGCATTTCGCACAACTTGTGCCGACCGGCCAGCTGTGCGAAATGCGTCGGTTTGTAATATTTCCTGAAATTCGACAGATGATCCTTCTGTGACCCTCGATAACCGCGCAAACATTTTGACGGAGAACTTGGAGTTCAAGACTCTTATTTTTCTGATTAAAACCTCTGTAATCAAGTAAAGTGAGACGTGCCATGGCAACCAGTTGAATAGTCCTGCTGCTCGGGGACCATTTTTTAAAGCTAGGACCCAGGATGCAGTGGATTAAAGAAGAAAGTCCTGGGCACTAAAGGAACATGGGTGTTTTGCCGAACCTCCATTATGGAGGCTTCAAGCAGAAAAACTAGGAGAATGTGGCAGTGTACGTTGCTATACGTGTGTATTTGTTTCAAATATTTCAAACTGGCAGGAAAAACATCATACAACCACACATTTAACCCTTCATGCACTCCGAGCAAGAATATAGGACAAGATAAAATGGCCGCCCAGAACAAAATGGCTGCACTTGGGTCAATACTTCAATAGTTAGCTTACAACGATATAAAAACTCACCATGGGAAAAGTGATTGCAGAAGGGCACATAATGACAAATTAAAAACTTGTAGGCAGATAGGGGTCTATTCAATGACCTGAGTTAATTCCTTGTAATTCCCTGCAGTTCTATATTTATTGAATAGACTCTCTTTTGTGTTATCCTTGTAAACCAAGTACCAGATGCAAAAAATATTTTAGACAAGTGCTACAATACTGGTGAAGTAAAGAAAACAGATGTTTTTTCCCCTCAACTGACCTAAAAACTACAAATAAAGTGCAATAGATTTATTTCTGTTGCTATAGCAACAAGGCTGCCCATCTCTCCAATTCCCTGCTTATTGGAATATCACTGAATTTAGAAGCCCCGACGGAAATTATTTTCGATGTAACACTACAGGAGAACCGTGAATCGATTTCATGTAAAAATAAGTGATTTTCACATCAATGACATGTACAACACATACTGCAACTCTCTCTCATCCACTGGCCATTTTTTTACTCCTCCTTGGAGAAAAAGCATACTTTGCGAAAGGTCCGCTCTCTATTAGCCCAGTATGTTTACACGGCAAGTTAACAGCTGTTGATGACCGATACATTGTGTTTTTCAAAATTGCACAAAAATGTCAAGACGAAAAATGTTTTCAGTGTTTTCTGTGGTTTCCCCTGTCTATGACATCACCTTGTGGCTCAAAATTCCATAGGTGATGTCATAGACAGGAGACGCGTTTTAAAACATATTTTTGGAGAGTAAGATGTTCGAGCAATATGCTACTGATGGGATGAACTATCTTATTTCTACAGTCCCTTGCTGAAATCTAATCTGACCTTGATAAGTAAATATAGAGGGACCACAGAAGCCAAATCATGTACCCGCCCAAGCCCATGCCCCTCCAAGGTACCAAGGAAACCACAGATATTTGGGGTTGGAATGGTCACCATTCCATTTGGCCCATATCACTCACTTGCACCTATTACTGATACATAATACAGATTTGTGGACAGCCTTGGGGCATCAAGTAGCTGGCATTTATTACGGGAAGGAGGTGGGGGGGATGCGTCAGGTCAGAACGGAGTACTTACTTGCTTCCCTGGCTTTCTCGGAGTAGGTTGTTGTCAGATCTTCGTCTACAGGGTGCTCCACCGGTCCTATCATGGGGATGAGATGTCTTTCGGCCTTGATGGTCTTGGTGAAGTGAGGCAGGAGTAAAGATTCGGGTGAAGGAGCAGGGATGTTGGACTCATGTTCATCCTCTGCTGGCAGAAAACCTTCCACATCCGAAAAGGGGGTCTCAGCTCTGCTACCCCCAGGCTGATAAATGATTTCTCTCTTGGCCACCCCTCCAGTTGGCTGCAGGGCACATTCAGCCATGCCACCAGGCCCGCTCTCGTACCCACTCATCTCAGAAAGGGATTGTTGCTCTATTTCGGCCTTGCTGTTGCTCCCCGGTGGTGATCTGGGGCTCTTCTTACGCGTCCTGCGATGCTTCTCCGGAGGTAGCTGTTGCTGGTTTTGATACGGCTGGTTACTCTGAGGATGCCCGGGTGTTGCGCAGACATCTGCGTCGCTGTCAGTCTCCCCGTAGTACGCCTCGCTGTCCGGTGGAGAAGTGATACTCTCCAGATGCAGCAATTTGGGCTGGCCAGGTGTGGAGGAGGTGGGTGGAGATGCCAGCCAAGAACCGGTGTTGTCCGGGCTCCTGACGGAGTTAGGGCTGCCAGGTGAAGGAAGCACTCTCTGGGACCGCGGCACAGGTTGAGCTCCAGCTGCTGCCCTGTGTGAGATGGAAAAAAAAAAAACCAAAGAATCACATTACACCATGTCAGCTCTTAGCTGGGAGGAGGCTACAGAATTGGGGACTGCTCTACTATGAGTGGAATGCATTGAGCGAACTCGTTTCAGAATAGACTGAGACAGTCACTGGCTATATACTTCTCATCCTGATACCGTTCATCCCCAGGATAACCTGAATTGACAACTATGTGCTACATTGAGAATGACCTACAGATATAAAAAAGATCCTCTGATTCCCTGCCACATTTGCTAGCGTAGCCAACAAACGAAAGGGAAATATAATGTCAAGAAGGAATTAAAATCCTCCCGACTTTGTTCCGAGCACCATCCTAATTTTATATTTAATAGGACAAATATGGCTGAATAAGAGCAGGAACTGTACAATGGAGGATGTCCATTAGGGAAGACCTCATACTGCCATCTAACTATACACTACTATACAACAGGATTTTTTTTTTTTTTTTAAAGGTCAAAGGTGCCCCTTTCTTTTAGATAAAGTTAATTGGGGCTTTTTAAAAACTGACCGAGCTTGGCGCAGGGTTACGGTTCCTTTTTTTTTTATTCGTACACTTTTTGCACTGGTACTGAGGCAGCTGACCCAGTCCAGAACTACAGGACCAGCACATATAGTGCAAACGCGGATGCTCGTAGCTTTAACCATTATCCTATATATCTGCTTACACCATATGTATACATAACCCTCCATTGTATTTGAAAGAAAGCCCTTGTTTTGCTTAACATCTTTGCACATTATAACGCACATCGTTTTGCATTCCCAGGGGGGGATTTTAATTTTTTTTTTCGGAGACCCAGAGCAAAATATCTGATGGGGAGCCCTGTACTAGCTATTTGCCCTCTCTCCAGAAATGTCTTTCCTTCCTTAAGCAAGCTGGGGCCCTACACAGCCTCTTAAGTTGCTTATATGGTAGCACCGCCCCACGCATTTCACATTTGTTTGGGTTAGACGACCATAATAATTCCCACCATGCACCTGGCCTCTTCCTCATGTCTGTTAAACATGTTTTGACCTGGTGTAGAAATCTGAAAATAGATATAGAATGGCACATCCAGAATGCTTACACTACAATAGTTTCTATGTTGGATGCACTAAAAACCTGTAACTGATTTTTCTTTATCTTTACAGACGGACAAACCCCTCTATATGAACGAACAGGGGGAGGAAATGATCATCTCCTCCCCAATGATTGGCTCGTTCAACGTTCTTTCACACCAATTGCAAAGAGCGGTCTGAGAGTCTCTTAGTGCTGTCAGAGAGAGGGCATGGAAGCATCCTAGTCTTTGCTTTCTCAAAGTGACCTTCTGCCTCAGGTTCCCCCCCCCCCCCCCCCCCCCACACACTCTTTACACGTCGAACTGTTAATGCTAAGATAGTGTAATAAAAAGTCTTTAATTAACGCCTTGCTGATTTGACTAATGTAAAGTGAGAAAGCTGAGGCCGCTTTACTTGTTGGAATAAATGTACATAAGGGAATCAATCTGGAGGGTCTCGGTAAAACGCGTTGGACACAGCAGTGTAGAAACTCAATTAGGGGTGTCATCTGTTTGTTTGTTTTTTATTTAAATACCAGCCATTTTATTATCTCCATTTACTTAACCTCTGACCTCAAGCCTACACCCTCCATCCAAATGCAGACTACAACTCCCATCCTCCTCTGGCGTTGTGAGAGACTGGTAGAGCAGCATGGGAGTTGTAGTGCATCAGAAGCTGCAAATCCTGAGATGGCCAGATTATTGCTCAGCTATAGAGTAAAATAATGACATCGTCAATGTAACTGAACCTCCACGGAGCAGATCCCAGAGCATCCACTGTTCCACGTGGATGGCATGATTAGTCCCCGTCAGAAAGCCCAAAAGAAAACATGACATTTGTCATGTTCCCCTCTGTGTCCCTTGGTTTTACAGACAGCGACAGTGCTTGTTTAAAAATAATCTGGACGCCCCTGTGATCTCATTTCGTGGGCGTGAGGGACACTGCGAGGCCAATCTTCTTCTACGGTTGGGGCTCACCCTCTAGTGGAAAGATGACGGAACTACAAGCAGGACGCTTCTTCGGTCAGAGCATTAGTAGGGCTCACCAAATATTACTTTCGCCCCAGATTTGCCAACAGCGAAACTGGAAAAGTTGACAGGCAAAGAGCTAAAATTTGGAAGAATCACCAGGGAACTCTGATTGTGTTTAGCTGTAATTTTCCTCTCTTTTCTCATGTACTGTACTCACACATGTTATGTATAGGTTTTTTTTGGGGGGGGGGGCATAAGCAAGGCTTTCTTTAGATATCATAACTCTTGATTGTGCCATAAATTTATTTTCTTATAATAAAATGAAATATAGGAAATTTAAAAAAAAAAACCCTTTTTGTAACTTTTACATAGTTAAAAAAAAATAATATATTGTCATTTTTGTGAAAAGAAGTGTTATTATGCATTCAGCAACCACTCTGACATACACACCTTTATACACACCAAATAATAATACAATAGAAAAGTGTTACTTTTTAATAGCACGCAACACTGCTGTACACTTTTAACATGTGGCTTCTCCGTATATTTTTCTGAGATCGCTGCCTGCTTCTATCTACACCGTCTCGGCCGTCATACTGCAGTTGGGGGGCCACCTGTTATGTCCAGCTGGGAGTCTCCCTATCCAAGGGGATATGTTACCCTGAAATTGTGCTCTATAACCTTGAGCCTTGATTTATAGCGCTCCTTCAAATGTCAGTGCAATCCAAAAGGGGAAACTCGGTGCAACCATCTTACATTTTTTTCTATCAATATTGCACTATATTGTCTTTTCTGTTTTTTTTCCATATGAGGATATCCTGTTTTTTTTTATTAAAGAATTAAACATTTATTAAGGGATTTATTTGCTACAGCACAGCAGGACACCCTCAAAAAAATCCCTTTTAGATTGTAATATTTGTCCTGAGTTTAGAAATATCCAATATTGACATGATTTTCCTGTTGATGTTTTTTTTTGCAAGTTATACGGCAATAACTGGACGTAGTGCATTGCTTTTACTATGCATGCTTCACCACAGGACGTACCACATTTCATAACATTCAGTAGCCACTTGATACCTTTTACTGTGCTATATCTACTGCTCTCCGAAGCAGAGAATGTGTCGGCAGATAAGAACCATTCGGTCCATCTAGTCTGCCCAATATTCTAAATACTTTTATTAGTCCCCAGTTCCCTATCTTATATCTAGGATGTGCCTTGTGCCTATCCCACGCATGCTTAAACTCTTTCACTGTATTAACCTCTACCACTTCTACTGGAAGACTATTCCATACATCAACTACCCTCTCAGTAAAGTAATACTTTCATTAGTCCCTGACTTATCTTATATCTAGGATAGCCTTGTGCCTATCCCACGCATGCTTAAACTCTTTCACTGTATTAACCTCTACCACTTCTACTGGAAGACTATTCCATACATCCACTACCCTCTCAGTAAAGTAATACTTTCATTAGTCCCTGACCTTATCTTATATCTAGGATAGCCTTGTGCCTATCCCACGCATGCTTAAACTCCTTCACTGTATTAACCTCTACCACTTCTACTGGAAGACTATTCCATACATCCACTACCCTCTCAGTAAAATAATACTTTCATTAGTCCCTGGCCTTATCTTATATCTAGGATAGTCTTATACCTATCCCATGCATGCTTAAACTCCTTCACTGTATTAACCTCTACCACTTCTGCTGGAAGACTATGCCATACATCCACTACCCTCTCAGTAATGTAATACTTTCATTAGTCCCTGGCCTTATCTTATATCTAGGATAGTCTTATACCTATCCCATGCATGCTTAAACTCCTTCACTGTATTAACCTCTACCACTTCTACTGGAAGACTATTCCATACATCCACTACCCTCTCAGTAATGTAATACTTTCATTAGTCCCTGGCTTTATCTTATATCTAGGATAGCCTTGTACCTATCCCACGCATGCTTAAACTCCTTCACTGTATTAACCTCTACCACGTCTACTGGAAGACTATTCCATACATCCACTACCCTCTCAGTAATGTAATACTTTCATTAGTCCCTGGCCTTATCTTATATCTAGGATAGTCTTATACCTATCCCATGCATGCTTACACTCCTTCACTGTATGAACCTCTACCACTTCTACTGGAAGACTATTCCATGCATCCACTACCCTCTCAGTAATGTAATACTTTCATTAGTCCCTGACCTTATCTTATATCTAGGATAGCCTTATACCTATCCCATGCATGCTTAAACTCCTTCACTGTATTAACCTCTACCACTTCTACTGTAAGACTATTCCATGTATCCACTGCCCTCTCAGTAAAGTAATACTTTCATTAGTCCCTGGCCTTATCTTATATCTAGGATAGCCTTATACCTATCACACGCATGCTTAAACTCCTTCACTGTATTAACCTCTACCACTTCCGCTGGAAGACTATTCCATACATCCACTACCCTTTCAGTAATGTAATACTTTCATTAGTCCCTGGCATTATCTTATATCTAGGATAGCCTTACGCTTATCCCACGCATGCTTAAACTCCTTAATTGTATTAACCTCTACCACTTCCGATGGAAGACTATTCCATAAATCCTCTACCCTCTCAGTAATGTAATACTTTCATTAGTCACTGGCCTTATCTTATATCTAGGATAGCCTTATACCTATCCCATGCATGCTTAAACTCCTTCACTGTATTAACCTCTACCACTTCTACTGGAAGACTTTTCCATGCATCCACTACCCTCTCAGTAATGTAATACTTTCATTAGTCACTGGCCTTATCTTATATCTAGGATAGCCTTATACCTATCCCATGCATGCTTAAACTCCTTCACTGTATTAACCTCTACCACTTCTACTGGAAGACTTTTCCATGCATCCACTACCCTCTCAGTAATGTAATACTTTCATTAGTCCCTGGCCTTATCTTATATCTAGGATAGCCTTATACCTATCCCACGCATGCTTAGACTCCTTCACTGTATTAACCTCTACCACTTCTACTGGAAGACTATTCCATACATCCACTACCCTCTCAGTAATGTAATACTGTCATTAGTCCCTGGCCTTATCTTATATCTAGGATAGCCTTATACCTATCCCATGCATGCTTAAACTCCTTCACTGTATTAACCTCTACCACTTCTACTGGAAGACTATTCCATACATCCACTACCCTCTCAGTAATGTAATACTGTCATTAGTCCCTTGCCTTATCTTATATCTAGGATAGCCTTATACCTATCCCACGCCTGCTTAAACTCCTTCACTGTATAACCTCTACCACTTATGCTGGAAGACTATTCCATACATCCACTACCCTCTCAGTAAAGTAATACTTTCATTAGTCTCTGTCCTTATCTTATATCTAGGATAGCCTTATACCTATCCGATGCATGCTTAAACTCCTTCACTGTATTAATCTCTACCACTTCTACTGGAAGACTATTCCATACATCCACTACCCTCTCAGTAATGTAATACTTTCATTAGTCCCTGGCCTTATCTTATATCTAGGATAGCCTTATACCTATCCCATGCATGCTTAAACTCCTTCACTGAATTAACCTCTACCACTTCTACTGGAAGACTATTCCATACATCCACTACCCTCTCAGTAAAGTAATCATTTTATTAGTCCCTGGCCTTATCTTATATCTAGGATAGCCTTATACCTATCCCACGCCTGCTTAAACTCCTTCACTGTATTAACCTCTACCACTTCCGCTGGAAGACTATTCCATACATCCACTACCCTCTCAGTAAAGTAATCCTTTTATTAGTCCCTGGCCTTATCTAATATCTAGGATAGCCTTATACCTATCCCACGCATGCTTAGACTCCTTCACTGTATTAACCTCTACCACTTCTACTAGAAGACTATTCCATACATCCACTACCCTCTCAGTAATGTAATACTGTCATTAGTCCCTGGCATTATCTTATATCTAGGATAGCCTTATACCTATCCCACGCCTGCTTAAACTCCTTCACTGTATTGTATAACCTCTACCACTTATGCTGGAAGACTATTCCATACATCCACTACCCTCTCAGTAATGTAATACTTTCATTAGTCTCTGTCCTTATCTTATATCTAGGATAGCCTTATACCTATCCTATGCATGCTTAAACTCCTTCACTGTATTAAGCTCTACCACTTCTACTGGAAGACTATTCCATACATCCACTACCCTCTCAGTAATGTAATACTTTCATTAGTCCCTGGCCTTATCTTATATCTAGGATAGCCTTATACCTATCCCATGCATGCTTAAACTCCTTCACTGTATTAACCTCTACCACTTCTACTGGAAGACTATTCCGTGCATCCACTACCCTCTCAGTACAGTAATACTTTCATTAGTCCCTGACCTTATCTTATATCTAGGATAGCCTTATACCTATCCCACGCATGCTTAAACTCCTTCACTGTATTAACCTCTACCACTTCTACTGGAAGACTATTCCATACATGCACTACCCTCTCAGTAAAGTAATACTTTCATTAGTCCCTGACCTTATCTTATATCTAGGATAGCCTTATATCTATCCCACGCATGCTTAAACTCCTTCACTGTATTAACCTCTACCACTTCTACTGGAAGACTATTCCATACATCCACTACCCTCTCAGTAATGTAATACTTTCATTAGTCCCTGACCTTATCTTATATCTAGGATAGCCTTATACCTATCCCACGCCTGCTTAAACTCCTTCACTGTATAACCTCTACCACTTATGCTGGAAGACTATTCCATACATCCACTACCCTCTCAGTAAAGTAATACTTTCATTAGTCTCTGTCCTTATCTTATATCTAGGATAGCCTTATACCTATCCTATGCATGCTTAAACTCCTTCACTGTATTAAGCTCTACCACTTCTACTGGAAGACTATTCCATACATCCACTACCCTCTCAGTAATGTAATACTTTCATTAGTCCCTGGCCTTATCTTATATCTAGGATAGCCTTATACCTATCCCATGAATGCTTAAACTCCTTCACTGTATTAACCTCTACCACTTCTACTGGAAGACTATTCCGTGCATCCACTACCCTCTCAGTACAGTAATACTTTCATTAGTCCCTGACCTTATCTTATATCTAGGAAAGCCTTATACCTATCCCACGCATGCTTAAACTCCTTCACTGTTTTAACCTCTACCACTTCTACTGGAAGACTATTCCATGCATCCACTACCCTCTCAGTAATGTAATACTTTCATTAGTCCCTGACCTTATCTTATATCTAGGATAGCCTTATATCTATCCCACGCATGCTTAAACTCCTTCACTGTATTAACCTCTACCACTTCTACTGGAAGACTATTCCATACATCCACTACCCTCTCAGTAATGTAATACTTTCATTAGTCCCTGACCTTATCTATACCTATCCCACGCATGCTTAAACTCCTTCACTGTATTAACCTCTACCACTTCTACTGGAAGACTATTCCATGCATCCACTACCCTCTCAGTAATGTAATACTTTCATTAGTCCCTGGCCTTATCTTATATGTAGGATAGCCTTATACCTATCCCACGCATGCTTAAACTCCTTCACTGTATTAACCTCTACCACTTCTACTGGAAGACTATTCCATACATCCACTACCCTCTCAGTAATGTAATACTTTCATTAGTCCATGCCCTTATCTTATATCTAGGATAGCCTTATACCTATCCCACACATGACTAAACTTCTTCACTATATTAACCTCTACCACTTCTACTGGAAGACTATTTCATACATCCACTACCCTCTCAGTAAAGTAATACTTCCATTAGTCCCTGGCCTTATCTTATATCTAGGATAGCCTTATACCTATCCCACACATGACTAAACTTCTTCACTATATTAACCTCTACCACTTCTACTGGAAGGCTATTCCAGACATCCACTACCCCATCAGTAAAGTAATACTTGATACTGATATTACCTTTAAATTGTTGCCCCTCTAATTTAAGACTATGTCCTCTAGTTGTGGTAGTTTTTCTTCATTTAAATATACTCTCCTCCGTTACTGTGTTGATTCCCTTTATGTATTTACATGTTTCTATCAAATCCCCCCTGTTACATCTTTCCTCTATCTAATCTATACATGTTAACAGGCCCGCTATCAGGGGGTGACGGCCCAGGTCACGCCAGGAAAAAAAAAATCCTCTTTGTTAAGCCGGTCCGCGGCTGTGAGGGAAGCGTTCTGCGCTCCCCTCCAGCCGCTCGGCTTTAATAAAGTTTTTTTTTTTTTTTTTTAAATGCGACTGGAGTAACTCTGGTCACATTTTTTTTTAACAAACTTTATTGAAGCCGCACGGTTGGAGGGGAGCGCAGAACGCTTCCCTCACAGCCGCGGACCTGCAGAGCACCAGGAGACAGCAGCAAGGAGTTACGTACTGGGGAAGGGGGCAGGAGAGGAGAGCATACTGAGGGGCAAAATCCTGGCATATTGAGGGGCAAAATACTGGCATATTGAGTAGCTAAATCTTGGCATATTGAGGGCTTAATTGGCAAAAGAATGGCATATTGAGGGGCAAAATACTGGCATATTAAATGGGAAAAGAATGGCATACTGAATGGCTAAATACTGGCATACTGAGTGGCAAAATACTGACTTACTGAGTGGCAAAATATTACTGGCATATTGAGTGGCATAATATTACTGGCATATTGACCAACTGCTCCCAACCACCCTCCATACTACACTAGACCATGTTTGTGAGGGTTGGTGGGGTGGGTGGGAGATATTGTCTGGGGGGGTGGGGGAGGGTCAGAAAATGTGTTCAGTAAGGGGCCCTGAAATTCCTGGTGGTGGCCCTGCATATTAAGATGTTTACAAACAGTATTGTGTTATAGGCCAATATGTGCTTGTGATACTAAGGTAGACACTGAAACCGATTTTTTGTATTGCGTATGTTTTTTTTACCCTTTGGATGATGGAATACAAGTTATATTTTAAATATCAATTCTCTAAACCAGGATAAGCTTCACTGCTGCATTAAATTATCCAAACTTTGTTTTTGTTCCATTGAGTTCTCCAATTGTAGGAAAACTGAGCCCGGTTGTGGGTGGGCCCTGGGGCCCCACATTCCCCCATTGGATAAGGTGGCCCTCCCCAGACTAAATAATATGTGCATTAACATATAGTGCATTATATACCCCCAGCTATCTCCGCAGCTGTTAAATCAAGTTTCCCGTCGGCAAAGGGTGTGAGCGAGTGAGCTGGCCAAAGAGGTAGCTAATTCCGTGTGAAAATCAATAGTGTGCTGCTGTGAGTGATGTTACTTGTCCCCAACAGGTGGAATAATGATCCTTCGTGCTCAGATTGAACGGACAAAGTGAGGGGAGGGGGGGGGGTAAAGCTATTTTAAGAGACATAAAGCTGTTGACTTTGCTGCTATAAAAAAAACTGTTATGTCTTCTGCCTGTTCAATAATCAACAGTATACAACAGAAAAAGGATTAGAGAGTCGCCTGTCAGATGTCCGTCGAGCTAATTTTCTGGGGGTTGTACGTGTGTTTCATACACAATAAATGCACTTATTTTTACATAAAAACTATTTACGCTTCTCCTGTAGTTTTGCGTGGAAAATTATTGATCCGGGGCTTCTAAATTCACTGACATTCCAATCGGGAGGGGCTTGGAGGGATGGGCCGGACTGTTGCTAAGGAAACAGCAATGACCGCCATTATCCTTTATTTGCCTTTTATAGGAGGACAGGAAGAGCTGAGGAAGAAACTGAGAAGACGCGGCTGGTCGGGGGGTGTCAGGGCTACCCCTCATGTGCGGTAACACTGCCAGCCACCATAGGACCTGGCATCTGAAGCCAGGATCGCTTAGAGTCAATAGATTGGGTTTCCTGTGCTCAGCGGGAATCCGAGGCAAATCCTCTGCAACACCTAAATTTGCTCCAAGCGCGCAACATTTGCATTGAAAAAGATTAAAACATTTTTTGTTTAACTAAGCTCTAGGGTAGGAGTTACGTTAGGGTTAGTGCTAAGGGTGAGGGTTAGAGTCAGGGTTGGGCTTAAAAGGTCACTGTAGGAAAAAATGGTTAAGAAAAACACTATTTTCAGTTATTGCCCTGTAATGTGCAGAAAACATGTAAACATGGGCTATTTCTAAACTTAGAACAAATATAAGAATCTATTAAGCGCGGGGGGGGGGGTTTGTTTTTGTATACATGTAAAAGATTTTTCTTTTCTTTTTTCAGATTGTCCTCATATTTTATGATTTTATTTTTTATAGTAAATTATTTGATATATGATTATGATGGAAATAATGGTATCTAAAGAAAGCCTTTTTTTATGGGGATAAAACCAATATATAATATGTGTGGATACAGTAAATGAGAAACAGAGTAAAATTACAGCTAAACACAAACACCGCAGAAGTGTAAATACAGCCCCATATTTGCCCACAGACCATAAAGCCGCTGTTTGCAGACAGGATGCTCAAGCATTTATTGTGCTGTGTATTAATGACGATTACTTACTAGTAATGTAAAACACATCGTAATACAGAGATAAACAGTTATAGCAATGATTTGTACACTGAGATATATATCAGACACACAATTTATGGGTACCATGTTCCGCAACAGGTGTTACTTACCGTTTCACACGAATATGGAGACTGCTGCCCGATGACGAGTCTATAATGAGCATGGCGTCTGCATGCGATAACCCGGCACAGGCTTTCCCATTAATGGAGATCAGCTCATCATTCTCCCGCAGACCTCCTCGGCATGCCTTGCTACGCTTGCGAACCTGTAAGAGAGGACATATAATTGATTTGTTAGTGATCATATCCCAGGACTTGGAACACAATGGTATATATGGTACCGCTCACACTAATCCAACTTCATTGATGTGTCTCGTACAGGTTGGGTGTATAGTAAATATCTGGGGCTCATCCCATTGGTTTCCAATAGAATTTTGCTCCACAAATGACTTTAAAACATGTGCTAAGTTCTGATAGGGTTAGACAAGACCATGGCGAGAAGAGAGCGGAACTAATGACTTTGGTGACGAGGGATATTGGAAAACAGAATAGCGCATAGAGCAGGTATTCACAACCTGTGAGACGTGATATTTTTCCATGGCTTCCATGACGTGATATTTTTCCAAGTTTTGGTGTGTATATTCAATATATTTAATTGTATCTGAGACTGCTTGGATCAGTTCTGACCCAAATACACTTGGTTCTCCCCTCTTAGTTTTATTATTTTGTAATGTCTGTGATAGCAGCTCCGGACAGGGAGGCCTCTCACGAGTTGAACCGCCCAAAAACGTTGGCGGTGGGAATAACCCCTCTAGCTAGCCCAGTTCCTGGTTGCACACTCTCAGTCCAGTCTCTCTGGAGCGCCTGATATCAGAGGCACTTGGGCACAGGGCTCCCTGTGCACTTGCCTTGGCTTGTCTCCGATACAATAGATTCTAGAGTTGATGCATTGGCTCGTTGAGCCATCTTACCGGATTACTGGTGAAGACAAGTTTGTTAATAAAACTCTGATACATAATAAGCAGGAGCGGACAATGATACAGCACCTGCGGTGCAAATACCCTTACGTCATCCTCAAAGCTTAAAATACAGGACTAAGTCACTAGCTAACCAGTGACCCCCGCAATATAGTGCTCTGTTATAGAAAGCTATATATATATATATATATACATTGAGCTCACACAGTGTGTAGTATGTAGATCCTAAATAGAAAGGGCCATCTGGCTAGACATTCCTCTAACAGGATGTCAGACAGATTGTGGGGCTCATCTTATACATGACAGCTTTCCATTTTTGGTGACATGAGATGATATGACTGCAGTATAGAGGAGGAACTCGATAGCCCCTTTAACTGTACTTAGTTCCTAAAATTGTAGAAGTGTATGAGTGTATCACAGAGCTCCTAATCAATAAAAATCACCATATAGTACCGAATTTCTTTGATTCTAACACACACGTTTTCTCGCCAAATAGAAGATGCGAAATGCGTGGGGGGGGGTTTCGGCTGACGTAAGGAGGGAGGAGTTTTCGTCTTCCGAGGTTGTGCAGAAATATAGGAATAACTGTTTTAGGTATTCCCTCGGTTCTACGACTTTTCAATTTTAACACCCCTGAAAAGGGGGGGCGGGTCTTAGAATCGATGGCGTCATAGAATCGAGGAAATACGGTACGTTCAAATTGACGTAAGCGTGTTCGTTTTTTGGACATACAATTCGGAATTCTTTTTCTTATCAAATTTTTATAAAAGTGTAGATGTTTGGAATAGAAAAGCTTTAATAAAATAATACAAAGAAAGTAGCTAATTGAGTCATCTTTTGCTTTGTACAGTTCTATCAGGGGGCTGTACATGTTGTTTAGAATCTTGGACCAGATGGGTCAGATCTTCCTTTATATGATTCTAAACAATGTCAGCCTCCGAATAGAGCAATACTTAGAATAAGGGAGGTATGTTTAAACTAGTTTGTGCTGTGTGTTCCCTATCTAGATACTTTTTGGCACATGTTATGTATCCTTCACAGAGTCCATCACTGCCTAAACAAATACAGGTCTCCATTGGGGTTATTCGCTAAAATTATGAGGTGCAGGCGAGATGACATGAGTTGGGGGGAGAAGACCTCTGCAGGTTTGTCAAAGTATTGTTCAATTGGTGAGTTTGCCGCCAGCTATGGGCCAGTTTGTAGAATACAGTAGTTTGACACCCGGTGGAGATACTGGGGTCTTTAATTTAATTTGATTTGATTTTTTTTTTTTAAGGCAGAGAATGGACATAGCTGTTCTGACAATTTGTCACAATGAATGCACAGCAGCCAATGTTACTGTATATTAATGGATTCTAACTGGTGGGGTTTTTTAATACTGTATTCCTATATTTAACTGGCATCTTGATTTCCTGAATTAAATGAGACTAATTGTACTATCTAGATTAGATGATTTCTTTTTTTTCTTATGTATTTATAACTCTTTATTAAAGGGATTCCCAGGGAGTTTTTGGGGCTATCCCTGACCTGAACTTTGTTTGCACAGCTAATATTGAGCATGACATGTATCAGTACATTGCGTGCAAAGGCAAGCAGATGTATAGGTTAAGTGAAAAAATGTACCTTATGACATCACTACAGAACATGCAATTTGTAAATTGTGCCACTAGGAGATGCTATAAGAGGGAATCAGAGTACAGTTGCCAACAGTTCTGGATTTGACAGCATAGTCCCATCTTGTACTGTCAAATTTGGGGATACTACTATTAGTCCCTGTGCCTCGTGAGTAATGTCTCAAATCTCCCAACATTAGACCAAAGAAGGTTATTTTGTATTGGTGGGAGGGGGTTTGAGGATTTGGCTATGGGCAGGGCATTTTTTATTTGACTTTATGGCCAACCAAGAGCTATTTATGCCATTTGGTAATGACTATAAATACTGCATTCCAAATGTTAATGTGCTTTCAAAGTACTTAAACGTATTTTTAAGTATTTAAAATGCATTTTTTTTCACATTTTGCATTGCTTAAAACACTTACATCTAGATGAAATTGTGAAATTACAGCAGTTTGCAAGAAACCAGGACTCCCCACACTAGCTGAGTAAAAGTAATTTGCTTTTTTGTTTTTTGCTGCAGGAACCAATGAGAATAATTTCATTCAAATCAATGGGATTTCCTGTCCCTAGTGATGTCATCAGACAATGTGTTGCACTGTTAAGAGAACCTACTGCGTGCAAGAGCAAGGTCACTCAGAGTCCACACAATATAACCGATTTTAGGATCACAGGAATTGACTTTAGTGAAACAAACTTTATATATTTAGTGTCTATATAATCAGTGCTGCTGCACCTGCAGTAAACATGCAGAGTAATCACTGGGAAGGGCTTGAGTCAAATATTAAAAATTCGATTTATACAGAATGCCTGCATCAGATCACACAGGCATAAAAGCCAGTGCACTATACAAGTAGTGATCTTCATCTTGCACCAAAGTGAGTTTGGGGACTAGACTGCCCCTTTAAATACACTATGTGATGAGTTGTATTGCTGTGGTGATCTGTGAAACTCATATGCATCTAAAATTCAGAGCAGGGACAGTTCTATCTTCTTGGATGGCACACTGTTGTATGACATCACACAGCATTATGTAGCCCTGCCCCCCTTTGGCTCCACCCCCAAATAGATATAAACATATACATTTTTCTTAATCTGCCCCTTTACCTGCAATTTTCCTGACACAAAGTATGAATAATTTGAAGCCCCCTGTTTCGACAACCTCCAACTGTGAGGTTGTCGAAACGCGTTGGGCTGATCAGTTTTGCCAGACTTAGCGAGTATTGATTTTGAGACCCACATCAGCTCCATTCTGATGGCTTTATACAGGAGAAGGGGGGCATGTTTTTTTTCTAATTCTGCTTATAATATATATATATAAAAAAAAGGTTTAATGTTTTTGTAACAGGCTACATAAATCATGATTCATAGCTTTCACCTGAATTCATGGTCAGTCTGTCACAGGAGAGGCATAAGTTATATTCACTCTACGACTGTCATTCATTCAACAACAAAATTCTTCAACGCAGCGCCAATTCTCTCTTTATTGATTAGACCCTTCAGTAAATGAGTCAGCCCACCCTTTCTGATTGGTTGACTGTTTACAAACTCTGCAGAATGGTCTCCATAAAGTAATAAGATTTAAAAAAAAAAACAAACAACAATATAAACAATTTATAATAAACAAACAGTTATAATTGTGCAAGCTCTGACTCAGTACGGCTCAGGCTTCCGAATGCTCCATGTTAATATCCCTTGATATAATTGACGTTCAGCCTCTGTACTAGGCTAGAGAATGGTCAGGAGAATGACTTGGTTGCTGATTACAGAAGCAGATCTCCTGTCTGAGTGAGGCATTATAGGGTCTGGAAAATGTTTTAATCACAAATGCTTTCGCCTTTATCGCCGCCACCTGCTAGCTGGATGGAAGAGACCGAAAATAGCTCTGGGCCTCAATGGGGGATCCTGCAGGCCCTAAAAGGACTATATTTCAGGAAGGACTTATGATTTGCATTTTAAGTTTACTTTTTTTTTTTTAAATGTTTTTTTTTCTTACAAAATCTTTGTAACAGATTAACCCTTTAAGGACAAGAGTTTTTGGGTGAAATTTGTTTTATTTCTTTTTTTTTTTAAAGATAGTATGAGGATGAGCTGGCGTGTACTTTTGATAGTACATGTGATAGTACCCGCCAATTTCTCCTCTGACCGACAGCTGCCATGATTCCATAGGAAGCAGCCAGCCGTCTGGTCGGCGACTGGCTTAACTGTGCTAGCAGCGAGAGACCCTCGCATTCAGCTGTCAGAGCGGGGCGAGCACGCGACAACCAGGAAGTGCTGTGTCTCGCATGTGAGACACAGCAGATAGGAAACCCGCGTGCGTCTATTAAGATACACGTCAGGTTTACTTACAAAGACGGGGACATGTAGGGTTGCCACCTGGCCGGTATTTTACCGGCAGGCCGGTAAAAAAATTGGCATCAGGCCAATGTTAAGTCTATGGAGACAGCACCAAGGCCGGTATTTTTTTGAAGAAAAGGTGGCAACCCTAGGGACATGTATTGTTTAACCCTTGCTTCCTTCAAGGGAGCCAGTATTAAACAATGTTTAATGTTCCTTTAAAGGGACTCTGTCACCTAAGCATTTAAAAATTAGGAGGAAAAATGTGTTTTGAATGTGTCACACATTTGCCACTGAAAACCAGCTCATTTGCATATCAAGCCACGGGTGATGTCATGGTAGGTCCTATGAGATCTCCACCCTGATTAATTAATTGGATTGTGTCTGTGCGTATATCCATCCTACATACTGCCGGGCTGCACTTTGCATGCTCTTTCTGCAGCACGTGGAACAAATATGTGTCCCTGGAAACATGGCCGATGTTGGCAACTATGCCACAGACGCATTTCAAATTCAATTTAGGCATTTGCTTTCAGTTTTGCCACCACGATAGAGAGATCATTTTCAATCGTTTTGTATTCTCTTTCACAGTAGAAACAATGTTTAGGTATATTTAGAATAATTTGGTCTTAAGTTTGAAATTCTCTTGTCAATGCCCTCCAATTCAAGTATAATAGTGTACTCATGCAAGCCATATACTGTTTTTCTAAGGCAAGATACAACTTTATATTTTCACCATATAGCCGATATTGATTATATTTTAGCCATATAGCCGATATTGATTATATTTTCGCCATATAGCCGATATTGATTATATTTTAGCCATATAGCCGATATTGATTATATTTTAGCCATATAGCCGATATTGATTATATTTTCACCATATAGCTGATATTGATTATATTTTAGCCATATAGCCGATATTGATTATATTTTCGCCAAATAGCCGATATTGATTTTTTCTTTTTTAATGGCCACTTCCCTTGTTTCTATTTATGACGGATGTGTATACATCATATGTACTTCTAGGGTTAGGAAATGAATTGACCCTACATTGATTATTTCTGTATGGCAAGAATTAAACTTGTACAAATCATGTTGGATCTACATTAGGTTTGGACGACAACCCCCGTAAGCAGGGAAAACAAAGATAAGTGTCAACCCTGTGGGTCAGGCACGCAGAGATTTCTGAAAATGTAGACGAGGCTCATTTTTTGTTTTCAGACTGAGGCCACTCAAGGTGTCCTCATCTGACAGTGTGACCCCGGTGAAAGTCCCTGCAGCGGGATCCGCACACAGATAATCGCAGGGCGCCGCGATGAGCTCGTGAACTCTGGATGTTCTATGCCGTCCTACAAGCCTTCAGGCACTAACAAATTGAACGGCATAGAACGTCCTACAGGCGGGAAGCAGGGCTGTATTTAGCACAAGGCAAATAAGGCAAGTGCCTAGGGCGGCACTTGCCTTGTTTGCCTCTGGGGGGAGGAAAAAAATATATTTTTTTAAAACCACCTCACTTGCCGGCAGAGACAGTGGCTGGGGAGATCGGAAAGCTGCAAGGGGAGCCGAACAGAGAAACCTCCATGCTGCCTGTTCGGTTCCCTGTGCAGTGTGACGGGGAACTGCTGACAGGTCACGTGACCTGGCGCCCTGGTGTCAGACGCGTGCCTGGTCACGTGACCTATCTATCTATCTGGTGATGGAGGCATGGAATGGGGGTGATGGGGGCATGTAATGGGGGTGATGGAGACATGTAATGGGGGTGATGGAGGCATGTAATTGGGAAATGGGGCATTTAATGGGGTGATGGGGCATTAAATGTGTGTGCATGTGGGTGATGGGGCATAACATATATTGGAACTATGCTCTAACCAACTGTAAATACTGGCGCATGGAGCTATGTAGAGTTTGCCAACACATATTCTATAAATAACCAGTAAAACCTTCTTTCCTCCATTCTCCAGAGACCTCTAGAGAGAATCTGACAGCTGGCCGTTGCTATAAAGAGAGAAGTGACCAAAACAAAAGCATGTATTAAGGTTTTTGTTCGTTAAGGTAAAAATTGATACTGTGTGTTGGATATTGTATAGCACTGACCCTTACGGTTTAAAGAGAGACTTTTTTTTTTTTTACTTCTGCTATCGTAGAAGCACAAGTGAAATGTTCAGTGACCCCTTAGACTTTCGGTTTATGGAATAAATGTAATGCTATTGCTATTCTATAAACCGAAATAGGCTCCCCATTCATAAGAATAGGTCAACCTATTCGTATGAATGGGGACACTCACCCACATTTTACTTCATTTTGCAGCCCTCTAGCCCTTTCCAGGACTTTTTTAGAGGCATTTTAGTGGCAAAAAGTTCAGGTCCCCATTGACTTCAATGGGGTTCGGGGTCAAGTTCGACCCCGAACCCGGACTTTTTTCCCGAAGTTCGGCCGAACCCGCCGAACCCGAACATCCAAGTGTCCGCTCAACTCTACTGGTTAAGACATTCAGATTTGGTACCTGAACTGTCAGGCACCAATCAGATGTAAGGCAGGACAAGAGCAAATAATGGAAACGTAGGTGTGAGTGGTTTCAGTCCTTTAAACCATTTATCTTGGCTCTTTAAACTTTTATCCAATCAGGGACGAGACTATGCGCTGGGTTTGTGGCAACCAATCATAGAGTAAAGAAAGAGAAAGTATGCGCTCTCCAATCCGTGTTTGTAACAAAAGTGCTTTATTCCATCAATAAATAAACAGACGGGACATCAAAAACAGAGTGTGGGGAAACGGCCACCTAGCATGTTTCCACGCTCAATCATAGGTGGGAGATACTATTGGCTGTAGCCAATCCCCAGGCCGCCTACCTTTCCTTCTATAATAGAAAGAGTCCCCATTGTAGTTCCATGTCTTTGGATCTAATAAGAATGTTAAAAAATAAATAATTATAAGTAGTGTTGATAGAACCCAGACCTCACTGTTCGGGTTCGTACCGGATATTAGGGTGTCCGTGCCACGAACCCGAACCCGGACATCTCACTATATGTCCGTGATGGAGTTCAAGGTTCGCCTATAAACCGAAAGTCTTTAAACCAAAAGACATTCGGTTTATAGACTTTCGATTTATAGAATACAATGTAATGTCAATTGACCTATTCGTATGAATGGGGACTCTATTTCGGTTTATAGAAAGCCAATAGTACATGTATTCCATAAGCCGAACGTCGGGTCCCCATTGACTTTAATGGGGTTCGGGGTCAAGTTCGACCCCGAACCCGGACTTTTTTCCGAAGTTCGGTCGAACCTCTCGAACCCGAACATCTGTCCGCTCAACTCTAATTATAAGTTAACAGAAATTGTGTTGCTCTCAGTAGAAAATCTATAAAAATCTGCTAAATAATCAGAACAATTCAGAAGAAAAATTCTCTCTGATTTTTGGCCCCAGTGGAATTACAGATTACAAAGAGGCAACATCAACTGTCAACATAATAATAAAAATAATAAAAGAGTGGTACGATGGGTGATTTGATCCGAAGAAGAAGCTCTGAGAAGGCCCATCATAGATCACTGATCTCAGTTGGTACTGAGATATTTTAGATGTATTTGACTTACAGATAGTATAAGAATCTCAATCTGAGAGCGACTTCAGTACTACAACCTTCCTCCCCTTGGCAGACCTTTTATATTGTTATATTTTGATTATGTTTTAAGAGTTTCAATTGTTTTTCTTTTTTCCATAGTTACAGTTTTGCTAAATCACATAGGGCTTTGTTCAACAGTAGTTTGAAATCTGTCAAAACTATGACCTCGCGAGGGCACAGGGTAGAAAGTGGATTTATTTTGGAAAAAGAAAGATCTTAAATTGAACTATGGAAGAAAGAAAAAACAATTGAAATTCTTAAAAATAACCAAAATGGGCAGTACCTACGCCATAAGCGGAACTGCTCATCTGATATAATATATCAAACTCCGGCTAAAGAACTGTTTGGAAGAGACTATCCGACAATAGAAGTACAGTGGTCCAGCGTCTCTAAATCTGTGGAATCTGTTTTGTTTTTTTTCAACACAAATTTTTTTTAATACTAGTGTCAGCCGACAGGTTTGGGATTTACTGACTGTCTTATGTTTATTGTTAAGCGAACTTCTAAAATGGGAATGGCTGGATTTTTTTTTTAAATCCACAGTATTGGTCCCACTTAGCAGGATAGAAAAATATGATGAGATTTGGGGGTATAAAGGAAGCTGGGCTGGGGATGTTTAAATGAATAAGGCTGCTTTGTGTGTCTCCCTAGTTATAGAAACATAGACTAAGTCTGACTGAGGCTGTAACTAACACAGCAGTTGTGTGGCGGATTGCATAATCCTGCTCTAAATAATTCAAGAAATAATCCATCCTGAATCAGTCAGACAAACTAAGAGTGTTTGTATTCAAGACAATGATCTAAGGGATCCAGGGGTACAAATGAGACTCATGGCCAGGCACTAGAACTCATCCGTTTGCATATTCTGTTTAACAACAGGGGATTGTGTTTTCCACAGGGATAGAAACATAGAATGTGTCGTCAGATAAGAACCATTCAGCCCATTTAGTCTGCCCAATGATCTAAATACTCTTATTAGTCCCCAGTTCCCGGTCTTATATCTAGGATAGCCTTGTACCTATCCCACGCATGCTTAAACTCCTTCACTGTATTAACCTCTACCACTTCTACTGGAAGGCTATTCCATACATCCACTACCCTCTCAGTAATGTAATACTTTCATTAGTCCCTGGCCTTATCTTATATCTAGGATAGCATTATACCTATCCCACGCATGCTTAAACTCCTTCACTGTATTAACCTCTACCACTTCGACTGGAAGACAATTCCATACATCCACTACCCTCTCAGTAATGTAATACTTTCATTAGTCCCTGGCCTTATCTTATATCTAGGATAGCCTTGTGTCTATCCCACGCATGCTTAAACTCCTTCACTGTATTAACCTCTACCACTTCTACTGGAAGACTATTCCATACATCCACTACCCTCTCAGTAAAGTAATACTTTCATTAGTTACTGGCCTTATCTGATATCTAGGATAGCCTTATACCTATCCCATGCATGCTTAAACTCCTTCACTGTATTAACCTCTACCACTTCTACTGGAAGACTATTCCATACATCCACTACCCTCTCAGTAAAGTAATACTTTCATTAGTCCCTGGCCTTATCTTATATCTAGGATAGCCTTATACCTATCCCACGCATGCTTAAACTCCTTCACTGTATTAACCTCTACCACTTCTACTGGAAGACTATTCCATGCATCCACTACATGGAATAGTCCATTCGTCAGAAAAACGAATAACGAAAATGCTAAGCTAACGAAAGCCGAATGAACGAATGGTTAATAAACGAAAATCATTCGTTCATTCGTCCATTCGTAGTACTATTGCATTCTATAAGCCGAAATAGAGTCGGTTTATAGAATACAATAGCATAGTACACTTACATTCCAAAAACCAAACGACTTTCGGTTTATGGAATGCATGTAAGTCTATTGGCATTCTATAAACCGAAAGTTCGGTTTATAGAATAGCAATAGGATTACATGTATTACATAAGCCGACAGCCTATAAACCGAACGTTCGGTTTATAGGCTGTCGGCATTTCACTACTCGGAGACAAAGTCTCCATTCATAAATTTATGAATGGAGACTCTGTCTTTCGTGTAGTGAAATGCCGACAGCCTATAAACCGAACGTTCGGTTTATAGGCTGTCGGCTTATGTAATACATGTAATCCTATGGCTATTCTATAAACCGAACGTTCGGTTTATAGAATAGCAATAGGATTACATGTATTCCATAAGCCGAAAGTCTATAAACCGAACGTTCGGTTTATAGACTTTCGGCTTATAGAAAACATGTAGTACTGTTGCCTTTCTATGAACCGAACGAGAGCCGCATTCATAAGAATTTCTTATGAATGGGGCTCTCGTTCGGTTTATAGAAAGCCAATAGTATTACACGTATTCTATAAAACGAACGAATACAACTAAACGAATTTCGTCCGAAACGAATGCAGTAATGAACGAAATTCGTTTTAGACTAAACAAATAACATTTTCGTCCGAATGGACGAAAACGAAATTAAAATTTTAGTTTTGCACATGTCTAACCTCTACCACTTCCGCTGGAAGGCTATTTCATACATCCACTACCCTCTCAGTAAAGTAATACTTCCTGATATTACTTTTAAATAGTTGGCCCTCTAATTTCAGACTATGTCCTCTAGTTGTGGTAGTTTTTCTTTATTTAAATATACTCTCCTCCATTACTGTGTTGATTCCCTTTATGTATATAAATGTTTCTATCATATCCCCCCTGTTACGTCTTTCCTCCAAGTTATACATGTTAAGATGCTTTAACCTTTCCTGGTTAGTTTTATCCTTCAACCCATGAACCAGTTTAGTAGCCCTTCTCTGAACTCTCTCCAAAGTATCAATATCCTTCTGGAGATACGGTCTCCAGTACTGTGTACAAAAGTATACTCATATTATATTCATTATATATATATATATATATATATATATATATATTCATCAAATAAAAAAGGAGATGGTCTCACAAGTGCACAAATATAGGTAGATGTACTTAAAGGGACTATGTTGCCGAATTATGGTCTGTTCTGTGACTGCAGAGAGTAAAAATGGATGAAATCTATATTATTTTAGTAATATTGCAGGCAAAGGCATAAATTAAAGGGACAGTATCACCTATACATTTTTGTACTGTAAATGTAGAGAATAAAAATTGATTGAAAATTATCTATACATTGTGTTAGTCTGTGGAGTCTCCTGAAGTTAATAGTTCCTCAGACCTAGTAAGACATAACCTTTAATAAATAAAACATTATAAAATCACAGTAGGACATAAATAATAACCCCACTAAGTGAATAAACCCAGTGGAAAAAAAAAAAGTAAAAGTGTCTAGATATACACAATAAGTTACCTAAGGCGCTCTCCAGGACAATAGAGATTCTCTAAAGACATAGAGAAACTAGCAAGACAATCTTCAAGGGACACTACCACTCACATAAGATAGATAGCCTGGTCATTTAAAACAAGCACATATACAAATCATATGCCACTGTTTTTTTTTTTTATATGATTGAATTAATTGAATATAAAAGGAAAAATAAAATTAGGTGTTTATCTCCTGGCTCCATTTTGTGTATATTTCCCATGATGCAACATCGTCCAAAATCTTCCAGCCAGTCTCACTTTACAATTGTTTTTTTTTTGTGTGTGTGAGTCCCTTTAATGAGTCCCTTTAATGTTTTTACAGGGCTGGATAAAGTAACACAGCTCCCAGTTGGCTGCATATAATTAGAAATTTGATAGGATAGTATCCTTAGTCAGACGCTAAGGTTAATTAGTAAGCACACTTGAAAAGGTCACCATGTATAGCATGCTGGTATTTTCCCTGACAACAAACAGCTAAATACACTGTGCATCTATAAGTCCTTTTGAGTCAAACAAGGTTAGGGGATTCGGAATTCAGCCAAAAGAGACCAATTCTGTCGGGAAAATGAAGTCATCCTAAAAAAAACAACCAGCATCTGATTGGAGAAATGAAGAAATGGAATTTTCGTTCATTCGAACATTCAATTAGCGAAAGGGACGAAAGAGATGAAGTCTAACGGTGCCACTAGTTGTGTCCCTTGTGTTTATGGCATCAAACGTGACACATTAACTGGTTTTCAATGGAAAACGTGGAATTTGCACATCAGGCCACAGGTGATGTCATCAACAGGAGACACCACAGTAAGGGTCTAGAACACTTCTTCGCCGCGGCTTCATCGCTGACAGTTCAGCGCAGCAGTTAGAACGCTGAACTGTCAGCAATGAAGAATAACGCGTCCGTTTCATCGCGGACGTGGGTATGTAAGAGCTGACAGTTCAGCGCTGTACTGTCAGCTCTTACAAATCTAAAAGTAAAACGAAAATACCCCCCCTAATAAATGATTCCCCCCCAAAGTGCCCCCCCAAACCCCAATACTAAAATTAACCCCAATACTAAAAATAACCACAATACTAAAAATAACCCCCGAACCCTAATACTAACACCCGACCCCTAATACTAACCCCCTAAATCCTAATACGAAAATTAACCAACTAAACCCTAATACTAACCCCCTAAACCCTAATACTAACACCTGAGCCCTAATACTAACCCCCTAAACCCTAATACGAAAATTAACCCTCTAAACCCTAATACTAACCCCCGACCCCTAATACTAACCCCCTAAACCCTAATACTAACCCCCAACCCCTAATACTAACCCCCTAAGCCATAATACGAAAATGAACCCTCTAAACCCTAATACTAACCCCCGACCCCTAATACTAAAATGAACCCCTTAAACCCTGATACGAAAATGAACCCTCTAAACCCTAATACTAACCCCCGACCCCTAATACTAACCCCCTAAACACTAATACTAACCCCCGACCCCTAATACTAACCCCCGACCCCTAATACTAACCCCCTAAACCCTAATACTAACCCCCGACCCCTAATACTAACCCCCGACCCCTAATACTAACCCCCTAAACCCTAATACTAAAATTAACCCTGAACCCTAATACTAAAATTAACCCCCTAAACCCTAATTCTAACCACCCTTAAACTAAAATAGGTAAAATACTTACCTTTAGCGAAGAAATGTCCCGCGATGAAATCTCCAGCGACGATCTGTCTTGCTGTGCAGAGTCGGCGGTGAAGCGGCTGCGCGGAAGCAGCCGCGATGAAGAGTCCCATCCCCCCCCACAGACACATTGAATAACACATTTTTATCCTAATTTAAGCATTCGCGAGCAATTTTACTAACACAATGTATAGATCGTTTTCAATCATTTTTTATTCTCTACAGTCACAGTAAAGCAATGTTTAGGTGATACAGTCCATTTAAGATCTAAACGGATTCTAAAAATGTCTGTGATGCCTACTGTTTATAATAACCTCACTTGTGGCCTAATATGCAAAGCTCCCATTCACATATTTCGCATTTCCCAGTGAAAAGTATTTAATTTGCCACAAAGTGATGTCATAAACCGGAGACACCATGAGTCCCAGCATGGCACCATACAGACAAAGACATTATATTATGAACATTTATTATATGGTGTACATATCCCCAGAGCAGAGAAAATTAGCTGGTTTATAATGCGTATTAAAGTTTATTAATTATCAAATTATAACTGCTTGCAATGTATGCATATATATATTGTACAGGAGCCTGTACAGAGCAGACATATAATAACATCAGGTGAATGATAAGTATAGTTATCATTCACCTGGTATTATTATATGTGTGCTCTGTACAGACTCCTGTGTAATATATGTATGCACACACTGCAAGTATTGTTATAATTCACCTGGTATTATTATATGTCTGCTCTGTACAGACTCCTGTGTAATATATGTATACACACATTGCAAGTATAGTTATCATTCACCTGGTATTATTATATGTCTGCTCTGTACAGACTCCTGTGTAATATATGTATACACACACTGCAAGTATAGTTATCATTCACCTGGTATTATTATATGTGTGCTCTGTACAGACTCCTGTGTAATATATGTATACACACACTGCAAGTATAGTTATCATTCACCTGGTATTATTATATGTCTGCTCTGTACAGACTCCTGTGTAATATATGTATACACACACTGCAAGTATAGTTATCATTCACCTGGTATTATTATATGTCTGCTCTGTACAGACTCCTGTGTAATATATGCATACACACACTGCAAGTATAGTTATCATTCACCTGGTATTATTATATGTGTGCTCTGTACAGTAACCTGTACAATATATGTATGCACACACTGCAAGGATAGTTATCATTCACCTGGTATTATTATATGTCTGCTCTGTACAGACTCCTGTGTAATATATGTATGCACACAATGCAAGTATAGTTATCATTCACCTGGTATTATTATATGTCTGCTCTGTACAGACTCCTGTGTAATATATGTATGCACACACTGCAAGTATAGTTATCATTCACCTGGTATTATTATATGTCTGCTCTGTACAGGCTCCTGTGTAATATATGTATGCACACATTGCAAGTATAGTTATCATTCACCTGGTATTATTATATGTCTGCTCTGTACAGACTCCTGTGTAATATATGTATGCACACACTGAAAGTATAGTTATCATTCACCCGGTATTATTATATGTCTGCTCTGTACAGGCTCCTGTGTAATATATGTATGCACACACTGCAAGTATAGTTATCATTCGCCTGGTATTATTATATGTGTGCTCTGTACAGGCTCACTGTGATCCTACAGCAGGAGGATCACAACTCCCATGAAGATGAGGCAGCCCTCACCAGGGTGCTTACCTCTCTGTTGGCTCCTTATGTTCCCCCCCCCCCCCCCCCCCCGCCCCGTGTTACTTACCAGCGTTTTGTTTGAATCCAGCCACGGACACAGCGCATTCCCACACGGCTTGATAGCCGCGCGCATGCGCTGTGTACCGCCGCTGTCCGATCAGCTGGTAAGAAGGGGTGTGCGGGGGGCGGGATGTGGGTTGCTTAGCTCGCGCAAGCGGTGGACATAAAGTTACAGCTGAGTTATCAGCTGTAACTTTATGCGCATGCGCAGTGAGCAAATTCTCCTGCGATTGCGCAGGAGAATTTGCTCCAGTAATTCGTCAGAACACCGGGTGAAAAAAAAAGAAAAAAAAATCACAGCGACCGGATGTGACGATACGTCACATCCGGCGACTGTGTTTCCCTCCTCCGTGCAGGATGGAAGACTGCACGGAGGAGTCGTCCGTCCGGGAGAAGCAGCGATTTGGTAAGTGATGGGGGGGGGGGGCTCTGAGTGGCACACTATCACTGGGCACTAACTGCCACAATATTCCTGGGCACTGACTGGCACACTATTACTGGGTTCTGAGTGGCACTATATTACTGGGTTCTGACTGGCACTATATTACTGGGCTCTGGCTGGCACTATATTACTGGGTTCTGACTTGCACTATATTACTGGGAATCTGGCTGGCACTATATTACTGGGTTCTGACTGGCACTATATTACTGGGAATCTGGCTGGCACAATATTACTGGGTTCTGAGTGGCACTATATAACTGGGCTCTGACTGGCACACTATTACTGGGCTCTGAGTGGCACTATATAACTGGGCTCTGACTGGCACACTATTACTGGGCTCTGACTGGCACACTATTACTGGGCTCTGAGTGGCACTATATAACTGGGCTCTGAGTGGCACACTATTACTGGGCACTGACTGGCACACTATTACTTGGTTCTGAGTGGCACTATATAACTGGGCTCTGACTGGCACAATATTCCTGGGCTCTGAGTGGCACACTATTACTGGGCACTGACTGGCACAATAATCCTGGGCACTGACTGGCACACTATTACTGGGCACTGACTGGCACACTATTACTGGGCTCTGACTAGCACAATAATACTGGCTCTGACTGGCACAATATTCCTGGTATCTGACTGGCACAATATTACTGGGTTCTGAGTGGCACACTATTACTGGGCTCTGACTGGCACATTACTGGGTTCTGAGTGGCACTATATAACTGGGCTCTGACTGGCACACTATTACTGGGCTCTGAGTGGCACACTATTACTGGGCTCTGACTGGCACTATATTACTGGGTTCTGAGTGGCACACTTTTACTGGGCTCTGACTGGCACTATATTACTGGGTTCTGAGTGGCACTATATTACTGGGCACTGACTGGCACACTAGTACTGGGCTCTGAGTGGCACACTATTACTGGGCTCTGACTGGCACACTTACTGGGCTCTGAGTGGCACACTATTACTGGGCTCTGACTGGCACAATATTACTGGTATCTGACTGGCACAATATTACTGGTATCTGACTGGCACACTATTCCTGGTATCTATAATTGTACAATTTTCAAACATTGTGTTTTCTTGCATTTTTATGGGGGGGGGGGGGGTAGGGGGGGGTGCCACACTCAGGGTCCGCCCCGGGTGCCAAATGCTCTAGGTACGCCCCTGGAAGAAAGTATCAATTAAAATAATTATTGAGGAGTACAGCCCTTTTTAATGTACACAGTAGACATGTGCATTCGTTTTCGGACTAATGCATTTTCGTCCGAAAATAGCATTTTCGTCCATTCGTCCGAAAAACGAATAACGAAAATGCTAAACTAACGAAAGATGAATGAACGAATGGTTAATAAACGAAAATCATTCGTCTATTCGTGGTATTGGCATTCTATAAACCGAAATAGAGTCGGTTTATAGAATACCAATAGCATTACAATGCTATTCTATAAACCGAAATAGAGTCCTCATTCATACGAATAGGTAAATTGACCTATTCGTATGAATGGGGACTCTAGTTCGGTTTATAGAATACATAGAATTACATGTATTCTATAAGCCGAAAGTCTATAAACCGAACAACCTTTGGTTTATAGAATACATAGAATTACATGTATTCTATAAGCCGAAAG
The DNA here is from genome assembly GCA_036172795.1 of Pelodytes ibericus. Classification (NCBI taxonomy): domain Eukaryota; kingdom Metazoa; phylum Chordata; class Amphibia; order Anura; family Pelodytidae; genus Pelodytes; species Pelodytes ibericus. Next base: position 7,233,752 of record CM069867.1, on the reverse strand, counting down.
TCTATAAACCGAACGAACTTCGGTTTATAGACTTTCGGCTTATAGAATACTTGTGATATTATTGGCTTTCTATAAACCGAACAAGAGTCCCATTCATAAGAATTTCTTATGAATGGGGACTCTAGTTCGGTTTATAGAAAGCCAATAGCATTACATGACTTTCGGTTTATGGAATGTGTAGGTCAATTGATTCGTACGAACGAATAAAACGAAACGAAAATAATGAACTAATTTCGTCTGAAACGAATGCAGTAATGAACAAAATTCATTTTAGACAAAATAAATAAAATTTTCGTCCGAATGGACGAAAACGAAACGAAAATGTTTGCACTCTAGTACACAGCGTGATGGTGTAGCAATTAAAAGGACACTTCAGGCACTAATGTAAGTGTGGGGCAAGTGGGAGAATGAGACTTGTTACAGTGAACGTAGAGAATAACAAATTACCACAAATGATTTATCCATTGTGATAGCAGAACTGAATAGAAAAGACAACAGCTGTCAAAATGAACCTATGTTTGAGTGAAAGACTGCATCAAGTTCAGGTATTTTAAATAGAAATGCTTTAAAGAAAGAATACAAATAAAGTTCCTTAATGAGCCGTCTTTTCTTGTATAGCTCTATCGGGGGGCAGACATGTTGGGTCAGATGAAGAAATATGTATCCAGTTTGACCAAGGATTCTAAACAACATGCCTGTCGTCTGATAGAGCTCTACAGAGCAAAGATTCTAAACAATATGCCCATTCTCTGATAGAGCTCTACAGAGCAAAGATTCTAAACAATATGCCCTTCCTCTTATATCCTCTGATAGAGCTCTACAGAGCAAAGATTCTAAACAACATGCTCGTCCTCTGATATAGCTCTACAGAGCAAAGATTCTAAACAACATGCCCGTCCTCTGATAGAGCTCTACAGAGCAAAGATTCTAAACAACATGTCCGCCCCCTGATAGAGCTATACAGAGCAAAGATTCTAAACAACATGTCCATCCCCTGATAGAGCTATCTAGAGCAAAGATTCTAAACAACATGCCCGTCCTCTGATAGAGCTCTACAGAGCAAAGATTCTAAACAACATGTCCGCCCCCTGATAGAGCTATACAGAGCAAAGATTCTAAACAACATGTCCATCCCCTGATAGAGCTATCTAGAGCAAAGATTCTAAACAACATGCCCGTCCTCTGATAGAGCTATACAGATCAAAGATTCCAAACAACATGCCCGTCCTCTGATAGAGCTCTACAGAGCAAAGATTCTAAACAACATGCCCGTCTTCTGATAGAGCTCTACAGAGCAAAGATTCTAAACAACATGCCCGTCCTCTGATAGAGCTATACTGAGCAAAGATTCTAAACAACATGCCCGTCCTCTGATAGAGCTATACAGAGCAAAAATTCTAAACAACATGCCCGTCCTCTGATAGAGCTATACAGAGCAAAGATTCTAAACAACATGCCCGTCCTCTGATAGAGCTCTACAGAGCAAAGATTCTAAACAGCATGCCCGTCCTCTGATAGAGCTCTACAGAGCAAAGATTCTAAACAACATGCCCGTCCTCTGATGGAGCTCTACAGAGCAAAGATTATAAACAACATGTCAATTGACCTATTCGTATGAATGGGGACTCTATTTCGGTTTATAGAATAGCATTGTAATGCTATTGGTATTCTATAAACCGACTCTATCACCTGACATCACCTGTGGCTTGATTATTATTATCATTATTTGCATCTGGAGGCTGGCGTGCACTGACACTGTCACATTGGCACAGCCAAGCCGTGGCTTGTCCTGCTCATCTGACTGCAGAGTGCAGGGGTCCCTCTCTGCAGAGAGACTTCCATTTTTGCAGGGGATCAGCAGAGGGGACCTAGTTATGGGTGTCTAACGAGAGGGTCTCACTGTCTGTACTAGAGAGAGGGCCAGTCCCTGACCAGAGCAGGCTGCCTGTTTCCCATGGAAGCATTGCAGCTGTCGGGAAGAGAATAAACTGGTGTGTACTATCAAAAGTACATGATCGTGTCAGGAGCCAGTGCAGAGCACACATCCAGAGGAGGGCTGGCAAACAGGGGCAAGAGGTCAATTGGTGTTTTTCCAGGGTTGGTGAAAATAACCTACGAGATCCTACGTGTACAAGAGCAAGGTCACCTAGATTCCACACAGTGCATTCTTTTCCACCAGCAGAGCAGCAGAGGAAGTGACTAAGTGAAACAAAACTGATACATGCTCAGTGCCTACACACAATCAGTACCTGTAGGATAGAATGCAGGGGAGGGCTTGAGTGGAATATTAAAAATTTGACTGCCTGCGTCAAATCACACTGTGCACGATTCAGACAGTGGTCTTCTCCACTGCAGAACTATCTTATCTATTTCCCTATAGACACATATGAATTATACATTCTGCAGGACTATGTGTCACAAAGTAGCCAACATTGGACATGTTTCCACTGACACCTATGAGCAGAAACACATGCCAAGTGCTGCCCAGACACAGTCTAATGAATCAGGGTACAGCATATTGCACTTATTAATTCATTGGATTGTGTCTGTGCGCAGACATGTCCTACATACTGCCGGGCCACACTGTGCATGCTCTTTCTGCAGCATGTGGAACACGGAAACATGGAAAGCTGCTGCTGTCAGTTTAAAAACAATATCAAGAAGAATTACTATACTGAGGGGGTAGTGCACACATGGAATATTCTTCCAGTAGAAGTGGTAGAGGTTAATACAGTGAAGGAGTTTAAGCATGCGTGGGATAGGTATAAGGCTATCCTAGATATAAGATTGGGACAGGGACTAATGAAAGTATTACATTACTGAGAGGGTAGTGGATGTATGGAATAGTCTTCCAGTAGAAGTGGTAGAGGTTAATACAGTGAAGGAGTTTAAGCATGCGTGGGATAGTTATAAGGCTATCCTAGATATAAGATAGGGACAGGGACTAATGAAAGTATTACTTTACTGAGAGGGTAGTGGATGCATGGAATAGTCTTCCAGTAGAAGTGGTAGAGGTTAATACAGTGAAGGAGTTTAAGCATGCATGGGATAGGTATAAGGCTATCCTAGATATAAGATAAGGCCAGGGACTAATGAAAGTATTACTGTACTGAGAGTGTAGTGGATGCATGGAATAGTCTTCCAGTAGAAGTGGTAGAGGTTAATACAGTGAAGGAGTTTAAGCATGCATCAGATAGGTATAAGGCTATCCTAGATATAAGATAAGGCCAGGGACTTATGAAAGTATTACTTTACTGAGAGGGTAGTGGATGCATGGAATAGTCTTCCAGTAGAAGTGGTAGAGGTTAATACAGTGAAGGAGTTTAAGCATGCTTACGAGCAGTGTTCCCTACCTCATGTACCAGTCTGTACTAGTTTGTCTAAATTAGTATGTAGTTCCTTTCTTTGCTCTGTACCAAGCGCTTCGAGAATTGGTGGCACTGTACAAATAAATGTTAATGTAATGTAATGTAAAAGCATGCGTGGGATAGTTATAAGACTATCCTTGATATAAGATAAGGCCAGGGACTAATGAAAGTATTCTGAAAATTGGGTAGACTGTATGGGTCGGATGGTTCTACCGACGCATTCGGTGTTTTCAGTGCATTGACCTCTCTATATGTGAAATCAATATCACCCGTTACTACCATGTGTCAGTTCGGAGGAGCACTGGGCATTGGACTCTCTCAAGGTAACTTGAATCCATACATTTCTCTAACAGGTGGCCAAACCAGTTGAGTTTTAGTAGTTGCTAAGGATAAACATACGTTTGTATGATGCTCTCGTCGATGTGTTGTAGATGTGTCTGTGGTGTCGCCTGGTTGTGACATCACCTTGTGGGGCGAGATGCAAATGGCCTTCTTTCACTGGGAAATGTGTAACAATAAGGTGACAGATTTTAATTATATGTAATGATTCTCTTTTGCTACAAAACAATATGGTGCCTTGCCTATCCTTCACATGCTCCTTCAATAGATCAGAATGTAGACTATTCAAGGTCATTTGGGTTTTGTTTTTTTCAACGTGTTCATCTTGCAGCTGTTCATTGCAGTTTAGCAGACCGCTTCCTTTGTGTGGCCAAGTTGCTAGGCAGGTAACTTTAAACACATCCCCTAGCCAGAGTACGGTCAGTTGACGTGATGACGCGGCTCCTCTCCATCAAATCTGACAGATGAGGTCACCAAGTCACCTAATTCCACCATTTCGTTACTAGTCCCCTAAGCAGGCAATCACAAGTGCTACCATTTTTTTTTTTTTGTTATAGCAGATATCTTTCCTTAACTCTACCCACTGTCTGCATCCAAGCATACAGCTGTATGAGTGGCCATTTTGTTTTAAAGTCACATTAATCAATTAAATGAAAGTAGTTCCAGCCAGGTCCCCTCTTTGGTTAATTAGCTCGCTTCACCTGGGCACACATGTATTCTTTGATCGGCAGGAAAGCATTCAAAACGTATGTGTATCTAGCCCACAACTGACTGGTCTAGCTGTACACCTGATTTAAATAATCGGAAAAAGATGCATGTTATGTAGAGGATTTTTTGCAACACAACTATGCACACATTACAAGTAGAGTTGCCATTTTTTTTTCTCTCCCAGGCTCCAGCCAAAGCTACTAAGTTGATATTTGTGAGTAAATTAATTATATTAATAATACAAATATTCCATGGGTAATAAACATTTTTTTTTAAACTAGTACACTATATCTCATGTGTTAGGTAGATATTTTTCATGTGGACATGGCCTTTTAAACATTAAATTCAGCCAATCTACAATGATGCTTCACCATAAATTTAAAATTCGAAATTCAGTATCGATGGACAATGGTGCTAGGGTTCCTGTTCGTATTGTCATTGACACTACTTGTAAACGGAAAAACATGGCTCTAATGATCAAAAAGTTAGAAGAAGTCAAACAAAGACAATATGTTTTCCCTGTCGCAAGCCAAGTGCTTTCGGTGTTAGCTTTTCAATATGTTCTTGACTTTGTACAAGAAACCATTCTGAACATGGCCATAACCTGGTACTTGGCCTACTGGGGTAAAACCAGTGATCGGTAAAGTGCCAAGGCCATCGGTGTGGATGGCAAGGTCTATGGAAGTCAGTAGAACATCATTAGAATGTCCGTCTCTAAGTCCACCAAAGGTCAAATGTCCACCATGAACAATCTTGGTGCCTACCCCTATGTAAGACAACATGATGAGCTTACCTTAGATACAAGCAGCGGTAAGCTCTTCTCTGATCCACCCTGAAGCCTGAACCCCCACGGACCTTCTCCAGACAAGCTGATTAGTATAAGGTCATCGGCCCCCATGGTTGCCTCTTCTTTTCTCCAGCTAGTACTATCTGATCTCCATCACTATTCCCATGTCTGTAGTGTACACAAGCGAACAGCAGGATAGTAGATCCTAGCTGCTCTAAGCTCTTCTGGTGACGATGAGTCACTTGGTTCCACTTTTGGGAAAAGGGCCAGTGGTATTGACTTGCACATGTCATGTCAATCTCTCCTCCCTCCCTGCCCCTCACTGTCAACATCCCTCCTACCAGGACATGCAGCTTTCCCATATGAACCATACTCCCGAATTCAGGCTAATTTTAGCCCGTTCCCTCGGAGTTGCCTTGTAGTAACAATGAAACTTGTTCCCACCTGTTCAGTCTAATTTCATAGTACTGTATGGCACTATATCATAAAACATACACAATATTAAAAAAAATGCTCAAATTGTAGTTCACTTCTAGTTTGCCATTTTCTTGAAAAGTCAAATAGTTACTCCACATCCTCATGATCCTGTTACAATCCAGTGAGGGCAGCAATGATACATCGATTACTGCTGAATATTTAAAAGGACACTACCACTTACATAAGATGTAACTTGATAACATAGTCATTTAAAACAAAGACACAGATAAATCATATGCCACTGTTTTTTTTTTTTTTATATATATATATGATTGAATTAATTGCACACAAAAGGAAAAATAAAATTAGGTGTTTATCTACTTGCTCCATTTTGTGGATATTTCCCATGATGCAACATCGTCCATCGTATAAAATCCATTCAGGCAACGTTCTACTTACCATACAGGCGCCAGAGCAAAACTCTGACTCCGTGAGATATTGGAACAACATCTTTACTGATACATAACCCTCCTTGTCGGAAAAAAATTTATAATGATGAAAAATGATCTACACATTGTGTTAGCGAAATGTCAAGCAATGGATAAAGCCACGAGGTGATGTCATCAACAGGAGACACCACATACACATTTAAAGTGCAAGATCATTTTTTTAAATGTTCTATATTTACAGTATAGGAGATGTGTGGGTTGACAGAGCCCCTTTAACCCCTTCCCGACCTTATGACGAGTTAACTCGTCATGCAGTCTAGCCGGCGGTGCGCTCCGTGGGCACCGCCAGCCAGTCTGCAACGGGTCCAGGACTAAGCCTCGCACCCGAGGCAAAGCTCCTGGACCCGATCGGTGGATTTCCAGGCATGTGATCGCGGTGATCGAGTGATCACCGCGATAACATGCAAATTAGATGCAAAGTCAATGTGTTCACACACTGCCTCTAATTCACTCTCTGTGCTTCACGTTCTTATAGTGACAGAGAGAGACCTGTAAGTAAAAATAAATTAATTACATACACATAGGTTAAAAAAAAAAAAAAAAAATTAACCCTTTCATTGCTGATCACAGTTTTTAACTGTGATCAGTTTCCTTCCACTTTATGGCCCTCATTTAGTTTTTTTTTTTTTAACAGATTCTTTTATTTTTACAATTTATAAAGTTTTTTTTAATAAATAAAGGTAATTTTAATATATTTATTTAATAAAATTTAACCCCTGCATGCCTGTTGCATGATTTTTACTGATCTGACATCGCACTCTTCAGAGTTTTTTTTCTGTCTTTTTTGTTATGGGGGGTTTGGGAACCAATATTTTTCTTTTTTATTAGTTAGTTAATTAGGGGGGGATAAGTGGGTTAGTGTAGCACTAGTTGTGTAGCTTATTATTGGGAAAATAATGGGGAAAAACTTTTTTTTCCTCAAAAATTTCCTCTTTTATATGTATTTTTTAATACTAAAATGTAAATCATTTTTATGTATAGGGTATCAAAAGAAAGCTCTAACTGTCCTTTAAAAAACAACATATAACTTGTATGGGTGCGTTAAATGAGAGAGAGGAAAATTATGTTTCAAAAACCGCGTATTAAAAATTGAAAAACGCTCTGGTCCTTGGCCTTGGAAAATCCCTGGTCCTTAAAGGGTTAATAGTAGCACTTGTATAGTTTGCATAGTCAAGGCCTTCCACAGTCTATTATCTTTTAAAGAGCTGTGTCAGTGTCTCTATCAATGTTTTCTGGGCTGGTGCAGGTACATACTCTGTATTCTTATCACATGGACTCCCTGTCCGTAGCTGTCTTACAGGATAATATGTCCTGAAATAGTCATTTCACTGATACATCACTTGCAGTCTCTTTCTATCACTCTATTGTGTTGATTAGCTTGTCAGTGATCACTTTATACTGTTGGCATGTTACGGCAGTGTCTTGTTTGTCCTTTGTTATATGTTTTTGTCCATGGATATGGGTAATCATTATAGTTTAAGCTACTGAAATGCTAACACGAGGTTACTAGATATATACAGGTTTTATAAGCGTCAGTAAACACGTGATCCGATATATACTATCTCTTGTTACATATAAACACTATTAGATCATATAGAGTTCATGCATGTTATACAGAATTAAACATATCAAGTGCTAGATCTTAAGTAGTAAATGATGTTAGATATCTATATGATTGTTGCCAAAGATCCATCTGTCATGTCATTTTGTGTAATTCCTTGTTGTACACGGATTATATTAAATATATATATATATATAAAATTAATATTTTTTCTTTTTTCTCTCTTTCTTTTCTTGTTTCTATATTTATTTTGTCATTATCTGAGAATTTGATTGTTCGATTACGATCACACCAGATTTGCTTTCCTTTGTTTTGTTTTTTTTTGTATATGAGCTGTTTATATTATTCTTGTTAAAAAAAAAAAAATGTCAAAAAAAATTAATGAGTAAAAAAAAAAGACACTTAAAGGCCGTGGCGCCCCCCCATGCCTGTCTCTTTCCTCTCCCTCCATGTATGTGTCTCTCCATTCCCATGTTTGTCCCTTTCCTCACCCGGTGAGCTCCGGCTCTCCACCGGCAAACTTCTTTTTTTTTTTTTTCGGCTGGGCAAGCGCCCCCTGGGGTGTAGCGCCCTGTGCGATTGCACAGGTCGCACACCCCTAAGGCCGGCCCTGTCTAGAGAAAACAAGTCAGAAAAAAATCTAAAGTATACAATGGCCTCTCTGGGCTTCCGTACAAATCACTTACTACAAATATAAATAAAAAAAATTAAAAAAGCAAATATAGTTATATATTTATAGAACACTTTGGACAATAAAAAAAAAAGGACAAGGTTAAGAGGGGAAATGGGGTGGGAAATGTATGTTTATGTACAAAAAAAAAATTACTGTATGGACTGTTTGCGGATATTATCTGTACAGCATGGTAACCATTACACACCAGACGTGAAGGGAGCCTCCGAGAACCCCCTATTCCACGAACAACGACCAGTGATATCATTCAAATTTGTTTTTGTAACCTTTGACCCCTTGCCGTCCGGATCCAATCCTCCACGCGCCTTATAAGTTCGACTTTTGGAACCCAACAATTAATGGTCGGAATTGTGGTGAATTTCAAACCGTAAGCCAATATCGCCAAGTTGGGAAAAATTCTTCAGTGCAGCTTACGCCAACTCGGCTACTAGGCTACTTATCCTCATTATTGAGTAGAATCTCTGGTGTTAGTAATACAGCTCCAGGAGTTACCAACCTCTCTTATAATCCTGATTACTTTCTGGCCCAGAATATCTTTTTTATTTTGGGACATGCCCACCAGATGTGTAAATAGTCCCCTTCCCATGCCAGACACGTCCAACGTTCAGAGACCTGCGGGAGACAGGTATCTCGACAAAAGTGTTAACCGCGTCTCTTGAATTCTACCGGAAAGGACACTTTTATAGCTTATTAGAACTATCCCCAGCAGTTCCTCAGGCTCTAAAGAGATGGCAGGATCTCTTTCCCATAACCGTACAAAATATGGCAGGGACTGGGAAAACTCGCCATTGGAACAATCTGTATAGCCTGGATAATTACCGTATTTTCCGGCGTATATGACGACTTTTAAACCCAGGAAAATCTTCCCAAAAGTTGGGGGGGTCGTCTTATACACGGAAATGCTAAGGTTTACTTACCTACTTTCTGGTCTGTCTCCTCTCCCGCTGTTAAGCCGGTCCGTGGCTGTGAGGGAAGCGTTGTGAGCTCCCCTCCAGCTGCGCGGTCAATAAAGTTTGTTTAAACTTTTTTTTTAAAACAAACTTTATTGACCGCGCGGCTGGAGGGGAGCTCACAACGCTTCCCTCACAGCCACGGACTGGCTTAACAGCGGGAGACAGAGCAGAAAGTAGGTAAGTACTGGGGATTGGGGTTTGGGGAAGGGGGGAGGAGGGTCCCAAACTCTATATTTTAACCTCAAAAGTTAAAATATAGATATTATACGCCGTATTTTCCGGTGTATAAGACGACTTTAACCCAGGAAAATCTTCTCCAAAGTTGGGGGGTCGTCTTATAGGCCGGAAAATACGGCCGATTCCAGACTGATCTGTCTGGTGTAATCAGCCAAAATGCACTGAAACAAAGTGGTAGCATCGGTAGACCCTACGGTCTAGACTAGGAGAATTGATCTCCAGACACCCGCTAGGGACGGCTGGAGCTCAATGTCCGGGGACTCGGAATAATAAGTTGGCAAGCATGCCAATGGATGTCAAAGAATGAGAAAGAGCAAGTATCTGTGTGTTTATCGCAAACACCAGTATTTATCCATGCATGAATCAAAATATTATTTTGATCATGTGTAACCACGCCCACTTTAGGCTTTTCCCCCGCCCGAATCCGAGCACATGTTAGGAACCCATTCACTTTCACATCTCTGCTCTTAAACAGACATAGCATCAGTCAATAGTTTAATAACTAAACTGTTTTCGGATCCCGCTGCAGGCACTTACAGCGGGATCCCACCTGTCATCTGAGGCCACTTTGAGTGGCCTCAGTCTGACAGGGAAAATGTAGCCGGTTCTCCAAATCGTGCCGTGCCCGAACTTCTGGGTTCGGGCATGCCTCCGTGACGTCACACGTGACGTCCAGAGGTCTTGCGATTTTTTTGCGGGGACCCACAGGGTCTATTAAGACCCTGATCGGGTCTCTGCCAGAGTGTTTCTCTGCCAGGAACCAATTGGGCCAGGAACCAATCGTGACGTTTTGGTGCTTGCGTCGTTTTTGGGACGCAAGCACCTTGCGTCACGAAGGGGGTTAAACCATATTTTTTAAATCTTATTTTATGCATTTATTTGCAATTCTGATAACAATGGAAGAGGGCCGGCAAATGGCCGATTGCCAGGCTGCTCTCTAACCTGACTCAATGGGTTGGGGTTGCACTCCTTTTAATTTCTAAATGCCCCAGTGTGCTGGCTAGACATCCATCTTCCTCAGATGAGGCTGTGGCTGGGATCGATAACTTGAGGAAAAAAACTCCAAAATCAGGTATTCTCAGAATTTTGACTGCACCTCCTATGAGGCTCAGCCAGTATCATGAAGACAGTCTGGCTGAGCATCATGGGAACTGTAGTTAACAGCCAGTTGTTAGTTCTGGGTGCTGGTGGGGGGGCGCCACGAAGGTGTTTCGCACAGGGCGCCTGAACACCTAAGGCCAGCCCCTCTGATGATAACGGGTGGGTTGATGAAGTCGTATTACAGGCCACTATATTGCCCACCACTCCACCCTCTAAGGCCATAAGTTGCCAGTCCTTCCCTGGTTAACACAATGCACAGATTGTTTGTTAATTCTCTTCATTCACAGTTCAAGTAATGTTTAGGTTGAGCGTGTCATGCCGAAAGGCAGTTTTTGATAGACATGCCTCTGCGTTTATGCCATGCACCAGCTGCCACAGTGCTACGCTGATTGAAATAGGCAATAAACTTTATAAATAACTTCCCCTACCTATATAGCAGTGTTATTTCTAAGGTTCAAACGGAAAATGCTGTGGATTTTGATCCATGGCATTCTTTCGGTCTCTTGGCTGAGTCTCAGCTGGCTGACAGCTGACAAGCATTGAAAGCCTCAAGGGGGAGTCTCTCCTGGATTAAACTGGAGAGCTGCCAGCAGTCCTGAATTTGTCAGTACAATCCTGTTTTTTGGAGGATCCTGCTGTCCCGGGATAAATATTACCTATGCACAGTGCTTTACAGCTATGCATCTAAACTGTGCATGTCTAACAGGTAGTCTAGAATTCAATGCTGCCTGACATTACATGGCGTATTGCATGACATCCCCCATTTTAGGCTCTGCCCCCTTTTTTTACCGGTACTGCCAAGTTATTATATACAATAAATAACAAATAAACTATCTACAATATAGATTTGTACATAATCGAGTTTGTTAGCGCCACTTTGTTCAATTTCAGCTTGCTGTCAAGGGATCAACTAGGACAGCTTAACTGGAATACCTCCATCCCTTTAAATGGTTGTGGTAGCAGTATAGTCTGCTTTGTCAGCCCAGTACATAGTAAGTGAGGTTAGGGTCTAACCTTATTGAGCATTTGTCTCGATGTGGCAGGAAACTTAAAAGTTCATAGCAACATATAGTTTAAATGGCATTTCCTTGGGGAAATCTACTAATGAAAAAGATTTGGGAGTAGTTGTAGACAATAGACTTAGCAGTAGTGCACAGTGTCAGCTGGCAGCTGCAAAGGCCAATAAGATATTGGGATGTATTAAAAGGGGTATTGACTCACGGGAAGATATTATTCTGCCTGTTTAGAGATCCATGGTAAGACCTCACCTTGAATAAGCGGTTCAATTCTCTGCGCCTTTTAAAAAAAAGACATTATGGAACTAGAGAAAGTGCAGAGGAGGGCTACAAAACTAATAAGGGGAATGGAAAGTTTTAGTTATGAAGAAAGGTGGGAAAAGTTAAATTTGTACACGCTAGAGAAACGGCAGCTTAGAGGGACTATGATGTTATATAAATATGTAGAGGGCCCATACGAAGGGCTTTGTAAAGACCTGTTCATTAACAGAACAGTACAAAAAAAGGACAAGAGGTCACCTGCTAAGACTAGAAGAAAGGAGAAATAGTCTACGGAAGGGATTTTTTTTATAGTAATGACAATTAAGATATGAAATTCACTGCCTGAAGAAGTGGTTCCTGAAAATACCTTAGATGCCTTTAAAAGCGGCCTGGATACTTTGTTTTAATGAGCCGGAGCATAGAGGGCTCTGCATGTGAGTATAGGCATTAACATTTATTTAGTGCTTGTAGATCGAAGGAGAAATCTGATTGCCATTTGGGGTCAAGAAGGAATTTGTGTGCCCCCCAACGAAAGCAGAATTAGAAATTGCTGAAGGGGGTTTTTATTTTCCTTTTTTTGGATCAACAGCGGTAAACATGGGATAGGAAAAGGGTTGAACTTCATTTTGTATTCTCTACATGCTCGGGATAAGGAAAAAAATGATCTTAGGGGTCAATGAGAGTCTGGGCAGGGGCACAGGGGGACGGAGTCTGGGGAGGGGGGTATCTGGGGCACCATAGAATGCCATAGTTGCTAACATTGGCCATGTTTCCAGGGACACATATTAGTTCCACATGCTGCAGAAAGATCATGCAAAGTGCAGACTGGTAGTATGTAGGATGGATATACGCACAGACACAATCCAATTAATTAATCATGGTAGGTCTTATGAGCTTTCCACCCTGATTAATTAATTGGATGGTGTCTGTGCGTACATAGTTGCCAACATTGGCCATGTTCCCAGGGACACATATTTGTTCCACATGCTGCAGAAAGATCATGCAAAGCGCAGCCCGGCAGTATGTAGGATGGATATACGCACAGACCCCATCCAATGAATTAATCATGGTAGGTCCTATGAGATCTCCAACCTGATTAATTAATTGGATTGTGTCTGTGCGTATATCCATCCTACATACTGCCGGGCTGCACTTTGCATGATCTTTCTGCAGCATGTGGAACAAATATGTGTCCCTGGAAACGTGGCCGATGTTGGCAACTATGAAATACCCCTCCCACAAAATATCTATTTCAAATATTGGATGCAGGTCTGCCACAATCCTTTTGTACTTCTGCAAAAAAAAAAGAAAACCCCCACTGCATTCCAATGTTTCTAACTCTGCCCATTTTAATCTATGGTCATTTTGCCCTTGTCCAATATGGACGCTGACCGTTAACCCGCGGCGCGTGTTTTACGTCAGGCCGAGGGCCCGGATGCTGCGCCTGCGCGGTGTGTCACGTGAGGCCGCTTTCTCTGCCAAGGGAGGAGTGAGGACGTGGCAGAGCCTGAGAAGCTGAACCTCCTTTCCTGTGGCTTAGCGCGCGCGTCACTTCCGGTCGGAACTAGAGACGACGCTTTCGGGGGAAACCAACGGGGAAGTGAGTGAGCGAGCGAGGGAAGCCGAACGGAAGAGCGGTGAGTGCGAGTACTGGTGCCTTTAAAGTGAGGGGGACAAGGGGGGTTTTATCGGGTGTGATAAGGGCCGCTCTCCTGCACCATTCAGGAGTACATGCCGGGTAGGTAGGTAGGCCCGCAGCCTGCTGGATGTCAGGAGTCACAGGTCGGCCCTGTCATTGCCCAGGCAAGTCCTTACCAAACCCCCCCTGTCTGTCCCATGATGCTCAGCCAGCGTTATGACAGGCGGAGACTCATGGGGGATGTAGTCTATAATAACTGCAGGGCTTTTAACCCTATCGCCCCTGACTTGATGTGTCAGCTCAGTAGCCTTGCTAGTCATGTAGATAAACAACACTGGCTTATACCAGGGCTTTAATTCTCATGTGTCCACTAAACACTGCTATTTACTGTTAATGTAGAGAAGAAAAACTTAGATTGGAAATGATTTATACATTATCAGAATGGCATGCCAGTGCCTCTGTGTCTTAAATGTGGACGTGGTGTCCCCTGTGTTTTAAACGTGGACGTGGTGTCCCCTGTGTTTTAAACGTGGATGTGGTGTCCCCTGTGTTTTAAATGTGGACGTGGTGTCCTCCGTGTCTTTAAACGTGGACGCGGGGTCCTCCGTGTCTTTAAACGTGGACGCGGGGTCCTCCGTGTCTTTAAATGTGGACGCGGGGTCCTCCGTGTCTTTAAATGTGGACGCGGGGTCCTCCGTGTCTTTAAATGCGGTGTCCCCTGTTTATGACATCACCTGTGGATTGATATGCAAATTACACATTTGATGTCCTAAACAGGAGTCTACAGAGACTTTTAAAATACATTTTTCTCCTAATTTACTTGCAGTTTTAGTAATGCAATGTATAGATCCATTTTTATTCTCTCCTTGCACAGCAAAACAATGTTAAGGTGATACAGTACATTGCGTGATCCAGCTCTTTAGCTCTAAATCATTAGTATCTATTCTCTTTATAGCATGCCGCTATCTTAAACCTAGATGTTACGATATCGTTTCCATTGATACTGAGAGAGCCAGTGACCCGCTCAGCATCTTGGGAAATGTAGTCCTCAACAACTGGAATAAAAAAAAAAGTCCTTGACTGTCAAAGGTTAACATCACGGGTTTGTAGCCTCCACTTTGTTTTTAGCAACCCCAACTAAGTTATGCTTCTGTAGCAATTGTTCCCTAGAATTGGTTCTCTTTCTTCTTGAAAACATTGTACAGCATGTGTATACCCTTACACTGTTTTTCATCACACTGTTGCTATAGGTAGTAGTAGATTTTCTTAGAAGGGCCAGAGATGATAGGTATATAACAGACATCACAAAGAGTGAAAATGTGCATTATTTGATTAGGCAAATCCTAGGAGCCATGGTTCAAAAAATCGTTAGTATTGGCACCTAACTTTTTGGGTTGTTTTACATAAAACTCTACAGAAGTACCATTTAACCTGGCTCGTTAAGATAACTAGACTGGGTCTTAAATTGGTCCATTTGTCTTCTAAAATGTACAAATATTTGTCAACCCTGCCATAATGGCCGATCCTAAGAGAGATGCTTGTGCGATTGGCTAAGGACCTGGAAGTTGCTCCTGCATGTTAAAAAAAAAAAAACCTTCAATAGAGGAATTGTGGGCTCTATCTCCTGGCTGTATAGTAAAATGAAGAGGGTACGGGTATAACAGTTCCCCAGGTGCACACACTTTGCCACCAGGCAATGGCAGAACTACTTGAAGTAGAGTAGAAAGAAAGCCAGCACTCGGGTAACGGGATTCAGATACAAACATTTAATCGATTAATAGGCGATACAGACGGCCGAGTGCGGGAAAAACACCTGACGCATTTCACGTCCTCGGTGAAGCTTAATTATGATAGAAAATTGGAATTGGCTTAATCCTGGGTTTTAATTCAATGCTGATCGTTGTTATATTGGGGAAACATTTCACAAGAGAAGTATTAAGTTGCACTTACTAAACATATGTGTATAAATACAATAAACAAAAATGATTACAACCTCATATGTCAAATTTGGTGCTAACAGAATCTTTTCTTGTCGACAGTGGAATAGAAAAATACACAGAATACCCATATAGTGTAGTATGTTCTAAAACATATATGGTAAATATATATAGATACTCACAAAAGGGTGTGATTTACAAATTTACAATTTGTGAGTTTTCTCTGGGTGAGTCGGTTACCAAAAGCACTGTTCTACATTCTTGTGTCATCTCAAATAGTTGGCTCCATACTGCAAAAGCACATCAAGCAGAAAAATATTGCACCAAAAATGTGTTGTACAGTAGATACGTTAAATCAACGAATGAAAAGGTGATCGCTGCAAGCACTTCGGACAAGTTCTGCATTTTGCAATCGACCCCCGTGCGTTTCGCATGTAAACACCACCTGGAAGAAGCACCGTTGAACGGGCAAACCGCTTACTGTGCTTTTACTGTTCCAGGTACTTGTCTTAAAGTAAAAGTGCAATTCCTGAAAACATGCACACCATGAAACCATTCGGCCCATCCAAAGTCTGTGCAGTTGTTATAAAAAATTAAAAAAAAGATTCAGAAAATAGTTTTGATTGAACTACCCCTTTCACAGGACTCCATCACCTAAACATTGGTTATACTGTGACATTCGAGACCTAAAGATCTATACATTGCGTTAGCAGAATTGCACAAATCAAGAGAAACGTGTTTTAAATGTCTGTGTTGTCTCGTGTTTATGACATCACTTTGTTGCTTGAGATGCAAATTCGATTTCATTTGGATACTAAGCCTTAGTTGATTGGCGCATTTTTCTCTTGGTTTATGCATTTGCTTGCTGTTATGCTAAAACGATTGTATAGATCATTTTTGATACTTTTTTTTTTTTTTTATTCTTTACTATCACAGTATAAACAAGTTTTAGATGACCTTGGGCCTTATAACCCCTTCGTGACGTTAGGATGTACTATGCCGTCCTGACTTTAAGTGCCTTAAAATCGTTAGGACGGCATAGTACGTCCTGTACTAAGCAGCTCATCGCGGCTCTCCGCGATGAGCTGTTTTGGGATCCCGCTGCAGGCACTTACAGTGGGATCCCACCTGTCAGATGAGGCCACTTTGAGTGGCCTCAGTCTGACAGGGGAAATGTAGCGGTGCTCAAAGCGAGCACCGGCTACATTTTGCTAAATCGCGCTGTGCCCGAACTTCCGGGTTCGGGCACGCCTCCGTGACGTCCCCAGGTCTCGCGATTTTTTGGCACGGACCCACAGGGTCTATTAAGACCCTGATCGGGTCTCTGCCAGAGTGTTCCTGGCTACCGATCACCTTGTGATCGGTGGCCAGGAACAAATCGTGACGTTTTGGTGCTTGCGTCGTTTGGGACGCAAGCACCATGCGTCACGAAGGGGTTAAAGGGACATTGCACTTTGTTTAACCCTGGCTTCCTTCAAGGAAGCAAGGGTTAAACAGTACATGTCCTGGTCTTTGAAAGTAAACCCGACGTGTATCTTAATATATATACTCGGGTTTACTATGGGTCCCCCCTGCTGATCTCTTGCAAAAACGCGGGTATCTCTGCACTAGCCGGTCGCCGACCAGGCAGCTGTCAGTCAGAGGATAAACTGGCGTGTACTATCAAAAGTACTATGAAAAGTACACGCCAGTTCATCCTCATACTAGGGACAACTAACATTTCTTCTGTGCTTCTATATTAGAAACACAAGAGAAAAAAACATTGTGTCCCTTTAAGTAGTTATAGAACTTTGGACTTGTATGCAACGTCACATGCATGATCAACTAGTCCTATTCATTCAAGATCACCGTGGCAGTGCACCCATCTTTATGGAGGCTAGATAACTTATCGGTAGATTTTATGCAATAGTACCATAACAAATGATGGTTACCCTTTCTCTCTCTCTGTGTGTAATGTATTAGTAATTAGTATCCTGGGATGGCCTGATATAATAGATTAATCATCCCTTTATCTCCAGTTACTGTGACTGACTGGTTTAGGTTTCACTGAAGGTATACCGGTTATAAAGAGTGTTCAATACGGAATTGTATTTGTATTTTTTCATCAAAGCATTTCTGCGCTCTAGGCAGTCTTTCATTTAAACAGAAGTTCATTTTTTGCAGACAGTTATGGTGTAAAGAGCCATGCTTCCTGGGGTTTGTCAAACACCAAGCCAATGTCTCAGAATAGCAACAAAAATGAAAGACCAGCACTCGGTTGTAAAGTGATGAATTTTTAATCACACATAGGCAACGTTTCAATCCTTGCAGATCTTTCTCAAGCTTGAGTGCTGGTCTTTCATTTTTGTTGCTATTTGAAGATTTGGGAGACATCTTAAAGTCTGTGCACCGGGACTTTATATCTTGTGTGGATCTGGGACTATTTTCTAATGTCTCAGAATAATCATGGGCGGTTAAGACACATGGGTCAGGTGGTTTGATTACAGGCTGCCTGGCGGCATTGATTATTAATGGTATTGTGTCTTTTTTTTTTTTTATATTTGATAAATTGATAATGGATTTAATCTTATGAAGGTGGCATCCAGCCTAAATCATCATTTCCATTAATGACAGAATACAAATAAAGTACCTTATTAAGCCTTCTATTTTTGTATAGCACTGACGGGGGCAGACCTCTTGTGTCCGATCCCTCCTCTTCTGAATGTTGCATCTGACCCAAGATTCTAAACATGTCTGCCTACTTATAGTGCTATAAATGCAGTGGGCTTAGTAAGGTACTATTTTTGTATTTGTTTCATTAAAACATCTCTATTTAACCCCTTAAGGACAGAGCCTTTGAAACATTTTTGTCCTTTCTGGACAATGGCTATTTTAACATTTCTGTGCTGTTTGTGTTTAGCAGTAATTTTCTTCTTCGTCATTTGCTGTACCCACACATATTATATATTGTTTTTATCGGGACAAAAAGGGCTTTCTATGGATGCCATATTTTTGATCATATCTTATCATATTATTAAAAAAAAAAAAAAAAATATGGTAAAAAAAAAAAAAATACACAAATTTCTTTGTTTTTATTTGAAACAACTTCTCCTCATCGACAATAGCGAACGAAAAAACATGCTAAATAGATTCTACTATTTCTCCTGAGTACAGGGATACCACCCATGCATAGGTTTGTTGGGTTGTTTGGGGGCTAAAATGCCAAATTTGTGAGGTGCAGTTTTTTGTTTTCCAACTTGAAATTTTTACATGCAGACAGCCTGCACCCATGTCCCATTTGGGACATATTTGAAACCAGCCAGTGTATTTTACCCCATCAACCCATATATTTTTTAAAAGTAGACACCCTAGGCTATCTCAAATGGTGGTATTTTAACACTTTCCATGCACTAATTCTACCACCAGCCTTTGTCAAAGTTTGTGGTAGTAATTTTTTTGTGTTTTTTTTTCACAAACCTTGTACTTCAGACATGAATTTACAGATTTTGGTATGTGTCACTGCCAAATAACACCCCAATAAGTGTTCAGCAACATCTCTTGAGTACAGGGATACCCCCCATGCATAGGTTTGTTGGATTGTTTGGGGGGTAAAAGGCCAAATTTGGGAGGTGAAGTTTTTGGTTTTCCAATTTGAAATTTTGACATGCAGACAGCCTGCACCCATGTCCCATTTGGGACATATTTGAAACCAGCCAGTGTATTTTACCACATCAACCCATATATTTTTTTAAAGTAGACACCCTAGGCTATCTCAAATGGTGGTATTTTTACACTTTCCATGCACTAATTCTACCACCAGCCTTTGTCAAAGTTTGTGGTAGTAATTTTTTTGTGTTTTTTTTTCACAAACCTTGTACTTCAGACATGAATTTACAGATTTTGGTATGTGTCACTGCCAAATAACACCCCAATAAGTGTTCAGCAACATCTCTTGAGTACAGGGATACCACCCATGCATAGGTTTGTTGGGTTGTTTGGGGGCTAAAAGGGCCACATTGTGAAGGTGCGCATTTTCAACTTGGAATATTGACGTGTAGCCAGCCTGAGCCCATCTTTCATTTGGGACTTTTTTTTAAAGTCGGACAGTGTATTTTACCCCAAAAAGTATATATTTTGTAAAAGTAGACACCCTAGGCTATTTTAAATGGTGTTATTTTAACACTTTCCATGCACCAATTCTACCACCAGCCTTTGTCAAAGTTTGTGGTAGTCATTTTATTGTGTATTTTTTCCCACATACATTGTACTTTAGACACAAATTCACATATTTCGGTATGTGTCACTGACAAACAATACCACAATATATGTTCAGCAACATCTCCCGAGCACAGGGATACCACCCATGCATAGCTTTGTCAGCTTTGTTGGGTGTTGAAAGGCTACATTTGAGAGGTGCGCTTTTTGATTTTCAAACTTGGAATTTGAACATGTAGAGCAAGGAAGGGGTTAATAGCTCTTATAAGAGCCTTTGTAGTATTGTACAAAAAAATTAACCCCTAAAAATGCACAGACAAGAAAAAAATTTCTGCTGTGCAGTGATCAGTGGCAGGGAAGGGGTTAATACACTACACTATACAAAGGGTATGGCTTTTATAAAAGCCCTTGGGACTCACAATTTTTTTAACATTTTATTTAATTTATTACAATTAAAAAATTATGTTATACAGATCTGTCTCTTTCCCTCACTAAAACTCAAGTGAGGAGAGGGAGGCAGATCCATATGGGTCAGAACAATATTTACCAATATTGATCGAACCAGACGAATGGTGATGCTCATCTGAGAAATCACCAAACCACCTTTGCCACTGATCGGCTGTTACTGATCGCTATACACGTGTTCAGACAGCTTCAAAAGGAATACACGTAATCCCCTAGTGGGTATAATTAACCCCTAGCGAGTCTGACAAAAAAAATGCTGATAGCAAAAAAAAAAATCCTTCTGCGACTAGATTGCTCCATATGCGCTGCTTAGGCAGTGACCATATGCGCTGCTTAGGCAGTGACCATATGCACTGCTTAGGCAGTGACCATATGTGCTGCTTAGGAAGTGATATACGGCAAGGAAGGGGTTAATAGCTCTTATTTAAAAAAAAAATTACGTTAAACGTAGTCCCCTAGCGGGTATAATTAACACGTGACGGGTGTAATAAAAAAGTTTTAAAAAAATTAAAAATGCTTCTGCAGCAAGATTGCTGCATTTGCGTCAGATCTCTGCTTAGGCAGTGATCTACAGCAAGAAAGGGGTTAATCTCTCTTAAAAGAGCTTTTTTTTATACTGTAATGAATTACAGTAAAAAAAATTAACCCCTAAAAAATGCACAGACAGCAAAAAATGTGCTGCTGTGTATGATCACTGCGTACACAGCGATCAATGGCAGGGAAGGGGTTAAATGGCTTTTATAAAAGCCCTTGGTGTTTAAAATTTTATTAAATATTTGTTTTATTATTTTATTTTATTTTTTTACTTTATCTGATCTGTCTCTCTCCCTTACTAAAACTAGTAAGGTGAGGGAGGCAGATCAATACTTGTCAAAGGCAATATTTGCTAATATTGCCTTTGACAGTATGATAAGTGCTCATCAGAGCACTTACCATACATGCCTGCACACAGATCACATAGATCTGTTGTGCCGGCATCGATTGGCTCCCCCTAGAGCATCGGAAGTGAAATACTTTCACTTCCGATGCTCTTGCCATTAGAAGGGAAGCGCTGCCTGTACAGGCAGCGTTCCCTTCTACTGAGCCGATGGGGTCGCTCAGGAGAGCGACCACCATCGGCTCTGGGGAGCAGAACGGTGTTGTTAAGTGCCTCGCTGGCGAGGCACTTTAACAACACCGGAGATGCTTAGAAAGCGAACGATCGTTCGCTTTCTAAGCACATGTGTGCAGCCGGCGCAGCCATTTTTAAATGGCTGCTACGATCACTCCGTGGAGTGATCGTAGCGCGCCCCTGCACATTTGGGGGGTGTTGCACAATGCCTCTACCTAGAGGCATTGTAGCAACACCGTTAGAGTAAAGAAAGCGATCGCTGGTCGCTTTCTTTACTCAGTTTAGTGCATGACGTGCCAGGCACGTCACCTGTCGGCAAGTCCTCGATTTGCCGTGACGTGCCTGGCACGTCATCTGTCGTTAAGGGGTTAAAACCTCTACACTTGATGAACTCTTTCAATGAACTATAATTTCATTTTTTTTGGATCAGGGCTTGATAAATCCCTCAAGCAAGGGCTCCTAAAATCCCTATGTCTGACTCATAACTGTGCTTGATGGTTTTACATAGAGCTCTATGGGAGGGCCACTTTGCTGGCTCCTAAAAATAAGTAGACTGGCTCTTATACTTGTCTTTTTTTTAGCTCCTGAAGTCTACAAATATTTGTCAGGCCCTGCAGTAGATTAATCTGTTTTTCCATCTACTGTTGCAGTTGGTGACTCCAACTATTGGCCTGTAATATTAATCTTCTAAAGAGTGATCATTAAGTGTGACATACAGGTTGACAAGTAGGCCATATTTGATAAAGATTGATTCCCACGAGTCTTTTGATTTATTATGTACACTGTAATATAGTAGTAGTAATGTCATTTCCCATGGTGGGGATTTCTAACTGTTTTGCTACACAAATGCAGAAAGAAAAGTCCTGCGCTCACTCCCATCACTGGGCTTCTGCAACGACTACAGTACACATCAGCCCCAATATATAGTAAAAACCAAAGAAAAAAAAGTTACCTGCGCTCTCTCCTTTATCCCGATGTATTTTTAAAACAAATTGAGGTTTTTTTTAGTTACCTCCAATGGCCATGAGAGGATGAGCCCACCTGCCAACGTCAAGGCAGACCCCCCTAGGTGGGTCCTAACTCTAACCATTCACCTTGCTTCTTTGAGCCTCTGGCAAAAATCTCTAATGAGACAGAAAGGGGTGTTTTTTATATACACCCCAATACATTATTAACCCTTAATAGGGAACACATGGGATGGGCGGCTGCATTGTAACAAGGCTGAGTAATACAAAAAATGGTTTTGTTGCACGTTGGATCTGTATACATTAGTGATGGCTAGCCGTTGGCTGTTGTGTGCTTTGGGTTCCATATTGTGGTTGGCTGACAACAAACTGGCCATCTGGAATGCACTTCAAATGCCTTCCATCCAGCCTGTCTCTAACACAATGGCGTCCTTCCTTCCGTAACAGGTTAAACCAGTCTGGGGATGTACACAAGATGAACGTAAACCAGCCACCTCGTCTCGCTACTCCTTACATGCAGCCTCAGCCTGGAGGATACCAGCAGCCTGTCCATGGGGGCCAGGCAATGCCCGGAGGACCTCAGTATCCTGGGTACAATGGGTCAGCGCAGGGGTATCCACAGCATGCCCCTTTACAAGGTATGTTAAAATACAGCTTCCCAAACTGTCATGTGTAGGAATCTACGGGATATTCTGATTTGCACAATAGAAAGTGACATGATTTAGCAGTTGATTCTTGCTCACTGGGGTTAGTAAGTGTAATAAAAGAGCCAATCACACGAATAGAGGATTATATGTTGGCGTAACATGATGGGGTAGGGGTGGACTGGGGCTGCAGTGTTATTACTTGTGCGGGACCACAGGCACTAAAGTACAACAGCTTTGGGCCTCTGATGTTCCATCATCTTAATCACTGCTTATACTGGGAATGTAGAGAATAAGAAATGATGTAAAATGATCTACACATTGTGTTAGCAAAATTCCATGTACAAACATAGATCAGAAAAATACATATAGTTTAAAATGAGTCTGTGGTGTCTACTGCTTATATATCAAAAGAAAAGAAAAAAACAATGGGACTTCAGGAGCCACTTGGTTATTACACATACTTTGGACATTCAGAAGGGCTTCACCAATCAGAGATCTCCACATCTCCTCCAGTATCCAAAAAAAAAAAAGACCGGTCCGGAGCTCACTTCCATGAACTAGACACAGTTCTTTTATTGCTTACAAAAATAATGAAGCCATAGAATCCTGGCGAGGGCGGCACAAGTCCATCATATGTTTCTCACTTAGAAGCGCCTAATCATAGCCTCATCCGTGGCTTTATATGCTTTAATTTGGAAGGTGTATGTTGCATATCAAGAAGAAGGTGAGGTCATCCGTAAGAGATACCACAGAGAAATGTAAACCGTATATTCCTCAATTTGTGCCTTTGCTTGCAATTTTGCCAACGCATTGTACAGATCATTTTTTTTATTCTCTCTGTTTTCACTATAGACAATGTTTTAGGTTGACAGATCCCCCTATAACGACGCAGACCATTTCAGGAGCCACCGTAGTTGTATTTAGCAGCTGGGAGCATGGTAGTAACATAGAGTTTAATGTAAAATCAAAAAGGAGCCATGATCTAGACCTTGTTTATAGTCTGGGTATCTGCAAGGTATACATTTCCCATTGAAAGTAATTGCCACAGGGTAAACAGAGACACCACAGACCCATTTGAAACTGTTTTCTGTTGCAATTCTGGATTGGCAGTGTTCAGGTCACAATCCCTTTAAAGGAAAATTAAACATTGTTTAACCCTTGCTTCCTTGGGAACATGGCAGCTGTTGGCTAGAGGATAAACTGGCGTGTACCATCAAAAGTACCTGCCAGTTCATCCTCATACTAGGGACAACTAAATTTTCGTGCAAGTGAAAAAACCCTTTAGTGTCCCTTTAAGCACTGTTGGTTGGTTCTATCCCCCGTCTCACGGTCACCTTTCCTCTCTCGTCTCTTCCTGTTTATTTTCCAGGTTTTCCTCCTAATCCAGGGTTCCCTGTAAAGGGGTCTCCTGATGCTTTCACCTCTGGCACTTCTTCCCCTGTCTCTTCTGACTACATAGGTAAATGGCAATGCAGTGTGTTGATGGTGTGCATGTGTTTTGTTAGGCGCAGGACTGTACAGGAGCTGACCTAATAGCAGTCTGATAATAATGTCTGCTAGGTTTTCATATATACAGACCGGTTTGAGAGGCTGAATTCAGAATAAAAGCTACATATCTTTTGGCCACTTCCCGAAATGCCGCTCCCCTACACTGGGTATGCAGAAAGAGATGCCTTTGTTGCATAGCTGCTTTTATTCTGTGTTTTAGCTCCGGGTACTCCTAATATATAGGGCTTTTTTAAAACGCTAAAAAAATAAAAAGCATAAAATCCAACCCGGAATAGCACATATGCCTGTCTTGCGTGTCTGGAACAAATTGGGGAGTCTAGTTAACATAAAGGTTGCTGAGGTTAAGAAAGGTGTAATGTGAGAAACTATATGTTGGACAAGTGGTTAGATAAGGGAGAAAGTACAAATGATGGGGCTTGGGGGGGAATATTTGGCATAATCTCCTGCTTGCAAACCCAGGTCTCTCTGAGTAAAAGGATAAATCAGCTTCCTTTACCCAGAGCGATACTGATAGTACTTGACTGACGAGGCCTTTGACAGGCTGACATCGCCTTTTGACAGGCTGACATCGCCTTTTGACAGGCTGACATCGCCTTTTGACAGGCTGACATCGCCTTTTGACAGGCTGACATCGCCTTTTGACAGGCTGACATCGCCTTTTGACAGGCTGACATCGCCTTTTGACAGGCTGACATCGCCTTTTGACAGGCTGACATCGCCTTTTGACAGGCTGACATCGCCTTTTGACAGGCTGACATCGCCTTTGACAGGCTGACATCTATGGTTTAGGTTTCTGGGATGAAAGTACTTGTCATTTTCTGTCTGGGCATTCTCAGTAGGTGGGGACTAATCTGATGTGTTTATGAAAATGTGTTCAGCACTGGCACAAGTAAGCTACAGCTCTTTGAGATGCTCCCATGTGGTATCCATCTCAAGAGACTGGCTATTGTAAGCTTCACCCGCTCTCAGTTAGGCATTTTTTTTTTTTTTTTGCTTGCCTTTTATTAAATTAAATACAGCCGCTCACTCTTGCCTCTGATATTGAAATTGTCCGTCAGATTAGGGCTGTATTGTATTGTTTGGTCTATAACGGTCGTCTTCTGTTTATATTCTCTCAGGTGCCGTGAGATCTCCCCCCACATCAGTGGCATCGGCAGCTCCTGAACAACTGTATAATCAATATGGCCAGGGAGGGGTTCAGAATGGACCCGCATCTTTGGGCAATCAGATGCAAAGGTATTTTGAGTGTCAAAGATTGCACTTGTTGGAAAATCCAGTGGGAGCAGCACACATGAAATAATATAAAATTACTGACGCGGGAAAGCAAATGTATATAAAACGCTTTATTTTTTGTTTTGTTTCCATGATTGAGAACATGTTGTTTTAAAGCAAAACCAACCGCAAACTATTAGCTTTTTTTGAAGTCATTTTTCAATTATCATGGTCTTTTTCAACACAAACGTGGGCAACACTGACGAACAAAACAAACAGAGCTGGAAAATATCCCTTCATTACCGTCCCACAATGTGTTCTGTGACGTGTATTGAAAACAAAACCTTGTTTGCCTTTGAACATGTTAACGTGAAGAGATCTGGTGGGACCAGGGATGTTGGAATTGTGCTCTGTCTGTACCCCTTCATCCCTGTATCCCCTGGCTGATTGGTCGATATCCATTCAATGAATTATTGTTGTCGTCTGAACCTTTTTTTTAACACCTTCGCGACAAAGGACGTGTCAGGCACGTCCTGGGAGAAACTCCCTTAACGACAAAGGAGGTGCCTGGCACGTCCTGCGGTGAATCAAGCGGTTTTCGCGATCAACGATCGCGAAAACCGCTTTAACGGTGCTGGTCTATTGCCTCGACATAGCCAGCACCGAAATTTCTATTTTGGGGCACCCACGATCGCCCCACGGAGCGATTGTGGGGAGCCATATTGACGGAGCATGCTGCTCCGTCAATATGGCTAAGCCCTCTGCCGGTCTGAGCTTCGGAAGTGAAAGTAACTTCACTTCCGTCGCTCTGAATATGCTACTTGACTGCCCCTAGTGGTAGTTAAGTAGCATTGCAATGGAAAATATTTAAAATACATATTTAATTAAAAACAGGTTGTAAAGCTATATTAGCCTATAGGGTTAAAATTAAATATTTTTTTAGCATAAGGGATAGGGTTAAAATTAAATTAAAATTTAAAAATATTAAGGGATATAATAAGGATTAAAGTTGGGGTTACATTTAGTGTTAGGGTTAACTTTTGGGTTCGGGTTGGGGTCAAAAGGTCAATATAGGAAAAAACCAAAAAACACTATTTTTGGTTTTTGCCCCATAACTCGCAGAAAAATCTGGAAACATGCATATTTTTGAACTCGGGACAACATTTAGAAACTATTTAGGTCTTTTTTAATGATTTTATTTGTATACATTATATTTTAGGTCAAAGATAGAAAAAGTGGGGTTTTTAAAATTTTTCATCATATTTTATGATTTTTTTTTGTAGTAAGTGATAAGATATGTTGAACATAATGGTATCTAATGAAAGCCCTTATTATGACGATAAAAACAACATATAATTTGTCTGGGTACTGTATGTGAGAGAGAAGAAAATTACAGCTAAACACAAACACCCCAGAAATGTCAAAAACAGCCATTGTCACCAAGGGAAAGTCAAGGTGAAAATGTCCTGTCACTAAGGGGTTAATATGTAAACGTGTGGAATAATTATTTGGACCTGTATGTTTAGAAGGATTGCAAGCAAATGTTAAGAGATTTTGTGTGCGTCCCCTGTTTATGACATCATCTGGTGGTTTCTTATACAAATGACACATTGAGGTCATAAACATGGGACAGCATATAAATGTTTTCTGTAAACCTGTGCATTAGCTTGCAATGCTGCTAAACAGAACATGTTTCTCTAAATCTATTCATCGATAGTCAGACATCATAATGAATACCGGAGGTAGAATGAGACCTCCTAGAGTCACAAACCCATAATGACACTGCCAAGGCAACCTCTTCTGGCTGCCTGTTAAAGTGGATGCATTTACAAGTGCTGACAAGATGAGTGCCATGGAAAGTCTTCGGATTGTAAAGCATGCTTGTGTAATGTAAGTCATCAGTCGCCTCTGATCAGTCTGTTTCTTTCAGGCCCGGGATGTCTCAGCCTTACATGCAACCAGGACAACTTCCGCCAACAGCAGGATTCCAGCAATACACTCCATCCTCAACCGGTGCACAGCAGTTACCCAATCAAATGATGGCAATGCATATTAGCAGCGCGCAAACATCCGCACCACCTCCCTCAGGACATGGTTATGGTAAGTTTTGTTGACATATTCCTTCCAGATTAACCTGCATAACAAAAAGTTCTAGGCTATCTCTCTCTGTCATACCTGCCAAGTGTTGCTGCAGGTGTCATGGGACATAAAGGGGTGGAGTCACATGACCCTGGAGCCTCAGGCTGCTTAGTGCAGGTACC
Organism: Pelodytes ibericus; assembly: GCA_036172795.1. NCBI lineage: Eukaryota > Metazoa > Chordata > Amphibia > Anura > Pelodytidae > Pelodytes > Pelodytes ibericus. The sequence continues at coordinate 7,205,864 of CM069867.1, read as the reverse complement.
AGTTGTTTGGAGCTCTTTTACCAGGGTTTATGCGGTGTGTGTATCTGCCAGACCTGCACAGTTTAAATGCAATGGGTGGTATTTAAATGCCTGGACAGAACATACTCTTGCTATTCTGTTATGCGTGTGAAATAAGTTGGGATGAACTCGAGCACTAAGGGATTATTCATGAAAGGGAGAATTACAGGGAACTGACAAGGGTATTTCAAACATTAGGCCAAAATACCAGAATGCCTGCTTGTTGGTTGTGATCTGTGAAGCTACTCTATTGGTCTATCACAGTCCACACCTAGCATCCTATTTCCACCTTGTTCATTTATAAATTTAAAAACATTTTCTAGATATTATTTATGTACAGCTCTTAAATCCTGTTGATATAGGCTGTTTAATTGCTGTTCTGGGATTGTGTTGGCAGCTTTCTTCACCCATTGGCTACTACCTATCAGTGGCTAAGCTCGGAGATAATGTAGTTCTCAGTCAGCCTTATAAATGACAGAGCATTAGGTGACATATAGTTCCCAAACATCCTCAGTGCCAAGGTTAGCCCTCAGTGGTCTGTCATTTAATGCTGGTTTTAATATAACATCTATACAGCGTGATGCTAATTTTGTTTCCAACGTTTTAAAGGGACCTAAAAATGATGAATGATTATCTATATATTGCGTCCGCAAACTTGCATGCAAATATATTTTACATTTCTGTCGCGTCTCATGCTTATGTGACATTACCCTGTGGCTTGATAAACAAATGATACTTTTTATACATATAGGTGTTGTCATAAGCATACCGATTTCTCTTATTTTGCAATTTTGCCAACGCAATGTATAGAACATTTTTCAGAGTTTTTTTATCCACTCCATACATAGTACAAGCAAACTTTAGGTTACAGAGTCCCTTTAATGCTATGTGACGTATGAGACCAATAATTCTGGTAATGTATGTACAGAACTTTTTTCACCATATGTATATACTTGATTTACAGTGTACGTCATGGTTTTTTTTTTTTTTACACAGGTGCTCAAAGCCCTCTGCCACCATCCTCGGGAAGTTTTCCTGTGGCAGGGCAAAGCGCGTACCCTACACCTTACCCTAATAATCCTCCTGCCATGAATCTGACACAGGGAATGCCTCCTACCAGCCTGTCACAAGGTCCACAACCCCCCACACAACATTATGGCGGCCAACCACCTCCGCAGCGCCTTCCCTCTCCGCAAACAACGGGGTTTGTCCCTCCACACACTTCTGCCGCTCCAGCCCCGAACTATCCCACTCATATTCCAGCTGGGCCTCCGCCTACTTCAATGCAAGGGCCACCCATGCCAGGACAACATCTGTCTGGACCCCCACAAGCTCAATTCAACCACGTCCCATCTTCTCAGTCCCACACAAACATGCCTGGAGGTCCTCAAGGTCCACCCCCTGGTCCAGGTGGATTTCCTCTTCAACAGAATGGTAAGTCATTGCAAACGGCACACACAGACTTATGGGGGGGCTTCATACAAGGAGAGTGGAGCATGGAACATTTCATTGGTTTCCATGGTATTTGTTGCAGTTTTCAAATTTTGCCCCAGAATCTGTTTTTACAGTGACTCCTGCCCTGGTACGTGCATTGTATAGATCCTGCCAATTAAAAGGGAGCATGGTGAATTTGTGTCTACACTAGTTACAACTGAAGCAACTTTATTATCCCAGTTAGTTGCTCCCGCTAGCACCATAGCATTTGGTTTTTTTATTTTTTTATTTTTTTTTTTTTTTTCTTCCACTTTCACACTGACATCCACCAGAAAGGGAGCGTTAAATCGTAGCCACCACAGACGCATTTAAACCATGTATTGCTTGATATTTGCCAACACAATGTATAGATGATGATTTCTTAATTATTATTTTATATACTACATAAAAAGCCAACACGATAAAATCTAATGCTTTCACCCTTGTCGAAAAAACTATATATACATTTTTTTTTAAATTTTTTTAAAAACTAGGTATCGAGAGGTCCTTGGTTAAATCCATAGAGAAAATTTGATTTAAAAAAAAAAAAAAAAAGGGAAAAGTCCTTTGCTCCAAGTTTAAGGTGAAAAAAAAACAAAAAAACCCTCCTGATGTGATCACCCAAATAGTTTTCCCACGGCAGGCATTAATACATTTTAGTTTAACAAGATGAGCGGTGCGTGTGTTGGGCCAGTGAGCTCCTCTTAATTAAGCACTGCTTTAATGGTGTTTCCATGCAAGGGAATTAGAGCCGTACGATCATGGTGTTCTTCCACTTTTCCCTTGTAGGCTCCTTTGGACAAGTTAGAGGACCACAGCCCGGTTACCCAGGAAGTTACCAACATGCCCCTAACTACGGAAGCCAACCTGGCCCTCAAGGGCCTCAGGCCCCTCCGCCCCCTGCGCAGAAGAGGCTGGACCCAGATTCCATTCCTAGCCCTGTAAGCTGTTCTCACACTTTTAAGTTCTGCTGTTTCCACCTGGTCATTATTGTTTTTTTTTTTTTTTTGCTTGGATGTCCGCAGTGAAATGTCTATTGTATAGCTTCTTTACAACTATTTACTATATTTATCAAGAGGCTTACAGTGGTGCACTATGCTCCAAGACTATAGCGAATAAACCTTTAACGAAGTGTTAGCTAATCTTCCTTGTGTGACGACATGTTTTAATTAGTGAACCTTTGCTAGAAGCACCGCCGTAGGCAGGGTTTGGCACTCCAGATGTTGTGGACTACATTTTCCTTGATGCTTTGCAAGCATTACGGCCGGAAGAGTATTATGCGAGATGTAGTCCACCGCAACTGGTGCAAGGCAAACTACATTAGTGGGCAAAAAAAGTAGTCTTAAAATATATATTACCAATGCTTATAATGAATAGGTTCCTAGCCTAATCATGTTGGTGTGGACGTTTTACAGTATGATGTATTGATGTGTAGGTCTGCTGAACTTATTTGTACTGTCTATGAAGCTGTGTTTGTGCTTTACGGTGTCTTTTTCTTGTCTGTTTTTGTAAGTACTGCTTTGAAAGAAGAAAAAAAAATCTATGTGCGATCGTTCCTTTTGCAGTGTTTATACATAATTTGAATGCTGATGTGTGAAATGTTTGTTTTGCGTAATGCTCTCTTGCTTGTGTTTGTTTGTTTGTTTTATTTCTGTTCTGCTGCGTATTTTCATCTATTTGGTAACCCAGGTCCCGTAATACAGCAATGAGCCATTGTCCGTGCAGCATGATTGGCCAGACATTGATATGTGGGCAAATAACAGTGTTGTCCTTTTTTTTTTCTTTTGTGTTCGTTATCCTTTAATTCTCTTTCTCTTTGCTATTTATTTTATTTTTTTATTTTTCTTTGTGGCATCGTTTTTATTCTCACCTTTTTGTAAACACTAAAGCAACTAAATGAACTGCAACCCCAGCAGAAAACAAGGCACAGGATAGACCCAGACGCAATTCCTAGCCCAGTAAGTGCCGCCGGCTTGTCTGTCTTTCCCTTGTCTTGTGAGTGCCTCGTGCATGCTGTGTCTGCTCACCTTCCTAAAGCATGCGGCTTTCCCTGACCCCACTAATCTCTCTTCATTCCTTCAACTGTGCATGGATAGTCCAATACCCTCCGGGTCAAACTAGGTCTACCGGTCTCCGCCGATTGTTAAACCCCAGACAAATGCAGAAGCCCCATTTTATAAACTAGATATCTATATTCTATACCGCACAGTGCTTTCTGTACAAAGCATACGATCGGTTTAGCTCATTAGTCTCCTTTTAAGGAATCGCAGAACTTTATTGGCCACTTTGATGACCAATGGGGCGGACCCTTGTCTGCGTATTCATGTGCCTCTTCTCATTATTTAGTGTAGCCTGCTTTATGTGCATTGGTGTTAGTTAATGTTGTATGTTTGTTGACAAAATGGGATAAAAACATAACGCACAATCGCAAAAAAATATATATCAAGGAAATATCAAATGAAGCACTCCTTGCTTTTCTCTTGTTGGTTCCTTGACCTTTAGACTAATGATCACCTAGACCGCCTCCGCCGGAAGGCAGTGCTGTAGACCATTGCTTCTCAAACCTGTCCTCAAGGACCCCCAACGGTACAAGATTTAGGGATTACTCAGTTGTGTTTAAGAATATGTGGAACACCTGGTGTGGTTCCCTAAGCATTAAGGAACCATACCAGGTGTTCTGCCTATTCTTTTTTAAAAACAACTGTGTAATTCCTAAATCCTGGACAGTTGGGAGTCTTTAAGGACAGGTTTGAGAAGCACTGCACTAGACTAACATGACATGAGCTGTAGGTCTTTAGAAATGTATGTGCTGCAGTATTTATATAGTAAGCATCTAAATATAGAATATATATAGTCTAGGACAGGGCTTGAAATATCCCAGGAACCAGATGGCAAAAAGGTCTTAAAAAAAAAAAAATGTTACTGCAGATTCCTAGTTTTATCGTTTTCTACAGAAATTCTTGGGGGATATTAATCGGGCATTAACGGGTTAATCTAAGCATTGCTTATACTGTGTCGAGAATACAAAATGATCCACACACAGTTTTAGCAAAGTTGCGCGCAAATGCCTAATGTTTTAAACAGACACATTTAAAACCCATTGCTAAAACAATGTATACTATTGAGCCCTCTTTGCGCCATATTAGTTCCATGAGGAGGCTGACATCTTGGGTCGGATAAAGAGAGATCTGACGCAAGATTCTAAACATGTCTGCCCCCTGATAGAACTATATGGAGATAAGGCACTTTGTATTAATTTTATTGAATCATTTCTATTTAAATCCCTACACTTGATGCAGTCTTTCTAGAGAGGTTAGATACTAGCCAAGAGCACATGATCCATATATGTTTCTGCATTGTGAAATACTAATACAGTCTCCTGGAAATAACTGTGCTGGCTCCTGAAGTCTGCAGATATTAGTCAAGCCCTATGATCCCAATATTCATCTCATACCTGTGCATGGATTCCCCCCACTTATGTTGTGATATTCTTTGTCATCTTTACCGTTTGATTTTATAACTAGTGCCTAATCCATACAGTGTTTCTCAGCCTATCCCACATTGATACCTGCATATATTGACCGGTTACTAATCCTTTGCTAGAAGCAGTTGTTACTCTGGATAACCCCGTAAGGATGGGTTTTCTCATTCAGTGTGCTTTTTAGAGACGCCCCTTTGTTTATGTTCATGATTGGGCTAATTTTCGGATCAATCAGTGACCTTCGGGTATCTAGACGGGCGTGTTATTTGCGGCGCTTTGGGGGGGAGCAGAGGTTGAGAAACATTGGTATAGTGTACCAAATAAGTATATTTGTGTATCGTTTTTGTATGTTTCCTAAACGCTTATCTCCTTTGATCCCGTCACTGCCCAAGAGGTTTTATACTCTCCTATATGTAATTATGGTGTTGACTTCTTTAAAGGAAAATTTTTATCCCAAAAGCTCCTTGAAAATGGACTTAAAGGGATTGGGTCAAAGTAAATATTGTGAATGTAGAGGATAATGAATGATCGACACATTGTGTGAGCAGAAATGCAAAGCAAATGCATAAATGAAGAGGAATAGATTTTCAATGTGTTCTGTGGTGTCTTGACATCACCGTGTGGCTTGTTATGCAAATGAACAATTTTTCAGCGTGAAATTTGCATATTAAGCCACACGGTGATGTCATGAATGGGAGACACCTTTGAATCTGTATGATGTCATACATTCTCTCATCCATGGCAACTCTAACCGGAGATTCACATAAATGACTAAGAACGTTTCAGTGCGATATGAGCTTATGTCGTTTTCAGACTGGATAACCAATATTGTTGCCGTCTCACTTGCATCCTACCATTTTTACCGCCTGCTCTTTACATACGTCCACTGCTTTTTTACATTTCTCTGTTGTGTTAAATAAACCCCCCCCCCCCCCCCCATCCTATATTATAGATTCAAGTCATAGAAGACGATAGAAGCAACAGAAGTTCTGAACCTTTCATCACTGGCCTGAGGGGTCAAGTTCCGCCCCTTGTGACCACTAACTTTCTAGTCCGAGATCAAGGTATGTTGATGTAGGATAGTCCAGGGCTTGAGCCTTAAAGCCCCTCTCCTGGCTCCTAACTTTTTAAATTGTTTTACATTCAACTCTATGGTAGTACCATTTCCCTGGCTCCTAAAACTAACCAAACTGGGTCCTGAATTGGTCAATTGGCTCTTAAATGTTAAAGAAATTTCACGTCCTGGGATAGGCTGTATGTTCCTTCTGTAGTTATGGTGATATTTATTTAGCATTCTGTTAAAACATTTAACCCATATGTAACTCACTGTGCTTTTAATATCCAGGCAATGCTAGTCCTCGCTACATAAGATGCACATCCTACAACTTCCCCGCCACTTCAGACATGGCCAAGCAGTCTCAGGTTCCTCTGGCTGCTGTAATCAAACCTCTGGCAACCTTACCGTCAGAAGAGGTAATTATTACTACGTGCGCGGCTCCATCTCATAAAATACATTTGTAATATTTTGGTTCGGGCTTTGGAAAGGTGGAATTAAAATGGGAAGATTGAGCTATAGATTGAGAGGTTTTTATAGAATAATATAGTAGTTTCCACTCTTTATATAACCCACATGGTGAGTCCTGGGCGGAATTGGACCGTTCTTCACCACTCTTTTGTTGTGGCGCATTGAACGCAAGGTTAGTTTTAGGTTTAGTGCATACTTTTAGCTTTAAGGTTAGTATTAGGGACTGTGATGTGACAGTTCAGTATGGCCATCACATCACATTGAACTTAAGGTTTGCTTTTGGGTTAGTGTCGGGGTTTGCTTTTGGGTTAGTGTCGGGGTTTGCTTTTGGGTTAGTGTCGGGGTTTGCTTTTGGGTTAGTGTCGAGGTTTGCTTTTGGGTTAGTGTCAGGAAAGCGTGGCACAGAACAGTCGTAGACCCAGGGGTTCTATATGAAATCTCTGCGCATTATATTTACAGACTGCTGTTTGTTAGGTTGCATTTACATCCGTTAACCTGTGACCTTTCACCCCCAGCACAGTCACTAGCGTTCTTGATGGTGACCGATGGATTAATACAAGCTTAGCCTGTTTTACGTATTGTCTATCATTGCACTAACGCAGAGTTAAAATGCTGGTTCTTGTTTTCATTGCAGGCTCCTCCCTGTGTAGTGGATCATGGAGAGACCGGACCTGTTCGTTGCAATAGATGCAAGGCCTACATGTGTCCTTTTATGCAGTTCATCGAGGGTGGCCGGAGATTTCAGTGTTGCTTCTGCAGCTGCGTCACAGACGGTAAGTGTTTCATGCATCATTTCTGTGACTTTGGTCAGGGCCAAACATGGAGATGTGCTCCTTGAAGAAGAGCTCGGCTGGCCATGGATATTATTAATAGAGGCATTGTCTCCTTTATATTTGATTTATTCTATGGTATTCTTAGGTGGAGGGACAGTTAATCACATTACTTAAAGGGACGGTCTAGTCCCCAGACTCACTTTGGTGCAAGGGGAAGATTACTGCTTGTATAGTACACATGCTTTTTTTCCAGTGTGATTTGAGACCTTCTGCATAAATCACATTTTTAATATTTGACTCAAGCCCTCCCCAGTGATTACTCCGAATAACACGAGTATATAAAGTTTTGTTTCATTTAGTAACTTCCTCAAATTGAGTCTATTGTGTGGCCTCTGAGTGACCTTGCTCTTGTACACAGTAGGATCTCTTAACAGTGCAACACATTGTCTGATGACATCACTAGAGAGACAGGATATTCCATTCATTTGAATGGCATTATTCTCATTGGTTCCTGCATTAAAAAAAAAAAGGAAATGACTTTTACTCATCTAGTGTGGGCAGTCCTGGTTTCTTGCAAACTGCTGTAATTTCACAATTTCTTCTAGCTGTAAGTATTTTATATTTTAAGCCATGCAAAATGTAAGACATGCATTGTAAAGTACTTTGAAAGCACATTAATATGCACTGATATTTGGAAGATTCATTTTGGGCACTAGACAGTCCCTTTAAATATAAGGTCATTACCAGGGAGTCCTGGTCTTTGTTTACATGGATAATGCATATTTTTCACTTCAAAAAGGAAGCCGGTGGAGGTGCGTTCTCTTTCAGAGCTCCTCATATGTGGAATCAGCCTCCCTGATTCTGTGAAATCATTTTCTAATCTAAAATCCCTGACAATTTGTGTCTCCCAAATCCTCAAAACATAATGAACTGGGTCCCCAGGACCTACTTAAACACAAGAGAAATCTCAATGTATTCTTCCTGGTAAAACACTTTCTAAATACATTTTCCAGTGAAAAAACAAGGATAAAGTCTAATGATTTTATGGCCCTCCCTAACCAGGGAGTGGTTCCCCACCCAGTCCTGAAGTCGTACCCAACAATCCAGGATTTCACGATTACCCAGCTGTGTCTAAGGATTTTTTTTTTTTTAAAAACACTCTAGGCACAACTTGCTAATCCCTAAATCTTGGACTGTCGGACTCGACCAGTCCTCTGACCAAAACAGATTGGATCTCTGTAGAACGTGCTTTACTGCTGAGAACATTCTTCAATACCCTGTATTTTTCTTGCCTTTTTTTTTTTTTTTAAGCTGTTAAGTATTGTTTTATAATTAGGAATTTATTTTAGCCTCAATATCTGAGGAAGAGACCTAGCAACCTGGTCTTGAAAGCTTGCAATCAACTCTTACTTGTTTCTTAATATTTATTAGTCATACTTTATAAAAAAAAAAAAAAAATGAATGTGTATATATAAATGAATGAAAAATGAACAAAATGGATGTATATTAAGTGCAGTGAGTGAAACACTTTAGAATGCTTAAAAACTATTTTGTCATTGTTAATTAAAATGTTCTTGGTATCATCAACGTATATCTCAGACTAAAATGTGACAGTCTAGTTTAAAGGGGGGGAATACACATCCATTTTGTTAGCAGTTTGTCGCTCATATTAATCTGGATATGTACATATATATCTTTTTTTTTTATTTTATTCTATTTTATTGTTTCAAAAAAGAGTCCATCTTTATATCGTTGGTGGTTTGCCGATGTAAACTCATGTCACTTGCTTTTAAGAGTAATTTAGTTGTGTCGGTTTTCTTTGTATCCAGTTCCCCCGCACTACTTCCAGCATTTGGATCACACAGGGAAGCGAATGGATTCCTATGATCGACCAGAGTTGTCGATGGGATCCTACGAGTTTACAGCAACCGTTGACTACTGCAAGGTAAAAGTCCTTTCAGAGGTGCCATTCCTTACAATGTTAATATTTCATTCCCCCCAGTTGAATTTACAGCTAGCCCCAAACACCCTTCATGTATTCCAATTCTCAAGCTGTATACCATGGAAGACTCAGATTGACAAGTAATGGATTCTTAAAGGACACATGCGGAAAAAAAAAAAAAAATACACACTGCACAGTGGCACACGGCCATCGTACAGTGGCGCACGTCCATTGATTTATTTATTTATATTAAGAAAGACAATTCCATCAAGTTCAGCCCACAGCACCTCACTGTTACAGTTGCTAATCTTAAACAATGGCTCCCAAACAGAGTGCTAAAACCCCAACATCACACCGTGTTTCATACATATACTTATCTTAACACAACTGGGCAGTCCCCAAATCCTGGACTTTGGGTTGGCCATGAGGATTGCTTTAGATGTTGGGTCAGATCTTCCTTTACCTGACCCAAGGTATACTTTTTTTTTTCCCCAGTGTATTCACAATGATTTCATCTGCCCTTTTATTTTGACAACAGAATAACAAGTTTCCTAACCCTCCGGCGTTCATCTTCATGATCGACGTGTCCTACAACGCCGTGAAGAGCGGATTGGTGGCGCTGGTCTGCGAAGAACTCAAGCAGCTGATTGACTACTTGCCCAGGTAGTAACATCGAAATCCATGGGTCTGTGGATAGTCTGTCACTAACCCTTCCTTCCCTTTATAAATTACCTGGGAGTATGAAGCCGGTGAGATAGCTCAGTTGGCAAATGGCCTGACCGCAGAGCCTGTTCAGACCTCAAGGTCACAGGTTTGAATGCCTGCACAGTCAACTCCGCTCCTCATCCTACCAAGGTCAATAAACAAGTGTCAGGACTCAGCCAGGTCCTACTATAATCAGAATAAAGCACAGACGCTCGGCTATCAGTAGTAAAGGAGGTGCCGAGCAGGACTCAGCCAGGTCCTACTATAATCAGAATAAAGCACAGACGCTCAGCTATCAGTAGTAAAGGAGGTGCCGAGCAGGACTCAGCCAGGTCCTACTATAATCAGAATAAAGCACAGACGCTCAGTAATCATTAGTGAGGAATTACATGTTCACCAAGTGTCAACGTTTCTACCATCAATGGGTCTAAAAAGCTCTGTTTATATGAAATGCACTGGGTAAAAATGGCACGTCTTATTATCCATTTCTATTCCTCCAGGGAAGGAAACATGGAAGAGTCCGTGGTCCGTGTCGGATTTGTCACCTATAACAAAGTCCTCCATTTCTATAATGTGAAGAGTTCCCTAGCCCAGCCACAGATGATGGTCGTGTCGGATGTGGCAGACATGTTTGTTCCACTGCTAGATGGGTTCCTCGTCAACGTCCATGAATCTAGAACAGTTATCACTAGGTAAACTCCTAAACTTCTCTTCATAGAGCAACAGTCATCCTGTATAGAAGCGACACCCCGGTACAGGATGAGTACTCCTAATCTGAAATATGTTTTTTAATTTTGCCGCAAATTCCCCACACCTGTTAAAATGCAAACGCACAGCGGTGTATTCAGCGTGCAGCCCCCTTAAGCTGTGATATAGCCTTTCCATGCATGCTCGGATTCCCCCACACCCACAAAGGGTCATACAATGACACGTGTGCAGACCTGACATGCCAACGGCAGGTTCCCAATGATGCCTCACATCACGGCTACATCACAGTAACAGTGATTTATTTACTCTGTACAGTAATTACATTGATATTACTGGATTTCATGAGAGCTGAGAGGCTTTAAAATATCTTATTGGTGTAAATGATCCGTTATCTGAAATAACCCATTATCCAAAAATACTACTGGTGCCAAGCATTTTTTATTTATTAACAATTCTTTTATTTTTTTTATGAATTGAGTTCACATATATAAAAAACAAAAAGGACGTACAAAAGATCACAAAAACATTATCATACAATACATTACAACGTACCCTGACAACAACAAAAAAGAGAGAGAATGAAGTTCTCTCCACCTATCCCCTCACCCCTTTCTCTACTCCCTGACCCATCCACTCCATATCTTGCTGTGTTTTTTTGAATGGATGCTGGTCACACACGCCAGGATACAGTGCACAGGATTTGCTGCATTTTCCATCTATTTGTGATAGATTCTGAGAAGAATATTTTTGGGCTTTATTCATTAGAGGGAATTTCAAACTGAAGGCCAAAGTATAACAGTTTGATCATTGTATCGCTTCATTGAAGTATTTTTTCCAGCTCGACCTAGTTTGGCCTTAAGTTTGGTATTTCCTTGTCAATTCCCTGCAACCCTCTCTCTCTCTAATCAATCCAGCCCGTGCTGTACAAGTAGCACGCATTAGTAAAAGTTTAAATCTGATCCGTTTCTCTGCTTTTTCGTAGTTTACTCGACCAGATCCCGGAACTGTTTGCCGACACCAGAGAAACAGAGACAGTCTTTGCGCCGGTTGTACAAGCCGGTTTAGAAGCATTAAAGGTAAGCGATCTGTACACTCTGGGTTATATACGGTTTGCAACACAAGTCATGTTTTTAGTGTCAACATAAACATAGCTTATGCTATGAATGGAGAAAATAAATGACATTCCCCGAGTTCCAGCTCGAGCACTTATCTTACTAAGTATAGGTGTAATTATACAGGTCTCTTTCTTTCCCTTTCGTCCTGCTTTTGCTCTTACACTGTGTAATCATGTGTTGTGTTTGTAGGCCGCAGAGTGTGCTGGGAAGCTTTTTGTCTTTCACACCAGTCTTCCCATTGCTGAAGCTCCTGGGAAACTGAAGAACAGGGATGACAAGAAGTTGGTCAACACGGACAAGGAGAAGGTACGTCTACATGGTATAGGAATCTATATGTTCGTGTCCTGTGCATTACAGTAAAGTAATCTGTGTGGTCTTTTCCCGCCAGACCTTGTTTCAGCCTCAGACAAATTTCTACAATACTTTGGCCCAGGAGTGCGTGGCCCAAGGTTGCTGCGTGGACCTGTTCCTGTTTCCCAGTCAGTTTCTTGACGTGGCTACACTTGGTGTGGTGCCTTACCAAACTGGAGGCTCTGTCTACAAATATGCATTTTTTCAGGTTCGTATTGAATTAATGTCAAACAAGCTTTATTTAAAAAAAAATTTGGGATGTGATGGAGTAAAGCTGAATTCCTTGGTTCGAAAAGAACAAGATTGGCTGAGCTCACTGACCGTGTCCACGAGCTCCCACATCCAGAGTAAACCCACGTGGATCTGTGCAGATACAGGTCGTGTCTCCTTCACAAAGGGGGAGATGCTTATTTTTTATTTAATAACCCTTGCTATGGAAGATAGAGTTTTTAGTTGCCCTTTAAAGTGACCGGGTGAGTAGGCCGGTTGAAAGAAGATGGCGGCTATGAACACGTAGTTGTTCCGCCATTAGACTTTTTTTTTCTTCTTCAAACGGGCAGACCCCTATGCATTTCACACTTTCACCTTTAGGAAGTGCGCAAACACCGCAGCATTTCACTCATCCTGAATACACGTTCCTTTCATTCTACAGGTGGAAACGGATAAGGAACGATTCTTAAATGACCTGCGCAGGGATGTCCAAAAAGAGATCGGCTTTGATGCAGTCATGCGAGTCCGAACCAGCACTGGTAATTAGCACGTTTTTAAAGGCTTTTTCATCTCCCGCTGGGAGAAGGCGGGACTGCGGCTAGTTTTTGTATCGCCAGTATTTCCTACTATTGGGGAATTTGCAAGTAAAGAAAGAATAAATAAAACAATCCAGTTCTTGCGCCAAATCTTGATTACTAAAGCTGCTCGCGATGGCCTACTGTGCTACCAAATCATACCCGCGCGATGCTTTAAGTCTAGTCTAATATGTAGATCAACAAACCTCATTCTTGTGGGATTGAAATGATTCTATGTTTATTATAATATCTGTACATTATCTTTTTATTATGTTGTCTATTATATGTGAACTTTTAAATAATACATGTGGAATGATTTTAAAATGTACTAACCTACAAATATATTTATATAAGTACCGTATTTTCCGGCGTATAAGACGACTTTTTAACCCCTGAAAATCTTCTCAAAAGTTGGGTGGTCGTCTTATATGCCGGGTACTGGGATTTACTTACCTATTTTCTGCTCTGTTTCCTCTCGCGCTGTTAAGCCGGTCCGTGGTTGTGAGCTCCCCTCAGGCCGCGCGGCTTCAATAAAGTTTGTTTAAACTTTTTTTTTTTAAACAAACTTTATTGACCGCGCGGCCTGAGGGGAGCTCACAACGCTTCCCTCACAGCCACGGACCGGCTTAACAGCGGGAGACAGAGCAGAAAGTAAGTAAGTACTGGGGAAGGGGGGAGGAGGGTGGCAAAGTCTATATTTTAACCTAAAAAGTTAAAATATAGATGCGATTTTTCCAGCTTATAAGACGACTTAGTTGGGGGGTCGTCTTATACTCCCAGCCGTCTTATTCGCCGGAAAATACGGTAGCTACATTTTGAAGTAGAGAGGGAATTCCTTGGTCTGCAGGCTTGTATGTCTGATCCAGGGGGGAGAAAGCTATGCAGTCGTACAGAGAGAACACCAGCCCCTACATGCAGATGTTAAAGGTTTAAAGAGGGTTTTAACCAGGCAGAAGGCCACTCGGTGAGAGTTTATTGCTTTTGAACGGTGCTACTTCAAAAGCCCTTTTAATCAGACACATGTCGCCTTCTAAGTGTTTGCATAGGATTTAGTTCCTTTTTAATACAAAGAAATTACATTGTAAGATGTGTGTAAGGCAGATAATCCTTCCGTTTTAAAGGATCTTTCTCCCCATAAATAGATTTTTCTTTGGATTCCATTGCTTTCTGTGTTCTTGAGAGAAGCCGTGTGCATTTCCTTGGCATACATTGCACTGTGTCCGCTCCCAAGTTACCGGTCGACGTTGTACTTTGTGGTCCTAGTTTTCCCAGAAGCTGAATGTTTTATAGATGCCTCTTTGCCGTTTTCAGGAATTCGTGCAACCGACTTCTTTGGTGCGTTTTACATGAGCAACACCACCGATGTAGAGCTGGCCGGCCTGGACTGTGACAAGACCATTACTGTCGAATTTAAACACGATGACAAGCTGAGTGAAGATACTGGCGCCCTGCTACAGGTACAAGCGACATACTGGGCTCTATTCTGCAAGCTGCATCTCAATACCAATAGCTGCAATAGAAACAAATTGCCAAGTTTGGAAAGGACAAAGCAGTTGAACAGATTTTCTGTTTCTCCCTTTACTTCTCCACCTTTTATTCTTTCATGCTACAAAAGCAGTATTGATATAAAATGTAACCATCTTTTGCGCTAGATGCCTCGACCTAGAAAAAGCAATGATCTCATTTAATTGCTGGGCGCGGCATTAATCCAGATTTCATCCATATCGATTTTTAAAAAGGAAAATAAAATAAAACCATTTTTCTAGACCTTCAATCCACTGACAATCCAGTCTTTGAATAGATTGGCAGAGTAACAAGTGACCGCATCTAATGCAGTATTGTGCTGGTGGCACGCACCACATAAGGCTGAAAAAATGTTTAATATTTATTTCTTTGACTCCTCCATAAAGAGGTTTTGAAAAAATATTAAAAATACGGGTAAGACGGACTTATCTCCTAAAACTTGAAATAAAACCCCAAACCCTCCTTATTTAATGCCACTGAATTTAGAGACCCCAGTAATTCTAGAATTCTCCTGTAGTTGTACAATGAAAACAAATAGTATTTAAGTGAAAATACATGGATATCTAAGAAATATCTACAACATACAGGGAATCGGCTAGGTGGAATTAGCCCCTTTTAAAGAGCCCAGAGCTCGAAAATAGAAGGAGAGATCTGTTCACCCCTAAGTTTGCATTCATTTTAATATGGTTCTTCCTGTTACACACATTCGGCTCTTGGTTAGGGATCTCATCCCGACTAATACCTAGTGTTTTTTGCTTTGTCACGCAGTGTGCTGTGCTGTATACCAGCTGCGGAGGTCAGCGCAGACTCCGCGTCCACAACATGGCCATGAACTGCTGCACGCAACTGGCTGACCTCTACCGGAACTGCGAGACCGATACACTTATCAATTACTTGGCCAAGTTTGGTAAGAGTCCATGGAAGAAAATGATTCTCGATTTTCTGCAAGCTTTTTGTTCTGGTTTTGCTTCTTTATGTCCTTTCTTTAAAGAGCCATTAAACCTCTAATAGAGAAACACAAGTGAAATAGTGGCTCAGGGATAGAAACATAGAATTTGTCGGCAGATAAGAACCATTCGGTCCATCTAGTCTGCCCACTGAGGATGAGGATTAACTGGAAGGTACTTTCTAAGGTATATGTCAATTTGTCCTCTGACTGGCAGCCATGATACTTCTTCAGGACGGATCAGGGCTGTACCTGCCGCAGACTCGCTTGCCGCAGACCGCTCTCACTGGCCGCAGACCGCTCTCACTTGCCGCAGACCGCTCTCACTTGCCGCTGACCGTTCTCACTTGCCGCAGACCGTTCTCACTCGCCGCCCACAGAGGGGACCTTTTAAGTGGCAATTGTTGGCATGTGAAAACAAAGGTCTGTCTCCAGCTGAATATGAGAGACTGCCATGCCCACGGGACCTGTCCTGATTGGGCGAGCACATGTTGACAGTGTCCAGTGGCAGAGCTCAGGGTAATCCCCTGTGCGTCTGCATACGTGCTGAGTTTGCACTCAGAATTAACGCACACATCTATCTTTTCCATGATTCTCACCCTACTGAGAGTTTGCCTTAACATGGTGGGTGAGATTAACTAGATTTTGGTCCAAATCATATAACCCAAGTTTCTCATTTATATTATGTTTATACAATTGTTCCAGTTTTATTAGTGAGCAGCACAGACAGTTTTTGTTTGTTCACACTATAAAAGCATGTCCTAAAAATGACCAGGCTGGCTCCTGAAATGGCCTGTCTGGATCCTAAGGTCTACAGAATATTGTCAAGCTGTGGGTTATAAATTAGGTCTGTCCTTTCATTTCTCCCCTTAAATCTTTTGCGCTGGACTTCTACATTTATTAAAAGTGATGACATAACGTATTTGCTCGATTTATAAGAAAAGGTTAGTCTTATAATCAGACCTCAAATCGAGGTCTGACTATAAGACTGGGATCCAGGTCCCCCGCAGAGCTGCAAGGGGACCTGGATTCCCCTTGCAAGCAGCCGGTGGATCGTGCAGACATCCTCAGCTGCTGCCCGGCACGTCCGTCGGGACTTCTGTAACAGAATCCGGGAGGTCATGGACCTTCCGGCATAGAAGTGCTGGGCGGCAGCGGAAGATGTCTGTGCATATCGTGCATAAATCCACAGGCTGCCCCCACTAACCATCAGGGAGATTGGGCAGCCGGTGGGTGTCTGCACATACAGAGGGAGCATTGGGCAAGTCTGGGGGGTAGAGGCAACGTTGGCACATAAAAGGAAATAAAAACAAGAAATCCATTTTTTTATATCAATTTTTATTAAATATGAAAAAGCACTTTACATGTTAATATATACAAGTTAAACTTTTTTCCTATAGGGTAGTCTTATATTCAGGCCTTTAGTTTTTTTCCTAAAGGAATATCCAAAGTTTGGGGTGTCTTCTTATATTCAAGCAAATAAGTCTGTTAAATTTACAAGTAGCCTGGTGGGCGCCAAATCTTATTCAATCCAAACCCACTTGGGAAAATGTAAACCTATTTTTCTGGGCCTGGGATACTGACTGGTGTGACCTGGATCCAATGCCTACAGGAAACATGGCTCTGTGATATCCTCTGCTTTACCTGGCACAGTGTAACCATGTCTGGTAATCTCTCTCTCCTTCGCTTGGCAGCTTATCGCGGAGTCCTGAACCATCCAACAAAGACTGTACGTGACACTCTCATCAACCAGTGTGCACAAATTCTAGCCTGCTATCGGAAAAACTGTGCTAGCCCATCATCTGCTGGCCAGGTAACTTCTTATACCTACAGACAAGAAAACATTGATAGAGCGAGATCCTTGCGTATTATGTCAGTTTATTATTTACACAAATATGTGCTCAATATATTGACATTTTATTTCCAAGCATATAACCAGATCAAACGGGTCTTTTCTCAAGCCATCTTATGCACAGATGAAGTAAGAGGCCATACGCTACAGTAGCTCTGGGTGGTATTAGTAATCACCCTTCACTGATGAATGAGTACAAGCTCCTCCCACCCAATCACAGTATAGAACATACATTTGCGACATTTCGATTTTGTAGGATTTTTTTTTCATTTAAGGACAGCTGTTGGTAAAAATAAGTTATGTTTTATTGAAAGATTGAACCAAGTGCATTAAAAGAAAGGTGTTATTAAAAGAAAACAATGTGAGCCATCTTTACTCTCTCAGGGGGTGGACATCTTTGATCATATGGGACAGATCTTTCGTCATCTGACCCAAGATTCTAAACAACATGTCCGCCCCCTGATAGAGCTATACAGAGCAAAGATTCTAAACAACATGTCTGCCCCCTGTTAGAGCTATCTAGAGCAAAGATTCTAAACAACATGTCCACCCCTGATAGAGCTATACAGAGCAAAGATTCTAAACAACATGTCTGCCCCCTGATAGAGCTATCTAGAGCAAAGATTCTAAACAACATGTCTACCCCTGATAGAGCTATACAGAGCAAAGATTCTAATAGCATTATACAAACAAAGAAAACATACAAAACATACATTCTGATAGCGTTATACAAACAAAGATTCTAAACAACATATCCGTCCCCTGATAGTGCTATACACAGCAAAGATTCTAAACAACATGTCTGCCCCTGATAGAGCTATACAGAGCAAAGATTCCAAACAACATGTCCGTCCCCTGATAGTGCTATACAGAGCAAAGATTCTAAACAACATGTCTACCCCTGATAGAGCTATACAGAGCAAAGATTCTAATAGCATTATACAAACAAAGAAAACATACATTCTGATAGTGTTATACAAACAAAGATTCTAAACAACATATCCGTCCCCTGATAGTGCTATACAGAGCAAAGATTCTAAACAACATGTCCGTCCCCTGATAGTGCTATACAGAGCAAAGATTCTAAACAACATGTCCGTCCCCTGATAGTGCTATACAGAGCAAAGATTGTAAACAACATGTCCGCCCCCTGATAGAGCTATACAGAGCAAAGATTCCAAACAACATGTCTGTCCCCTGATAGTGCTATACAGAGCAAAGATTCTAAACAACATGTCTACCCCTGATAGAGCTATACAGAGCAAAGATTCTAATAGCATTATACAAACAAAGAAAACATACAAAACATACATTCTGATAGTGTTATACAAACAAAGATTCTAAACAACATATCCGTCCCCTGATAGTGCTATACAGAGCAAAGATTCCAAACAACATGTCTGTCCCCTGATAGTGCTATACAGAGCAAAGATTCTAAACAACATGTCTACCCCTGATAGAGCTATACAGAGCAAAGATTCTAATAGCATTATACAAACAAAGAAAACATACAAAACATACATTCTGATAGTGTTATACAAACAAAGATTCTAAACAACATATCCGTCCCCTGATAGTGCTATACAGAGCAAAGATTCTAAACAACATGTCCGTCCCCTGATAGTGCTATACAGAGCAAAGATTCTAAACAACATGTCCGCCCCTGATAGAGCTATACAGAGCAAAGATTCTAAACAACATGTCCGTCCCCTGATAGTGCTATACAGAGCAAACATTGTAAACAACATGTCCGCCCCCTGATAGAGCTATACAGAGCAAAGATTCCAAACAACATGTCTGTCCCCTGATAGTGCTATACAGAGCAAAGATTCTAAACAACATGTCTACCCCTGATAGAGCTATACAGAGCAAAGATTCTAATAGCATTATAGAAACAAAGAAAACATACAAAACATACATTCTGATAGTGTTATACAAACAAAGATTCTAAACAACATATCCGTCCCCTGATAGTGCTATACAGAGCAAAGATTCTAAACAACATGTCCGTCCCCTGATAGAGCTATACAGAGCAAAGATTCTAAACAACATGTCCGCTCCCTGATAGAGCTATACAGAGCAAAGATTCTAAACAACATGTCCGTCCCCTGATAGAGCTATACAGAGCAAAGATTCTAAACAACATGTCCGCTCCCTGATAGAGCTATACAGAGCAAAGATTCTAATCAACATGTCTGCTCGCTGATAGAGCTATACATAGCAAAGAGGGCTCAAAAGTACTTTGTATTCTTTCTAATTGATGCCACCTTTCAATTAAACATAACTTTTTATTTTATTATTCTTTAAGTCTGCTGAAGTCTTTAAGTCTGTGCCATCTTGTGCCATATTATTCTCTCACTCTGGGTAGTGACTTAGCTCATACGATCGTGATGTGTACTTGATGTTTGTTGACTATTAATCCTTGCGTTAGTGTAGTTAGGGGACTCTTTTACCGCCCATGTAAAGATAAAGGATGCACACAAAATATTCCAGCATCTTTCTGATCAGTAACCGCTGTGGATGTCTGTCTCTCTGGCAGCTCATACTCCCTGAATGCATGAAACTGCTTCCAGTCTACCTAAACTGCGTGCTGAAGAGCGACGTGCTGCAGCCTGGGCCCGAGGTGACTGTGGACGACCGGACGTATATCCGACAGCTCGTCCTATCTATGGATGTCGCAGATTCAAACGTGTTTTTTTATCCTCGACTCTTGCCATTGGTGAGTGTTTCATCTCATGGATGCAAACTTGAAAATGACCTTTATTTATTTGTTAAATAATTATCATTATTTTGTACGTGTATTAAACATAGGATTACCTGTCTTCTACTCCCAAATACCAGAATTCTACTAATCCTCCCACGTGGCTCTCCGGCATTTGGTTGCAACCAGAGTGGGTGGGAGAAGTTTAATTATGGTGCATAACTGCAGTGTGTACATACATCTTATACTCTAGTTTCCCCCACGGTGGAACGCTAGGATTGTGCAGTATATAAAATATACATGATCCTCTGCACAATATGGAAAATCATGTGTGAACGCAGGGAATTAATTAATCAGGGGGGGAGATCCCATGGGATCAATGTAATTGATTTTCTTTCTGAACACACATTTAACTTTCACATGCTGCCTTGCAGTTTGTACATTTCATGTGTCCCTTCAAAAATGGCTGATCATACAGCTGTATGCTCTGAATCCATCTGGTACATAGAGAAGGCGGAGTTAAAGTCAGGATAATAAGTGGTAGCAATTCCAAATGTGAGAGGGTCCCATACAATATTCCCTGGTTTTCACATTTTGCAGATATCAAGCATTGTGTGATGTAACCATTTTTTTTTTCTTTTAAATAGACCAAAGTGGACCCAACCAGCGATTCCTTACCCGTTGCAGTCCGTTCCTCAGAAGAACGTTTGTCCAAGGGTGAAGTGTACGTGCTGGAGAATGGCTTGAACTTATTTATATGGATTGGTGCAAATGTGCAACAGTCCCTGATCCAGAACCTGTTTGGTGTATCCTCCTTCAGCCACATCGACTGTAGCATGGTATGTGTTTATAATCTGGTGCCCTAGAGTTTGAACATTACTGGCACTTGCCAGGGAATACATTTATTCTACTGTCTAGTCTAGCAGGCCTGTGTTTCTGCCATACCTAGGGTTCATCATGGCTTGATGATGACCTTTAATCTCTACACAAGTGAGTGAGATAAGTGTCCATAAGGGATAAGTGGGAAAATTTACAGTACTGACTTAAGGTATACACAATGCAGTGATATTGGTTCGCTTGCAAATACTTGCATGGTTTCGAAGGACAACTGTAGCAAAAAATGAAGTTCTGTTTAATTGAAATATGGCATCAAGTGTAGACATTTTATATAGAAATGCTTTAATGAAAGAATACAAATAAAGTACCTTTATTGAGCCATCTTTACACCATATAGCTCTACCATGAGGCAGCCATGTTGTTTAGAATCTTGGTTCAGATCTTTGTTCATCTAAGCAAGATGTCTGCCCCCTGCGATAACTATATGGAGCTTAATAAAGCACTTAATTTGTATTGTTTCATTAAAGACTTTCTTTATAAATCATCTACACTTGATACAATCTTAAAACTATACATAAAGTAACTCTTTGCTACAGTTGTCCTTTAAAAACACAGGGCAAACTTGAATTTATATTTTATGGATTCAGTCACTGTTTGCAAGTGGTATGATTTATGGGTGCTTGACACAAGATTGCAGTTAAGAGAAGACTAAGCAAAAAAAAAAAATGTACAAAAAAAAATTAAAACGGGAATTACAAGTGAGAGGCGGAGATGAAAAGGGTGCAAGGGTCCTTGTGCACGTCCCCCGTGATTTGTTGGTTTAAAAAGTATCCAAACTTGGAGGGTGGTTGGGCCAGATAAGAAAAAAAGGTAGTCAGTGGGGTGTAGTAGAACGAATAATGGGAGTAAGATGGGGAGGAACCAGGCAGAGCGGCTTCTCTGTTGCCCTGTATTGAACCAGAAGAACTTTCATCTTGGTTTTTAACAATAAAACCAATAGATTTTCTTCACGATCCATTAATACCTTGAGTGATGTGAGCGATTGTCATTGAAATCTCTTACTGAAATGGCTTCGTACAGGTTTGCAAACATCCATTAGAAGATGCGCTGTGTCCGGGAAAGTTTGTGTTTGGTTTTTAAAGTATGGTTCTTCTCTTTTATGTTTTTAGAATTCACTACCAAAGCTTGAGAATCCAATTTCCAGCAAAATGCATGCGATCATTACAACCTTCAGAGCACAGAGGCCAAGATACATGAAGGTAAGAAAGCAAAAAAAGAACATGAAATACATTCTATACTGTGTCGCTGACAGAATTATTGTCATTTAGTCCCCCCACCACTGGAGGGCGTCGCAGATTTACACCCCTGTTCTAGAACAATAGAGGTCAATTTGTTTTGTAAAATAGTTTTTTTTTTTAAAATGCATTATAGTAGTTCAGATGTTTGGACTTATTTTAGCTTTTTCTTAATTCATTCTCATTTTATTGTAGTTGCTTTAAATAATTAACAAGAAAAATCTCTGATACATTGGGTGAATGAGCCAGCCAAACACACCTTTCTGACTCCTTGACAGTTGTTTAAAAAAAAAAAACATATCAATGAAATCCATAAAGTTGTTTTGTTGTCTTTTGGTTTTTGTAGCTACACTCGATGCAAATTTTCGATTAAATTAACTTTTTTTTTCCACTGTTAAGTCCATTAATTTTAGTTTTTGGAATTAGGTTTGTGGGACCATTTTGTTTGACCCATAATGAAGAAATGTCAGCAGGACTTGTTTTTATTGATTTTGTTTTTTTGTTTTTTTTTGTCTTTTTGACGAATTTTGCTAATTTCTCTTTCCACATCAGCTGCTGATTGTGAAACAAGATGACAAGCTGGAGATGCTCTTCAAGAACCTGCTGGTGGAAGACAAAAACCTCAGCGGAGGAGCATCCTACGTCGACTTCCTCTGCCACATGCACAAGGAGATCCGGCAACTTTTGAGTTAAAGATAAAGAGTTGGTGGTGCACCCCACTCTGTGACTTTTTGAGATGCTCAATTACCCACCATTGTCTCTTAACCAGGAAATCCACACACGAAAAAAAATAATCTTTGGGGTTTTTTTTTTTTTTGCTTCCTTTCTTACTAAAAACACACTCATCCCACCCTGAGAGACCTCCCATAAAATCCCACAATTAGGACGGAGAATCCGATCAGTGGGTCAAGGTTCCCATTAATTAACGAGCTTTCCAAAGGCTTCTTCCGGCAGAACCCACGGTTGCTGACTGTGTTGCAATGAATGTAGATTTTGGGGTCAGAAGAGGTACACACTGGTTATTGCCTACACATGTTAGTCTATGTTTGGAAAAAGAATGAGTGACATTTGTGAGGAAACAGAAACTGCTTTGGACAATATATATATATATATATATATATATATATATATATATATATATATATATATATAAAAGATGACATTTTCCACTTCCCTATGATGCAATTCTTTTAACACAAATAAGATTTTGAAGCCGTATCTGGGAGTATTGAGTGCTTTTTTTTTTTTTTTTAATTATTATTATTATTCCATCTGAAAAACAAACAAACAAATTCTAAGTGTAGCAATTTATAATGAATCAAAAAAATACAATTGTGGAAAAAGAATCCAAGGGGAGCTACACACATAATAGAGCTAAAATGATTGTCGTGTTCTGCTAGAAATTATTTAATTCCCCCCTCCTCCTTTTGAAAGATGGCATCCTGCAATATTTTATTTTTCTATACGTAATTAAATCAACCATCTTTTAATGCTCTTCTGGATTATTTTTTTTTCCCCATCATTTGTTCTCCTTTGAATTTGGGTTGCTTGCGGCCGGCTATTCCCCGTCTTCATGCAGGTTTTAACTCCGGTCACCAAATTTAAATGTATCCGACCGACATACAGGCACACGATAAATTTAATGTACATTCTCAGTAAGAAGAGCGCTATCACTTTGTAGGTCCGATCGCCTACAGGATTACAAATGAGCCGTTATATTTATTATACGTTAGATCATTTGTTTTTTTTTTCCCCTCGTAGCAGACCTGAAGTCAAGGTGACGGATCAGATATAACTCTTACATACCGTCTTGTAAAAATAATCAATCACTATTACCAAAAAAAAAAAGAAACTCTAATAAATGACAAGTTTCCTATCATATTAACATGCAATACATTTGCTGAAAGAAGTTACCAATTACCAAACATTGACCCAAATTAATATACAAACCATGATTTAGACAGAAATCGAGAAGGATAACGAAATAGCGCAGTACGAAGGTTTACTTACCAATAAAGACCCTGATATTTCAGGTCCATAGAGCCTTTTTCAAGGGGTCTCTGCAGAGATCGAGTCACAAGCACTAAAGCTATATTTGAAGGCAAGATTTGTTAGACTTTAAGGGCTTGAGTGTTTTGTATTCTTTCTTTTATATATAAATTTTTTTTTTTTTTGTGGGATTAATTGCCTTGGAGGCAGAGAATCCATGAAGAAAAGCCAAAGCTGATTTTTAACACTACATGTTTGGAAATCTGCCTACAAAGTCATGTGTTTGAGAGGTTTCGAGCATCATTCGTGAAAGAGAGAAGTGCGAGGAACTTCAAACTTAAGGGCCAGAGTATCAGAGTTTGAAGTTGTGTTGAATGGGACCTTTTTCCCCCCATCTGTGATACTTGGGACTTTTCTCTTTTAGCTTTAGATGATGGAGAAGTAATATGCAACGGACAAGCTCCGTCTCTCTTACTACATTCACAGTAAAGATGAAATGTAAGAGATTGAACAAAAAAAAAATCTATATTATTCTATACAATTTCTTGGCAGAATTTCTGGAATTTTAAACATTTTCTCCTCTTTATGACCTGACCTGTGGCTATATTTGCAGATTAACTCATTTAAATGGCAAATATGCAATGGCATATCTAGTCGCGCGGTGATGTCATGAACAGGCGACGGCACCGACACCTTGTATAGCTCACTGTTTGGATTTATGTCTAAGCAATGTTTGGGTCATGAGTCTGGTTCACTACCAAGAGGGAGGCCTACGCAGTAAAACCCAACTGGTACATTTAGAAGTACAACTGTCTACTCACCATTAAGATAGCCTTCCTAGGCAGTGTGTCTCCTGGTTTATTTTTTTTGCTCACTTGGCCGAAGAGAAGGGGCAGTGATCTCTGAGACCATGCCTTCTGCCTCAGACGGAGAACCTTCTGAAGACTGGATGCTGTTTGTTCATGAATTATGGGGAATTATTTATAATAGTTGACTGTCAGTATTTTTTTTTTGTTTTTCGTCTCCTTTTATAGCAAGCAGTGAAAAGGCCTAGATACAACTCGGTGACCAGGCTTTAGC
This sequence comes from Pelodytes ibericus, assembly GCA_036172795.1. NCBI lineage: Eukaryota > Metazoa > Chordata > Amphibia > Anura > Pelodytidae > Pelodytes > Pelodytes ibericus. The sequence continues at coordinate 7,180,764 of CM069867.1, read as the reverse complement.
AACCTTTCTATACTAATGTTTAGTATAACTTGTCATGTTGATTTGAAGTGGCAAAAATCTAAATTATATAAATATATACTGAAATCTTTCCTTGTGTTTTTTTGTTTTGCAAATTCCTCTTTTAATTTGTAAAGAAATAAATCAAATAAAGTCAGATGTACTTTTAGTGAATTGCTTCGTAAGATTGACCCCCCCTCATGCCCAATAATCTATTCCTACCTTCCTTATATGTGAGATTCGTGTGATGTACTTTCTACATATCCGATGCAAAGAATAATTGTCGTGTGATGCAGTTATTGGGGGTTATATATAAAAACTACAAAGTTTGAGGGGTTTTTTTTTGTTTGTTTGTTTGTTTTTTTTTGTTTTTTTTTATATAACTCCTCCTATAGGGGAGGCCATTTTGTTTAGAATCTTGAGTAGGATGATTGTACGCAGTACTGGAGACCGTATCTCCAGAAGGATATTGATACTTTGGAGAGAGTTCAGAGAAGGGCTACTAAACTGGTTCATGGGTTGAAGGATAAAACTTACCAGGAAAGGTTAAAGCATCTTAACATGTATAGCTTGGAGGAAAGACGTAACAGGGGGGATATGATAGAAACATTTATATACATAAAGGGAATCAACACAGTAACGGAAGAGAGTATATTTAAAAGAAGAAAAACTACCACAACTAGAGGACATAGTCTGAAATTAGAGGGGCAACAATTTAAAGGTAATATCAGGAAGTATTACTTTACTGAGAGGGTAGTGGATGTATGGAATAGTCTTCCAGTAGAAGTGGTAGAGGTTAATACAGTGAAGGAGTTTAAGCATGCATGGGATAGGTATAAGGCTATCCTAGATATAAGATAAGGCCAGGGACTAATGAAAGTATTACATTACTGAGAGGGTAGTGGATGTATGGAATAGTCTTCCAATAGAAGTGGTAGAGGTTAATACAGTGAAGGAGTTTAAGCATGCGTGGGATAGGTATAAGGCTATCCTAGATATAAGATAAGGTCAGGGACTAATGAAAGTATTACATTACTGAGAGGATAGTGGATGCATGGAATAGCCTTCCAGTAGAAGTGGTAGAGGTTAATACAGTGAAGGAGTTTAAGCATGCGTGGGATAGGTATAAGGCTATCCTAGATATAAGATAAGGCCAGGGACTAATGAAAGTATTACTTTACTGAGAGGGTAGTGGATGTATGGAATAGTCTTCCAGTAGAAGTGGTAGAGGTTAATACAGTGAAGGAGTTTAAACATGTGTGGGATAGGTATAAGGCTATCCTAGATATAAGATAAGGTCAGAGACTAATTAAAGTATTACATTACTGAGAGGGTAGTGGATGTATGGAATAGTCTTCTAGTAGAAGTGGTAGAGGTTAATACAGTGAAGGAGTTTAAACATGCGTGGGATAGGTATAAGGCTATCCTAGCTATAAGATAAGGCCAGGGACTAATGAAAGTATTACATTACTGAGAGGGTAGTGGATCCATGGAATAGTCTTCCAGTAGAAGTGGTAGAGGTTAATACAGTGAAGGAGTTTAAACATGCGTGGGATAGGTATAAGGCTATCCTAGATATAAGATAAGGCCAGGGACTAATGAAAGTATTACTTTACTGAGAGGGTAGTGGATGTATGGAATAGTCTTCCAGTAGAAGTGGTAGAGGTTAATACAGTGAAGGAGTTTAAGCATGCATGGGATAGGTATAAGGCTATCCTAGATATAAGATAAGACCAGGGACTAATGAAAGTATTACTTTACTGAGAGGGTAGTGGATGCATGGAATAGTCTTCCAGTAGAAGTGGTAGAGGTTAATACAGTGAAGGAGTTTAAGCATGCGTGGGATAGGTATAAGGCTATCCTAGATATAAGATAAGGCCAGTATTACTTTACTGAGAGGGTAGTGGATGCATGGAATAGTCTTCCAGTAGAAGTGGTAGAGGTTAATACAGTGAAGGAGTTTAAGCATGCGTGGGATAGGTATAAGGCTATCCTAGATATAAGATAAGGCCAGGGACTAATGAAAGTATTACATTACTGAGAGGGTAGTGGATGTATGGAATAGTCTTCCAGCGGAAGTGGTAGAGGTTAATACAGTGAAGGAGTTTAAGCATGCGTGGGATAGGTATAAGGCTATCCTAGATATAAGATAAGGCCAGTATTACTTTACTGAGAGGGTAGTGGATGGATGGAATAGCCATCCAGTAGAAGTGGTAGAGGTTAATACAGTGAAGGAGTTTAAGCATGCGTGGGATAGGTATAAGGCTATCCTAGATATAAGATAAGGTCAGGGACTAATGAAAGTATTACTTTACTGAGAGGGTAGTGGATGCATAGAATAGCCTTCCAGTAGAAGTGGTAGAGGTTAATACAGTGAAGGAGTTTAAGCATGCATGTGATAGGTATAAGGCTATCCTAGATATAAGATAAGGTCAGGGACTAATGAAAGTATTACATTACTGAGAGGGTAGTGGATGTATGGAATAGTCTTCCAGTAGAAGTGGTAGAGGTAAACACAGTAAAGGAGTTTAAGCATGCGTGGGATAGGTATAAGGATATCCTAGATATAAGATAGGGAACTGAGGACTAATAAAAGTATTTAGAAAATTGGGCAGACTAGATGGACCGAATGGTTCTTATCTGCCGACACATTCTATGTTTCTATGATGAGTTAAAGTAAGAGATCTTCAAGTTAAAACGAGTAGTTCCTGAGGGATGGCTGTTTGCGGTACAATATTGCCCAGGACAGGCCCACAAAGTCCTGGATTGAGAGCTCAGATTGATGGAGGTCTCACAGGCAGCTCAGTGTAAGCTGCAGCATCATGCCAGCACCAGGTAAGAAACCCACCCTGCGTCTGTGTGTATGTGACTGTGTGCGTAATGGATCGTAATAAAGGGTTAATGATCTGAAACGGCTCTTGTCTGGTAACAGAGGGGTTAATTTTTGTTGAAACTGCTCCTGTCTAGGTAATAGAGGGGTTCATTCTCGGAAACTGCCCATGTCTGGTAGCCGAAAGGGTTTCTTTTTGTGGAACTGCCCCCTGTCTGGTAACTGATGGGTTAATTCTCTGAAATGGCTCATGTCTGGCAATTGAAGGGTTAATGCTCTCAAAAACTGCTCATGTCTGGTAATGGCAGGTTGCATTCTCTGAAAATGTACCTTTCTGCTAATAGAGGGGTTAATGCTCTGAAACTGCTCCTGTCTTCTAATAGAGGGGTTAGGTCTCTGAAACTGTTCCAGGTCTGCTAATAGAGGGGTTAAGTCTCTGAAACTGTTCCTGTCTTCTAATAGAGGGGTTAATCCTCTGAAACAGCTCATATGTGGTAATCACTGTGTGTGTGTGTGTGTGTGTGTATGTAGATATATATATAGATATTATAAATAATGTATGTATATTATAAACAGTACCAGGTCCTGAGAGGGACTCCAGGATAGGCTACACGTAATAGCTGCAAAAGTATGATATTATATGATTAAATCTGAAATCTACATGTTCCTCAAGTAGGGTTGCCACCTGGACCGGTATTTTACCGGCAGGCCGGTAAAATATTGGCATCAGGCCAATGTTAAGTCTATGGAGACGGTACCAAGGCCGGTATTTTTTTTTTTGAAGAAAAGGTGGCAACCCTTTCCTCAAGCCTTCAATAGAAGTGACTAGTAATACAGAAAGTGTGATTGAGAGAAAGACATTAATAAAACAGTGAGAAATAGTTTTTGCTTGGAGTAGGCTGTTAAAACTATATAGAATATGAATGTGCTATTTTTACATTTGTGGCCACAGTGGCCTTTTAAGGAATCAATTCCAAACAGTATAATGATATTATTAACCAGTGGGGGAGATTTTTAGGATTTTACCACTGGTATTATCTGTTCCACAATGCATTTTTTTTTTTTCATCTTAAATAATATTTTATTTAAAAGACAATATAGCAATAATGCATGGTAGACATGCACTCCAAATATTGCACTCCAAATAAAGCATTGTGAATTTTATTGCAAATATTTGGTTTTTTTTTGGAGAAGACTGAAAGATTTGTTCCTGTCAATAAAGTTTGTTTAAAAAAAAAAAAAAAAAAAAAAAGAAGCTTGTTCCTTTCCACCCAAGCCACACAAGCAGGAAGCCTGCCAGCAGTTACAGTAACATGCTACATCCTGTTGGGATACTTTGTATCACAGAGAGACAGACCATTGATCATTTAAAGGGGAAGAAGCATGGAAATGATTCCTGTCTGCAAGAGAAGAGCTGGTATTGCTGATCTGGGTGACTGTACTGGACACAGAGCTGACTCTCCTTTTCCAGCATCCAGGGCTGTGTTAAAGGGACACACTGGGATACATGTGCAACAAAGGAGATGCTATGTTTGTTACTTTGTAACAGTGTCTGTCTTGTGTTTGCTGTTTGCAGTCTGCACTGGGGCTGACTCCAGAGATTTGGATGGTCCTGCAGGTATTGGAGGGATTTTGAATCCAGAAAGAGAGGAATCAGGCTGGACAGAGACTGATAGGAGGGAAAGCCCCCCAAATAGGGGTCCCGAAAGCCCTGCCTGTGCCCAGAGTAGTTTAGGCGTATCTGATCACTGGGATCAATGGGATCAGTCTTCGTTCTTACCCCCGGGTGCCTTTCCGGCTGCTGAAATGGGGTCACTCATGGCAGACTCGTATAGGGGTCCAGGCAACAGTGACACGAGAAGCAACAAAGAGTTGCCCATTCTTTTGTGGTGGAGCGAAAATCTTTTCCCCCACTTCCCGGGGAATACCGAGCGGATTGACTGCCCCCTCAGCTCCTGCCTAGTGACGAAAGACAAGCGGGTGAAACAACACAAGAGGACAAAATCGATCTTCTTTTATGGTACTGACTTCAGGGCGTACGAGGCCCCTCTGCCCAGGTTACCCCATCAGACATGGGCGCTGTTTCACGAAGAGTCGCCAATGAACAACTATGTCCTGTCCCATTTGCCGGGGATCCGGCTCTTTAATTACACCGCCACCTTTCGGCGAGAGTCTGATTACCCTCTCACCTTGCAGTGGCTGCCCAGTGTTGGTTACCTACAGAACCCGGCACTTCCTTTAGAGGAGAAGAACAGGTGGCGCAGGAATGGCTATGCCCCGGTGCTGTACATGCAGTCCCACTGTGACGTCCCATCAGACAGAGACCGGTACGTGCAGGAGCTGATGAAATATTTGCCGGTAAGTTAGCAGCGCTCACTGGCTCTGTGGAATGAGGCTGTTTAAATGGCTACAGGTAATATTATTGTAAAACCTTAAAGGACAACAGTTGCAAAACAATGAGTTCTGCTAACCGAAACATTGCATCAGGTGTAGAAATGGTTCAATGAAAGAATACTAATAAAGTACCTTACTGAGCCCTCTTTGCTCTGTATAGCTCTATCAGGGGACGGACATGTTGTTTAGAATCTTTGCTCTGTATAGCTCTATCAGGCGACGGACATGTTGTTTAGAATCTTTGCTCTGTATAGCTCTATCAGGAGGCGGCCATGTTGTTTAGAATCTTTGCTCTGTATAGCTCTATCAGGAGGCGGCCATGTTGTTTAGAATCTTTGCTCTGTATAGCTCTATCAGGGGTGGGCATGTTGTGTAAAATCTTTGCTCTGTATAGCTCTATCAGGGAGTGGACATGTTGTTTAGAATCTTTGCTCTGTTTAGATCTATCAGGGGGCAGACATTTTGTTTAAAATCTTTGCTTGTATAGTGCTATCAGGAGCAGACATGTTGTTTAGAATCTTTGCTCTGTATAGCTCTATCAAGTGCTGGACATGTTGTTTAGAATCTTTGCTCTGTTTAGATCTATCAGGGGGCAGACATTTTGTTTAAAATCTTTGCTTGTATAGTGCTATCAGGAGCGGACATGTTGTTTAGAATCTTTGCTCTGTATAGCTCTATCAAGTGCTGGACATGTTGTTTAGAATCTTTGCTCAGTATAGCTCTATCAGGGGACAGACATGTTGTTTAGAATCTTTGCTCTGTATAGCTCTATCAGGGGGCGGACATGTTGTTTAGAAGCTTTGCTCTGTATAGCTCTATCAGGGGGCGCACATGTTGTTTAGAATCTTTGCTCTGTATAGCTATATCAGGGGGCAAACGTTGTTTAGAATCTTTGCTCTGTATAGCTCTATCAGGGACGGACATGTTGTTTAGAATCTTTGCTCTGTATAGCACTATCAGGGCGGACATGTTGTTTAGAATCTTTGCTCTGTATAGCTCATTTAGGGGGTGGACATGTTGTTTAGAATCTTTGCTCTGTATAGATCTATCAGGGGACGGACATGTTATTTAGAATCTTTGCTCTCTATAGATCTATCGGGACGGACATGTTGTTTAGAATCTTTGCTCTATATAGCTCTATCAGGGGACGGACATGTTGTTTAGAATCTTTGCTCTGTATAGCTCTATCAGGGGCAGACATGTTGTTTAGAATCTTTGCTCTGTATAGCACTATCAGGGAGCGGACATGTTGTTTAGAATCTTTGCTTGTATAGCACTTTTTTCTAACCACTTTCTCCTACAGTGACCTTCTGACCTCATCCCTAATCCTCACCCTAACCCTAACCCTAGAAGTACAATATTACTGTGCAACGTTTGGCACACCAGCTGCTGCCGGTTATGTATCCTTTTGATAACTAACTAGAAACTGAAGATTATAAATCCACGGTCCTCCACAAACGAGTGCTCAATGTTTGTAATCGATCTAGAAAACGGCGCAGCTTTGATTTTTAGAAAGTATATGATGTACAGTTTTTTTGTTGTTTGTTTTGTACTGTGATCTAGATCGACTCTTATGGCCAATGCCTGAATAATCGTCCACTTCCAAGCAAGAGACTTGAGGACACATCCACAGCCACCACGGAAGATCCAGAGTTCATGGCTTTTGCCGCCAGGTATAAGTTCCACCTGGCTATGGAGAATGCCATATGTGCTGACTACATGACCGAGAAACTATGGCGCCCCATGCATTTGGGTGCCGTCCCAATTTATCGTGGCTCGCCTTCCGTGAGGGACTGGATGCCCAACCACCACTCCATCATCATGATTGATGACTTTGTTTCTCCGAAGGATCTGGCGGAGATCATCCTGTTTCTGGACCAGGATGACGAAGAGTACCTCAAATACTTGGACTACAAGAAACCTGGTGGGACCATCAACGAATTTCTGCTGGACAGCCTGGAACAGAGAGAATGGGGGGTGAACGACATGACGGCGCCCAATTATCTCAACGGGTTTGAATGTTTTGTCTGTGACAAAGAGAACGCTAGAATCGCAGCAGAAAGGGCGAATAAGAAGACACGCGGAAAAAGCCCACCTCCTGTGCCACGCATTGCTGACTATACCCATATGGGCTGTCCCATGCCGGTCCCTGGACTGGAAACTGCTGACGAGCTCCCCGAAAATGACAGGTACCTTCCACGTCACAAATATCAAATTGTCATTACGTTTTTTAAGTTCTGTTTTCCATGTGTGTACTGCTTCGCCCTTTCGCTCACGTCCACTAGGGTTGCGGCCTCTTCTTCAAACCCCCCCCCCCCCCCCCACACCATCTTTTCCCCATGGTCTCACAGCTTGCGTTTTTATCTGTAGGCTAAAAATTATGTTTTAAGTGAACGATTGCATCAAGCGTAGGCATTTAAAAAAATAAATACTTTAATTAAATAATACAAATTAAGTATCTGTTGTGTTGGTGTAGATAGTAAATCTGGGAATTATTCAATGTGCTTAAATATGACGCCAAGAAATTCACTTAGCGATGCCATTTCCCCAAAGTAATGCACTTAATAACACCCAAAAGCTACAAAATTACATTTCAGATCGGCACTGTAAAAAAACACAACACCCAACGTATAGTTGGAAGAAGTTGATGTTCGAATAACCAGCCACCAAATTGACACTCGCTTGCATAACTAGCAATAGATAATATTTTAACCCCTTCGTGACGCAAACGACGCAAGCACCAAAACGTCACGATTTGTTCCTGGCCACCGATCACAAGGTGATCGGTAGCCAGGAACACTCTGGCAGAGACCCGATCACGGTCTTAATAGACCCTGTGGGTCCCTGGCAAAAAATCGCGAGACCTCCGGACGTCACGTGTGACATCACGGAGGCGTGCCCGAACCCGGAAGTTTGGGCACAGCGCGATTTAGCAAAATGTAGCCGGTGCTCGCTTTGAGCACCGGCTACATTTTCCCTGTCAGACTGAGGCCACTCAAAGTGGCCTCATCTGACAGGTGGGATCCCGCTGCAAGTGCCTGCAGCGGGATCCGAAAACAGCTCATCGAGGGGAGCCGCGATGAGCTGTTTAGTACAGGACGTACTATGCCGTCCTACCGACTTTAAGGCAGTTAAAGTCAGGACGGCATAGTACGTCCTAACGTCACGAAGGGGTTAATAAAGTGATAAACAAAATAACAAACTAAACAAAGATGTTCCAGGTAAATTACACGTACAAAGCATCGATACGATGAGTACATGTTCTGTGCTAAAGCAAGTAGAGTAGCATGGATGTATCCAAGGGAAAAGTAAAACTAAATAATAAAAATATAAAACCGATACAAGAATCCAATCCCAAGCTATCAGATGGCGATTAATGTCAGAAAACATGGCCGACAGGAGGGGATCGCTCGCGATGTGTCCTGTCAGTCTCCCTCTCTCTCTCCTTTCCAAGATGCAGTCCCAGTTTAATACTGGGCTTACTAAACCTTTTATAAATCCCGCCATTTTTATTTTGTTTCCCAGACTTTATAGCTGCCAAGTAATTATAGATTTGAGGTATTTTTCCTCTTTTTAATCTTTTTTTCCTTCACATTTAAACAGTAAATTGTCCCTCTTCTTCTTCCCGCACATTTAAACTGTACGGTACAACTAAGAAGTCTATAGTTTTGTTGTTAAAGTATAAAAAGTAGCAGCAAAATGTTCCTTATATTTCATGTCCATAACCGTGTCTTATTGAATGAACCCTCTTTACTGCATATTACTCAGGCAGCTGACATTTTGTTTACATATTTTTTGGGTTCAGATTTTCTTCTTCTACTACAGTGCTGACATCTTGTGTCTGTCTCCCTTTCCATTACCTCCTAGTTGTTTATATGACCATTCACATGCACTCCTACTTCACTGCCCCCTTCCTAACTGATCACATTAGCATTCACATATACGTTTGTACTATAATTTCCATTCTCACATACTTTCCTCCCAACCGTCTTACATAATTGACGCACCACTAGGATTGACGCACAGTCTCAGTGTAGAAGCATCTTAATGACTTGATTTACATATATAAAATAAGAAATGTTGTGTTGACTCTTTAATAGGCCAAGAGTTTATTGTACTGTGGTCTAATTAGATCTTCTGTCTTGTCTCGCAGTTGGAAACAAATGTGGCCACAGGATTATTGGCAGAGTTTCGACCAAGGGGAAGCCCTTACGGCCATGATCCAACGAAATGAGAAAAGCCAAGAACGCTTTTGGGATTTCATGCATGAAATGTATGTAAAACGGAACATGAACCAGTGACCTCGTTAGGAGTATTTCTTATTTTATTGTATTTGTAATAACATTTTAAAAAAAGACTATTTTTGATGCCAAACATTACAAAACCATTTAAAACCTCATTTAAGATTTATTGGAAAGAAATCATCCTACACTTTGCTATGTATGATAAACCTTGAAGCGCCCCGAAACATTTTTAAGGTTCTCGCCAGTTTTTGACTTTGATCAGCAGCCATCGTGCTTCTCTTGGAATCGTGGAGGTCAAGCTCGGTCTCCTCTGTGGGTGGCATGCAAAAAACAAGGGTCTCTCTCTGCCCTACCAGACTGTAGTCACACGCGAGCAACGGGCCTCTGCTATGATTGGCTGAGCAGCCCAGCTTCCAGATCAACACCCGCATGTATCTCTAAAGATAAACATCGGCTTTACTCCATTCACGTGGTTTTTAAGTTGTGCTTCTACTGTTGAAGGATCTACTCGATAAAGAGAGAACTGCAGAAAATTGAGACAGGACTTTTAGGCTATTCAGTTAAATGGGAGAATTTTGCATATGCCAAATATAAATGCATATTAATGTACTTTAAAATGCTTGTTTTACATTTTGCATTGATTAATTTTGCATATAAAATACTTACAGCTAGATGAAATTGTGAAATTACAGGAGTTTGCAAGAAGCCAGGACTGCCCACACTAGCTGAGTAAAAGTAATTTCCTTTTTTTTTTTTCCTCTTTTTTGCTGCAGAAGCCAATGAGAATAATTCCATTCAAATTAACGGAATTTCCTCTATTTCTAGTGATGTCATCAGACAATGCGTTGCACTGTTAAGAGATCCTACTGTGTACAGGAGCAAGTTTATCACAGTCCACACAATGTATTCTATTTTAGCAGAACAGGAAGTGACTAAATGAATCAAAACTTGTTTATTTCTTCGGTGTCTATATAATCAGTGCTGCCGCACCTGCAGTAAACATGCAGAGTAATCACTGGGGAGGGCTTGAGTAGACCTGTTAGTACCAATTTAAGATTTCCTAAGCTTTCCCAGTAGAACAACCAGTATGTTTTTTGTATAGGTGCCAAATCATGTTTTTTTGTTTTGTTTTGTTTCTCTTTAGGTATTCTGTTTTTACATTATGAAACAAGTGATAATATGTTTTACTTAATAGTAAGAAACTGGCAAAAGGAACTAACGACCTAAACTAGAATATTTTTATGAAAAATAAATGATGTATTTTTACATTGCTGTATACTGGAGCCTAGAGCTCGGCACCAAGTTTGTTCTGTTGTATTGACCTTCACTGACCTTGCCACCGACACTTTGCCTACCCCGGCTTGAGCCACATGCACGGTGTTGGTGAAGACAGAAGTATTAGTTTTAATGATTTGTTTTTGTATTTATTGGATTATGTTTCTTTGTTATCTTGGAATGTCTGAAATACACTCTGCCCTTTACAGCTTGCTAGTGTTCTCTCTTTATTCAGTGAACTCTACAAGGTCAACAAACTAGATAGAGTTATCGATGGAGGAACCCACTTTTCAAGGCCGAGGTAGAGCTCAGCAGGACTGTGGTCCACAATCCCAAGGTCATCCAAGGTGCACATGGACAGCCAGTACCAGTAGCTACAGCTGACACTTGACCTGGCAAGCTCAACCCCTTAGCATTCCGGGGCAAGAGTTGGTAGGTAGGATATAGGTCAAAAATAGGAAGTGCCCTTTCCGGGTTGCCCTGGCACTCTGAGTTTATCTCCTGGTTATGACATCACCTTGTGACTTGATATGCAAATTACACATTTCCCATTGACAAAATGAATTCATTTGCATATAAAGCAGCAGGTGATGTCATCAATATGACATCACAGTCATGTCATTTTTCTCATTATTCGCAGATCATTTATTCTCTACATTCGCAGATCAATAATGCTTAGGTTGCAGGGTCCCTTTATGTTGTTACTCATTTTACAACTTGTCTTGCAATGACAATGAGAGAGTAACATGGGATCACATCCAGTGACATATCCAAAATCCATGGTTGAAAAGTACTACATGGAAAAGTGTTAAAGGAACTTTAAACATTGTTTAACACTTGCTTCCTTGAGGGAAGCAAGGGTTAAACAAAACATGTCCCCGTCTTTGTAATTAAACCCGACGTGTATCTTAATAGACACACGCGGTTTTACTATCTGCTGTGTCTCACATGCGAGACACAGCACTTCCTGGTCGGTCACGTGCTAACAACCTCAGGGCACGCACAGCCAATCAGAGCGGGGGCTCGCTCAGCTCTGACATCGAATGTGAGGCTCTCTCGCTGCTAGAACAGAGAGAGACCCTCGTTTTTGCATGGGATTAGCAGCTGATCCCATGCCAAAGTAAGGGTCTCTTTCTGCGCTAGCAGAGAGAGCCAGTCGCCGACCAGACGGCTGCCTGCTTCCTATGGAATCATGGCCGCTGTCGGTCAGAGGATAAACTGGCGTGTACCATCAAAAGTACTATCAGAAGTACACGCCAGTTTATCCTCATACTAGGGGCAACGGACATTTCACTTGTGCTTCTATATTATAAGCACAAGTGGAAAAAAAAACGTTTAGTGTCCCTTTAATTGTTTTGCCAATGGATGCCACTATCCTGCAGACAAAAAAATAGCATATATAATAAATATATAATATTTAATAGATACAATCATATAGCATATATAACATGTATTTAATATATATAATATGTAATAAATACAATAATGTAGCCTATGTAATATGTATTGGGCAGACTAGATGGATCGAATGGTTCTTATCTGCCGACACATTCTATGTTTCTCAACTATATTTAATCAATATAATAATGTAATACATGCAATAGATAGTCATATAGCATATATAATACATAACATATTTAATAGATAGAATATGTAATACATACAATATAGCATTATATATAAACTATATTTAATCATAATATAATACATGTAATATGGTAGATAGAATAATAAAAGCATATATAATAAATACATACAATATATTTAATATATATTTAATAGATACAATAAGACAGCAACATACAATAAATCTAAAATATATTTAATGCAATAATATAGCATAAATAATAAATGTAGAATAAATATATAATATATACTTCATAGATACCATAAACATAATGTAATATGTATAAAATAGAAATAATGCAGTGTATTTAATATCAAACATATATGTAATGGGCATTATAATATCTAATAGATACAATAATAAAGTGTATATAATAAATGTATTTGATATATTATTTCAGCCTGCACAGTGGTTTATAATGACTATTATCCTAGAGAGGTTTAATATACATTATATAATATGCTCAGTCTCAGAGCTGCATGACCCTGCTGGGAAGGTGACGTCACTCTAAGGCGCGGTGGCCGGGCAGGGACCTGCCCCGTGACGCACAATTGCTGCGCCCCTTCCCAGAGTCCTCTGCGGCGTCCTTTTTGTGACTGTCATGGCGTCCCAAGGAATTTCTCTGCAGGGCAAGGTGGCTAAACTGCTCAGCCGGCGGAATGGGAAGCCCGCATTAAAACCTAACCGGGCCTTGGTGCTGGGAGACAAGGTGGCGAACCGGAGACCGAGCTTAGGAGGTGGGTGAAGAGGCAGGGGGCTCTGCTGCTCCAGGACCCCCCTGATATAACACAGGGAGGGGGCTCTGCTGCTCCTGTACACCCGATATAACACAGGGAGGGGGCTCTGCTGCTCCAGGACCCCCCTGATATAACACAGGGAGGGGGCTCTGCTGCTCCTGTACACCCGATATAACACAGGGAGGGGGCTCTGCTGCTCCAGGACCCCCTGATATAACACAGGGAGGGGGCTCTGCTGCTCCAGGACCCCCTGATATAACACAGGGAGGGGGCTCTGCTGCTCCTGTACACCTGATATAACACAGGCAGGGGGCTCTGCTGCTCCAGGACCCCCCTGATATAACACAGGGAGGGGGCTCTGCTGCTCCTGTACACCCGATATAACACAGGGAGGGGGCTCTGCTGCTCCAGGACCCCCTGATATAACACAGGGAGGGGGCTCTGCTGCTCCAGGACCCCCTGATATAACACAGGGAGGGGGCTCTGCTGCTCCTGTACACCTGATATAACACAGGGAGGGGGCTCTGCTGCTCCAGGACCCCCTGATATAACACAGGGAGGGGCTCTGCTGCTCCTGTACACCTGATATAACACAGGGAGGGGGCTCTGCTGCTCCAGGACCCCCCAATATAACACAGGGAGGGGGCTCTGCTGCTCCTGTACACCCGATATAACACAGGGAGGGGGCTCTGCTGCTCCAGGACCCCCTGATATAACACAGGGAGGGGGCTCTGCTGCTCCTGTACACCTGATATAACACAGGGAGGGGGCTCTGCTGCTCCTGTACACCTGATATAACACAGGGAGGGGGCTCTGCTGCTCCAGGACCCCCTGATATAACACAGGGAGGGGGCTCTGCTGCTCCTGTACACCTGATATAACACAGGGAGGGGGCTCTGCTGCTCCTGTACACCCGATATAACACAGGGAGGGGGCTCTGCTGCTCCTGTACACCTGATATAACACAGGGAGGGCGCTCTGCTGCTCCAGGACCCCCTGATATAACACAGGGAGGGGGCTCTGCTGCTCCTGTACACCTGATATAACACAGGGAGGGGGCTCTGCTGCTCCTGTACACCTGATATAACACAGGGAGGGGGCTCTGCTGCTCCTGTACACCTGATATAACACAGGGAGGGGGCTCTGCTGCTCCTGTACACCCGATATAACACAGGGAGGGGGCTCTGCTGCTCCTGTACACCTGATATAACACAGGGAGGGCGCTCTGCTGCTCCAGGACCCCCTGATATAACACAGGGAGGGGGCTCTGCTGCTCCTGTACACCCGATATAACACAGGGAGGGGGCTCTGTTGCTCCTGTACACCTGATATAACACAGGGAGGGGGCTCTGCTGCTCCTGTACACCTGATATAACACAGGGAGGGGGCTCTGCTGCTCCTGTACACCCAATATAACACAGGGAGGGGGCTCTGCTGCTCCTGTACACCCGACATAACACAGGGAGGGGGCTCTGCTGCTCCAGGACCCCCTGATATAACACAGGGAGGGGGCTCTGCTGCTCCTGTACACCTGATATAACACAGGGAGGGGGCTCTGCTGCTCCTGTACACCTGATATAACACAGGGAGGGGGCTCTGCTGCTCCTGTACACCCGATATAACACAGGGAGGGGGCTCTGCTGCTCCTGTACACCTGATATAACACAGGGAGGGGGCTCTGCTGCTCCAGGACCCCCTGATATAATACAGGGAGGGGGCTCTGCTGCTCCTGTACGCCCGATATAACACAGGCAAGGGGCTCTGCTGCTCCTGTACGCCCGATATAACACAGGGAGGGGGCTCTGCTGCTCCAGGACCCCCTGATATAACACAGGGAGGGGGCTCTGCTGCTCCTGTACACCTGATATAACACAGGGAGGGGGCTCTGCTGCTCCTGTACACCTGATATAACAAAGGGAGGGGGCTCTGCTGCTCCTGTACACCCGATATAACACAGGGAGGGGGCTCTGCTGCTCCTGTACACCTGATATAACACAGGGAGGGGGCTCTGCTGCTCCTGTACGCCCGATATAACACAGGGAGGGGGCTCTGCTGCTCCTGTACACCCGATATAACACAGGGAGGGGGCTCTGCTGCTCCTGTACACCTGATATAACACAGGGAGGGGGCTCTGCTGCTCCTGTACACCTGATATAACACAGGGAGGGGGCTCTGCTGCTCCTGTACACCTGATATAACACAGGGAGGGGGCTCTGCTGCTCCTGTACACCTGATATAACACAGGGAGGGGGCTCTGCTGCTCCTGTACACCCGATATAACACAGGGAGGGGGCTCTGCTGCTCCTGTACACCCGATATAACACAGGGAGGGGGCTCTGCTGCTCCTTTACACCCGATATAACACAGGGAGGGGGCTCTGCTGCTCCTGTACACCTGATATAACACAGGGAGGGGGCTCTGCTGCTCCTGTACACCTGATATAACACAGGGAGGAGGCTCTGCTGCTCCTGTACACCTGATATAACACAGGGAGGGGGCTCTGCTGCTCCTTTACACCCGATATAACACAGGGAGGGGGCTCTGCTGCTCCTGTACACCTGATATAACACAGGGAGGGGGCTCTGCTGCTCCTGTACACCTGATATAATACAGGGAGGGGGCTCTGCTGCTCCTGTACACCCGATATAACACAGGGAGGGGGCTCTGCTGCTCCTTTACACCCAATATAACACAGGGAGGGGGCTCTGCTGCTCCTGTACACCTGATATAACACAGGGAGGGGGCTCTGCTGCTCCAGGACCCCCTGATATAACACAGCGAGGGGGCACAATGTGTGGTTATTTCCGGCCAGTTAACGTTTCCCTAGTAGGAGGACTTTTTAATTGTTATTATTATTAGTATTATTAGTATTATTAGTAGTATTATTAGTATTATTATTAGTAGTAT